>OZ029919.1:30293862-30883550 GCA_964023275.1 Norana najaformis
AGATAAATTTCAAGTACATTTTCGAACGATAAAAAGAAAGGACGCATAACACTGGACAGTGAAGTCCAAAGCTTTGGACCAGCCACCGAGAATGACCGGAAACTCAAAGCCGTTCTGGGGCGACGAACAGCATGAGTCACGATATAAAAAGCCATGAACAAGGCGAGGAGTTAGGACGGCTAATTTAAATTAAAGCCTTGAGAACGTCCTATGTATGGATGCATGCAAGCATGTATGCATGTATGTATGTATGTATGTATGTATGTATGCATGCATGTATGTATGTGTGCATGTATGTATGCATGTGTTGTATGCATGTATGTATGCATATATGTATGTATGTATTTATGTATGCATACATATATGTATATATGCATGTATGAATGTATGTATATGTGTGTGTGTATTTATGAATGTATACATGTATGTTTGTATGCATGCATGCACGCATATATTCATGCACACATGTATGCATGTATGTAAGTGTACTGGTTCATATAAAATGCGCTTTGCAAATGTCATAGAATTACCTTGTTGATTTGAAATCAGATGAGAGTTGCTAATCTGGCCGCCAATGCTATTGAGAACACATGGAACACGAGATGGGCCCGTGGAACGAGCTGCGAAGTTATCTGTAAGTCTTAGGTTAATTGCATCCTTTAATTGTTCCTTTCGCTTTCATACTGTTTTTATAAATGTGAGCCCTATCTTTTTTCTCTTAGATGCAGTCTCACTGTCTGAGTGCCTGACTCCTGGATCTTGACCCTTTTGCCTATCGATTTTGTTTTGACTGAGCGCCTGTGAATAAGCTGGTTCCCGCGACTTAGCTTTTGTTGAGCGCTGTAGAAATCTCGAGATTACGATTACGATTACAACACACAATAGCCGTACCCAAACAATCAGACGACCTATTCTATAATCTCTCCTTTACCGACTAATATGACAACTCTTCATACAGTTCCTTGCCTACATTTCTGTTTACTTGTCTAATTACTTCCTTATTTAATTGCTCACTCACTTTTTCATTGAATAACACACTGACTTATTACTTCCTTATTTAATTGCTCACTCACTTTTTCATTGAATAACACACTGACTTAATCACTAAATTTTTACTTACTCGCTTATTTACAGACTTGCTCACTCACGCAAATACTCATTTACTCATTTACTGACTTTTTGGCTTACTGACTGCAGTGAGTGGGGCGATACACGGCCGTGCAGCTAATGCGTAGACTTTCGAACTAGGGTTCGAATCCCGATCCCATAGTTGGAAATCGAACTATACGTTAGACGGGAGGCCATCATCTTCGATGTGATTGCTTCCTTAAACCGAATGCAGATACACATACAGGCATGTTATTTTTGGTGTCGTAATCGTAATCGTCAACCCCAAATTTCTAAAGAGCTATTTAAAAGCTAAGTGCAGGGTATCAACTTCTTATTCACGAACGTTGCGTGGTCAGTGGGGTTGTCCAAAGATGCCATGTCAAGAACCAAGTCCGATTGCCAGAAGACCAGAGAGAGAGAGAGAGAAGGGGAAAGGAGCTGTTAGGATGGGTTGTGTTTAAGCTGAGAGATATGGGAAGGCAGTTTTATAAGCCACAGTTTTATAAGCGACTGTTGAGAGTTTATTGACGTACTTGATTACTAACTCATGTGTTAATTACTCGCTTTTGTGAGGTTTTCAAAAGACGCTATATAAATGATCCCATGTTCACGTAAACAGCGCACACCAGGATCGATGTGACCGGGGAATGTAGAGTTGGGATGCAACCCACTGCACCTTCATCTAGCTATGTAACCCACTTAATCGTCAGTAGCAAACCATCTTGCTTTCCAGTGTTCCGAATTATATTTCGATTTATCGACCATACTTACTTGCTCGCAAGTAAGACGAAAGTAGCATTTGGGTGTACCGCATTACGATTTTCATTCATTCACTTACTATCGATTAAAGTTGCAATTTTGTCCGTTCACTTACCATGTACAAATTCAGAACAACTGCGCACCAAGCACCCCAACCGACTGCGACTGCGATCATCAAAGTCCGCCAATGCATTTGTACCGGCAACTAAGACTAGAATGGGTGATCGGACCTTTCATGTCGCTGGCCCGCGAGCCTGGAACAGTCAGTCTTCCGGCATCCATTCAGGAGTCCAAAAGTGTCAACCTCTTAAAAAATTTCTACAGCTGAAATTCTATTTACTGCATAGCATAACTCTTAGTACTTGGGCTGACTTTTGACTGTAAAGCACCCTAGAAGTAGCCTGCAACTTACGATGCTATATAAATTGTCGTCGTTACATTACATTACCATCCAATTACTTCGCCTCCGATTCCTCGCTTAGACGATGGACATAGGGCGAGATAACAGATGCGTCATTTATATGTAAATATTTATTTTTTGATCAGATGCTACAACAGGAGGTACTGACGATTACGCGAAAGGAGCTGCAGGCATCAAGTACCCCTACTGCCCTGAGCTGAGAGGAAACAGCTTCGTCATCAGCGCCGACCAGATTCCACTGTCCTTCCAAGAATTCTACAATGGCATCGTTGCCATGGTGAACGGCATCAATGCCTGAGCTTCAACACATGGCCCAACTATCCGCAAACGATAAATCGAACTTCATGCGAAGGAAGATTTTGCTCGCAGTTTAAGCGCAACTGTAATCACTGCTGATCAACAAAAAAATATTTGCTATCAGTAACTTTGCGTTTTACCTCGGCCTCTGTGTGTTTTTATCAATGTCTTCCCCTCGATCGGTCTCTGTTACTCTGTCTTTCCCACATAAAAACACAGACTTATATAGATAGGCCTACTCACAATTTCTGACTGCCATTCTCTGTTTGTCTCTCTGTCTGTCTCTCTGTCTCTCTCTCTGTCTCTCTCTTTGTCCGTTTCTTTCTTCCCTCCGTGTCTTATCCGGAGTACGGAACCTGAAAGGTGTCGTAATATAACGACCCTGTCAAAACCTATATCACTTACTGAACTTTGATCCTCTGATGTAGCTGACTCGAAGAACGAGGTATTTGACTACAACAAATATGTCACAAACTTAAACATTTCTAGTGTAATCCAATTACTTTTGTTTTGCTTCTTGAATCTATGGTCATAATTTATAAGAACCTAGAATGTGGTGTGCTCGATTTTGTGCCAGTAATTTGAATGAGTAGTTAATGGGTTTGAACAATCAGCTTATCTAATTGTTCTCATCATCAGTTGATCAACACAGAAATAATTCATAAACAACGGTGGACATGTAACGAATAAATTTACATAAATTAAGTTTAAAACAGCCCATCTATAAGTGCAAAAATTTCGGCAATAGAAAACCTACAATACTGGTCTCAGTGGAATGTAAATGTGAGGACAGTTTGCACAAAATGAAGGACGAATCGTCATTTATCTTCCCTCACAAAGTCAGTATTCAACAACTCAGTATAGAGTTGCTATTATTTCCTGTGCAATGCCAGAAATACAGGACAGTAATCTAATCTGATCTAATCTAAGCTGAAAACGTGCGTAGACCAAACGTGATAATGCTCAAGGCATCGTTCTACTGTCACTGACGTTCGTACCAGAACTAGTGAGGTCGAACATGGCAAAAACCACACGGGGGGATACTGGTACAGCTCAAAGAAAAGCATGAGAGGAAGATAAGGGACAGGGTAAAGGAAAGATGGCGAATTGGCCGAGCACGGACCGTACTAGCCCGAGATTTAAATCTCTTAAATAAGCCACGACCGGGACTCGAACCTGGGTTCCTCACGCACAGAGGCTCCCTGGCGTACGCACTTACCGATGTAGCTAACTAGGCCAGTCAATATGTATGCAGCAAGAGCAAGATAACCAAGTGATGTGGTCGGCAAAATTTGTTAATGATGATTCCGAGATTGCGGATGCCAGAAGAGTAAGGGGAGAAAGATACGACGCGTTGTGTATCGTCAGCGTAGAGGTGATAATCAACAATGGACGAAGAAATAAGCTTGCCGATTGGGGAGGTGTAAAGAATCAACGGAGGGTCCCAAGAACAGAACCGCGAAGAACATCACAGTTGAGAGGGTGAGGACTAGACGAGTGGCCAGCAACATTAAAAGTGAAAGAACGAGAGAGAAGGCATGAACTGATCTAAGATACTGCAGTAAGAGATTCCGAATACACAGGAAAGGCGTTTGATAAGGATTTCATGATCTATGGTATCTAAGGCAGCAGAGCTGTCTAGAGACAGAGGCCAGAAACTTGTTGATGACCTATAGCCGTGACAAGTTTGCTGTTCAACGAGGAGAGAACAGCTTCAATGGAGTGGTGTTTGGTGTAGGCAGATTGGTGGGAATTCAGAGGTTATCAGAGGTAAGATAGTCAGTGAGGCGAGAAAGGCGATCCGTTTTGAGGGTTTAGATAGAAGGGAGAAATTTAACATTTGACGGTAGTTTGAGAGGATTTTCTGGTCAAGAGACTGTTATTTGAGAAGTGGTTCAATGACTGAGTTTTTTAAGAGCATAAGAAAGTGCAAGTAGACAGAGACAGGTTGACGATCTTGGCTGATTTTTTTTTAGAAAAGAGAAGGGTTTAAGAGCTTTTGAATAAGGAGGCTGGGAATGGGGCAAGTTCGCATTGTTTTGAGAGGACTGAATGAGGGCAGGGATTCGGTTTCAGGAGCAGGCTCAATAAGGTGAAAAGACGCGTTTGGCAACAGAGGCGTTATCAGCTGAGGGTGAAGAGTCAGTTTGCGTTGAGGTTGAGTTCGAAATCGGTAACGAGAGACCGTCTAAAGCGCTACTTAAAAGCTAAGCGCAGGGTACCAGCTTATTCAAGAGCGCTGCGTCAAGTCAGTGGGGTTGTCCAAAGATGTCACGTCAAGAACCAGGTCCGGTTGCCAGAAGACTAGAGACAGAAGGGGAAAGGAGCTGTTAAGTTGGGTTGTCTTTAAGAATAGTAGTCTTTTGTGACATGTCATTTAATGCTTTTTAGTTAGTGTGTTTTTTGTTACATGCAGTCTGTTTTATTCCAATAGCGGCTATAGATTTGCCGGATAGGCTTAGATTTAGATTTCCAACAGTTTGGCGACTCACCAGCTCTGGATAAGCAATTTAACTGCTGTAAGCCTCAATGAAGGCTACACTTTATTGATCGGCGTCATGGAATTCTTTTAAAGAAATAGAAGACGTCTGTTTAGATATGTTTTAATAAGTTTGTTACTACGATTGTAAACTACAGAGGTCTGTTATTGATTCTACACAGAACTAAGAACTGATCACGTGGCTCCCGGACATAAGTTCAAGGATGCGCCTGTTTATGTAGCGCTTTTATTTTGGAGTTACGTTTATATTAGTTTATGTATGTTACTGATGCCATACTTTCTGCTTTTAGATGGCTAAGAGCTATTTATGGAACACCCAAATTGGCTCAATATTCTGAATTTGCTGTCGAAGTTTTGGAGTGCATGTTCTTTTACGAATAGTTATTTTTGCATTTTAGTTTCTCAGATATCATGAATTTGCCAATTTTCATGCGCTCTTGCTTTCGGTCGAGTTCATGATCTTATCATTTGAAATTTAAGGACGTTCAAACGACGGATGGTTGAGCAAATAATTTCTATCCTTTAGCTTACAATTTTCAGGACATTCTCAGAAACACTGCTTGCGTTGTCTTAAGTCACATGTTGATGTTTTGCGCACTTATGCATAGGCCCTACACCAAACTATGTGCACACACACGCGCACACCTACACACACACACCTACACACACACACATGCCCTTACACAATTTATAATTGTTCTGTGGTTTTGTCTTTCTTGGAGTAATGCTCACGACTGTTCAGAGTTTCAAAGATATTTTAAACAATCATTGGTCACAGTTGCATTAATTTGATTTGATCTGCCATGTCAAACATAGAGCCGACTGCAAAGGTGGGAGGTTGAACTTCTTCCTAGTTCAGACTATATCTCACTGAAGAAACATTATTTCCCACCTAACCCAAATATATTTCACCCCTACCCGTAGATCTTCCCCACTAGTTCAGACTATCTCTCATTGAAGATACATTATTTCCCACCCAACTGCAATATATTTCGCCCCTACCCGTAGATCTTCCCCAATAGTTCAGACTATCTCGAACACCCATCGAAGATACATATTTCACATACATTTTACTTCAGGCTCCTCCCTCCTGCCAATCGCAAATCGCACAGTTCCGCCCACAAAAAGTACTAAAAGCAGTTCAACTGAACATACCAGTCACAAAATTTTTAACCAGTCTTCTTTGTCTTATTTTTTTTATCTGTGTCAAGGGTGCATACTAGTATAAACCCGCTCGTGATCCAAACAGCTGCAGAGATAAAATGTGATAGATGACTATGACCGGCCTGTATAAAATAACTGCACTGATCAGCCCGATGCAGATTGCGAAGATAGGCCTTGCCGAAGCAGGTGGTCGAAATCTTGAACAAACTATGAAGTCTCTGGTGATATTTGTCGTCTGGCTTTGTCTGATCGCGTTCGGCGAAGGCAGAAAAAGCTACGAAGGGTATAGCAGCTGTGGTGTTCACTTGCTTCTAGCTGGTCTAACATGTAGACTTTTATAAATACGAATGAGGATCTTAATAAGGCGTTTTTTAAGTACCTTTTAAAACGGCTATCATGCTGAATTAGAATTACGCTATTGTACAGCAGATTAATTTGATAATTATGTGCTAATTGTTAATGTATATCGTTCTACGTCTTGTAATTTCTAAACTAACCGAACTACTAAATAATAAAATCGCGACATTTCACAACATTTTCCTAATTTTACCGATTACGTGGCAGGGTCACAATTACACGATCTGTTTCATGTCCATGTAATCGTGAATTTGGTTCGACCCTAGTTATAGTAAATGTCTAGATTCATACATAGATGCATGCATACATACATACATATATATACATACACTCATTCATACATACATATATATACATACACTCATCCATACATACATAAATACATACATATATATACATACATACATACATACATACACATACAAACACACATACATACATACATACATACATACACACATACATACATACATATATACGAATGTTAGTTACCTTCAGTGTGTTGTACTGGATTGCATAGATACAAGGTTTTGAAGGTGATTCCAACGAACATCCACTCAATCGAGTTCCTCCAACGATTACTTGTGACAGACAACAAGGCATGTTTGCATACATCTCTGAGAATTGCGACTTGAGCTCCTTTCTTTCCCCATCTCAGTGTTCCGCAGGCGCCTGAAGACTGTACTGTTCAACAGTGATTTTACTTTCTCGGGTCGGAAGCACCTCTGTTGAGTTTATCCTCTAAGAGACGCTTTATAAATCTCAAATTACAATTACAATTAACATATTGGCACAATGTTTTGGGTGCCTGATACACTAGTAGTCATTGCTTAGTGGTTATTACTGCTGGGCTGTTACTGGGAAGTTGGGGGTTACAATCCTCACAAAGCCAGAAAGTTTCAAGATTTCTTCTCCACTTGTGCCCCTAGCGAGCTGAGCTATAAAATGCGTACACTGACCGTACATTGTTGATGGGAACTCAGACGATGAGCGAGAGGGGCCGGCCACTCGTCCTTATACAAGCCGAGGCTAAGTAAATGAAGTCGTTAACTCTTCACAATCATGGCCACCTCTCGAGATTATATCACGGGACTGCTCTTTTCTTCCTCTTCTTCTTCTTCCTCTTCTTCTTCTACTACTACTACTACTCCAAATACCCCCCACTTCTACCCCCACTACCACCACTACTACTACTAGTACTACCACATCATCAACTACTATTACTTCTTCTTCTTCTTCTCCTCCTTCTCCACCTCCCTCAACCATTCTTCTTCAAAAGGCCTTATATCGTAGTAGACTAAATTCGTTATTCAACTTAGCTGAAGATTATAATTTTTCAATCTTATACCTACGCTTCTTCCGATAAAATGAAAGCGAGTGTTCGCTTCATGTTTAGCTGGACTTCTGGACAGAGCCAAAGCGTCTTGGACAGGAGGTGGACATCATGGTTGGCCCAGGTCACCTGGCTGACCTCCAGCAGAAGTTAGCTCAAGCCGACATCCCATACAGCTACTACATCGACAATGTCCAAGAGTAAGTAACAACAGACAACGAGCTGTAGATTGTTATCTATAGAACTCCGAGTTCCAGCATCCACTCATCCATCCATCCATCCATCCATCCCTACATACATACATACATACATACATACATCCCATCCATACATGCATAAATACATAGATACATACATCCATACACACATACAGATAGACAGACAGACATACATGAATACATTAAATTTCATTTCGCATCACGCCCTGACTTTAAATTTGACAATATTTGGAATTTCAATACAGACCGGCCTATTCAAGGCCTACCTGGCTGCGATGACAACGTTTGATAATGCCTCTTTCGCGCTTGTTTCAGTATACTGGAACCAGAACTGAAGAGACTTATTGCGCCCGAACAACACGTCTTCAACCTCGACGACTTCAACACCCTGGCTGATGTCCGTGTTTATTTACTTACTTACTTATTTATTTATACACGCGCGCACCCACTAGGAGATACATAGGCTAAGGCTTCCCTCCTTCCTCTTATTTCTCTTTCCGCCCCAATCCCAAACACCACCCATCGTAGCATTGTCTCTCTGCCTGACTTTTGGGCCTTAACCTCGAACAGAACCCTTTTTGTCTATCGTTTTTGTTTTGACTGAGCGCCTGTGAATAAGCTGATCCCGTGACGTGGCTTTCGTTGGGCGCTGTAGAATTATGGGATTACGATAAGGCTCGAATTTTAACGAATTCACCTAAACCAAAGCCATAATCGATTTCTGTGCCTTGTTTTTGACAATTGATTAAGATTTCTAATATAGGCTTACACATCTCACGTGCGGATCCGCATGGCTGGACAACGACAACTGCTATAGAGACAAAGAACACTACTACTAATACTACCACCACTACTACTACTACTACTACTACTGCCACCACCACTACTACTGCTACGAAGATGATGATGATGATGATGATGATGATGATGATGATGATGATGAATCAACCTAGATGGTGTGTTTGTAGATTTTCTCATGGCTGCAGTCGCTGACTACTCAGTGTCCAGTTGGAGTGACCTGTGAACTGTACAGCGTCGGCAGTTCCTATGAGGGACAACCAATCAATATCTTCAAGGTATGCACACACATACTCGTAATGATGGCCTGTGGTAGCATCCCTTCCCAACCATGTAATTTCCTCGGTGACCTAATTATAATGGCATATTGTCTTTACCTCACTTTTTACCTTGCCTTACCTTTACTTTGACTTAATTTTTCTTTGCCTTAACTGTTTGCCTTACCATGCCTTGTGGTCTCTTATCTTGCAATGCTTGCCTTGCCTTCCTCATCTTGCCTTACATTGCCTTGCATTCCTCATCTTGCCTTATCTTCCTTGCCTTTCCGTACTTCATCTAAACTAACTTTATCTTGTTTTGTTACCTTACCTTAGTAATTGTAATCGTAAACATGAAATTTCTAAAGCGCTACTTAAAAGATAAACTCATGGCACCAGCTTATTCACGAGCGCGGCGTCAAGTCAGTAAGGGTGTCCAAAAATGCCATGTCAAGAACCAAGTCCGGATGCCAGAAGACCAGACAGAGAGAGAGAGAGAGAGAGAGAGAGAGAGAGAGAGAGAGAGAGAGAGAGAGAGAGAGAGAGAGAGAGAGGAGTGAGTAGCTGGTAGGGTGGGTTGTGTTCAAGCTGACAGAAATGTGAAGTCTTGTCTTCCCTTCTTCATCTAGCCTCACTGAATCGAATCAATGTTTATTTGGTAGATCAGCAAGAGTGGTACAGGAAGAAAGGCCTACTGGATCGATGCCACCATCCACGCCAGGGAATGGATCACCACGGCTACAATCCTCAAGATCATCAACCAGGTAAGTGAGAAAATCCTCAAGATCATCAACCAGGTAAGTAAGAGAATTCTCAAGATCATCAACCAGGTAAGAGAAAACTGTGGACACTTAATTTCTAATTGCGACTTGAGCTCCTTTCTCTCCCCCTCTCAGTGTTCCGTAGGCGCCTGAAGACTGTACCGTTCAACAGTGATTTTACTCTTTCGGGTCGGAAGCACCTCTGTTGAGTTTATCCTCTAAGAGGCGCTTTATAAATCTCAAATTACAATTACAATTACTTTTCTAGAACTGGCTGTCCGAAACTATCTGTTTAGATTTACGGTAGTGTCTGCTTGGAAGGTGATTGACTAAACGGCTGCATGCTCGTACGCTGGCCCACAAAGCAATATGTACTCATTTGTATGGCCCCTCACCCGTTCTTCATTTCTCCCTAAGTTTTGCTCTTCCTGTGCAATTAGATTAGATTAGATTAGATCGTATTTTAATTGGATCAGTTTTGATTAGATTGGATTAGATTGGATTAGACTGGAATCGATCAGATTAGGCCTCTGTTTGTTTTCAGTTCGTCACTCAAGGCGATGCGAATGCCGTTGACCTGGTCGACAGATATGACTGGTACTTCCTTCCGGTTCAGAACCCAGACGGTTACCTCTACACCTGGTCCACCGTAAGTTTAGCCAATGAGCCTCAATATATCTCAAGTCTAAGATATTAATCACAAAGAGTATTCGATTAATCCAGCCGTGTACCCCTTGAATTCAAGACCAACTGTGCCTACATAATCTAATAATAATAATAATAATAATAATAATAATAATAATAATAATAATAATAATAATAATAATAACAACAATAATAATAATAACAATAATAACAACAACAATAACAATAACAATAATAATAATAACAACAATAATAATAATAATAATAGTAATAACATGCAACGATGTACTGTCTTACGTTACATTACAAAACATCAGATTAAGCGGCAGGCCTAGACCATTTTCTGTCAAATCTGTTTCGTCTGTTTTAGGATCGGCTGTGGCGCAAGAACCGAAGACCGAATGCCGGATCTACTTGTTTCGGAACAGATCTGAACAGGAATTTCGACTTCCGCTGGGGAAGTAGGGCCTAAGTTCTTTCACGTTTAGTCTATGTATATATGTAAATGTAGATAATTACACATTATTATTGCTTATTATTATTATTATTAATCAGATTATTATATTGCGCTAATGCAGGCCCTATAAATTCCCCTAAAAAGCGCGGGCAGCTGGAAAAAGTATGTAATTATGTATAAGATAAGATGTATAACTTATGTAGTAGTCTCTGTCCATGGGCAACATACTTCACTTAGCTTCGGCCAGTGAATGTCCTCTGAAATTTGGCCACATGAAAACACTGAAATATTGGTACGAATCCGGATTTATCAACTTGCACCGAATGATGTGAACTTCTAACCTGTTGATAGCCTTCGACTTAATTAGTCGAACGCACCTACTCCCGTCTTCCGCAAACGATCCGGCGATTTTCTACGAGTTTTTAAAGTTCACATGTACTCAACACAGATCGAATCGTCCGCCATATATGAAGCGGAAGTTGTCATACGCAGGATGCAAACGCATTGATCGTGAACTTTTATAGCGCAATAAATGAAATGTGTAATGTAGCGAAGTTTGAAGCATAAAAAAGAAACTATTGCCAAATAATACCTGCCCTTCTCAATTCGTGGAACCTCCAGTTATTGTCACCACTCCTCAGGGATTGTGTCTCGGGATAGTACCGACCGTACACAAGGACGCCTGGCGCCCATTCAAACGGGCAGTGGTGGTGAGTTTCAACAAAGCTAAATAGCCAAGCCGCCTAGCAGAAGGTATGGTAAAGGTCAGAGGTCAGGTGATATAGCCACGTTCATTAGGCAGAGGCGAAAAATCTGTACATAACTTTGGGGGGAGGGTACGGCGCGATAGCGCCGAAAATTCTTTTTTGTTCGTAATGGGGGGCAGAGGGCACAGTAAACATAAATGGGGGACAGAGAATACAGAAATATTCATAATTCATCAGTTGCATGCAGATTACAGAGTTCATATGACTATAAAGAGTAAATATCTAGATTCTAAGTAAAGGCTAAATAAGCCGAAACTGCTTATGACTTTTTAATGAGAGACAACAAACAGATGTATGTTTTTTGTACAATTTTCTACGCATACTGTTGCAACTTGATTAAAGTGTTTGAACACTTTTATTCACAGTTGGTGAATAGGTGCAGTGCCAGTAAACATAAATATCATAAATGTGGAGGTATGCAATCATTCATTTTGTAGTTTGGCACCAAACGTATTAGGCTAGATCTTATGGTGGAACGGGAAATAAATATGCAAACATGTAATGAAATTTATAAATTACACTGTGTAACACAATTTTTCCTGGGTAGTAAGTATTATTTCCTACTTGCTTATACCTCAAAAGTACGGAAAATGTAAATGTAAATGTATAGGTTTTATATAGCGACCGTATGGCCTCGACCGTGCTCATTTTGCAATGAATTTATCGGGTGAAATCCTTCATCACCGCTGCCCGTTTGAATGGGCCCCACGCCAGTTAAGGTCCCCATGCACGGACCGTAATAGCCCGAGATTTAAAATGGCTGTCATTCCCCACAAACTTTGGTTTTGTGACCAGGGCAATAATAATCTGAAATTTACCTATTTCCAATGAAAAACGGGCGAATTTGCGTGTTTTCGTTCACAAAAATCAGAAAAAAGAAACATATGAATCAAAATTGTCTTAAGGTTCCTGCCTTTTATCATATAACTAATTTAATTCTGCAATACTTTATGATAATAGTTTAATGAAGCAGAGGACGGTGCTTGGTTTAGCGCTGTCCCCCTACTGTCCACCCCATTAGAAGTTTTAACTTTGGGGGATAATCCCCAGTCAAAACTTTGGGGAGGATAGTCCCCCTGTGCCCCCTCCGTGATTTACGCCACTGCTGTTAGGCCTAATTAGATATTATAATTATATGAAGTGAAATTCGCACATCAGTGTGAAAGTAGGCCTATTAAAAAATAAGGCGACAACGGAACCGAATTTGATTTTGTAAGATACTTCTCATAAAACGCATCAGGCAATAATCTTGGTGTACAGCCTGCTAGTACTGTATTGTCTGTCTTCGCAATTAAAAATTCATGTCCACGTGCAATCAAAACTCATCAGTCTAATGTGCCTATAGTAATTAGCTCGACGATAGGTTTAGTAAGTATACATTTTTAATTTATCCAAGAGTCTATATATTGAAAAGTTTCTTTAAAATGTTAATATTAATCAATTCAGTTGTATTAGAAATAATACAGTGTAACATGTTGTCCGATTTAATTTGTTGTTGCTGTTCGGTGGCAGTCTTCCATCTCTTGCCTCCGTGTCCCGAGACTATTCGCCTTCCATCCCTCCGTTCTTCTTCATCGAGTCTCCCCCAGGCACAAGATGACAAAATCACAACACAAAATGTATGAATTGGGTTTATGGGATTTTACTCCGCGACAGGGACCCAATTGAACGAACACACGAGCTTACGGGTTTTACACCGCGCCAGAGGCTTCGTGAGTTCGTACAATTAGCAATAAACGCCGTTTAGCTTATATAGTATCCAGCAAAATAATACTTAAATAAAGGTGTCTAAATGGGACTGATTATGCGCCAAAACAAACAATTGAGGACCTATAAAATTAAACAATTTTATTCATTATATTAATCAAATTAAACTAAGAAATTTGTACGGCCTAATTACTAAAGTACTATCAGATTAAACTTAAATTTAATAAAAATTAATTTCTAAAAATCCTACACAGGTAAAGCGGCCGAACCGTGCACATAAGCGCAAAACTTAATGGGCGTGTTAACACGTCCCACAACTGGTAAGCTGGGACGCTACGGACGTGTATACACGTCCCTCAGGTATCAACTGTTTCTAGTCGGTTCAGCGCCCCAATAGTATTTCCTGCCGCTTAGCAGTAAGCGTGGACATATGCTGCCACCTACCGAATGCATATAAGATTATTTTGGACACTCTTGGGCCCCGTATATCACATATATGCCGACGACCGAATGGACCAAATGGACTAATTTTAGCCTTATTGCGCAAGACTGTGAAAGTCATTGAATTGGTACAGAAAGGTGGTCCTACAGATGATTTATATGGCTGTAGCAGATGCATACCTTCTCTACTAGAAGCTTGATGGAACTAGGCACCAGAATATTATTCGGTCTCGGCTGTGAAGCCAAGATCGACCAGAAAAAGTCGCACCATCAATGGCCTTCAAGCACCACAAGGCTTCGGACCTATTCAGACTCAGCGGACCGCCCTAATTGGATGTTAGCCCAGCAACTGCAACCAAAGCAGGACCTTGTGCTGTTTGTAGCAAGCACGGAGAGCGCAAAGAAACGCGTTATTTTTTTTAAAACGTGCCCCTCCCACAGCCTAGTACTACATATAGCATAGTACTACACAATGTGTCGTACTATGTTACATGTTGAATGTGATTTCTAGGTGCCCTTCAGTGAGGCAGTAAAATAAACACATAAAAGGAACAGTTATTTTTGATTCTTTGAACAAAAATATGTCAAAAGAAGAATGAATAAAAATTTCCACAATTTTATGTTTTTTGCCTATATTTTCCGCGCCTAGATAAAAAATGGGCCAGGGATCAATGTGTTAATGACTATCTAAAGCGGATCATAACTACTCCCGCCCGTTACCCAACAGGCTTGCCTTGTGGCCATCCGCCCCACTTCCTTATGGATCGATCTTGTTGTGATTGAATGCCTGTCAGCTAATGGCTTCTAGGATGATTAACCATCTGGCCAAACATCCTGTGACAGTAGGCTTCTTATTGTATCATACTACTTTATTGTACTATGCTTCTATACTACAATGCTACAGAATCTACCAGTATACCGCTATCTGTCTATACCACAATGCCATCTGTTGATGTTCGCTGCCAGGCCCGGCCTTAGGGCAAGGCGAACGAGGCAACCGCCTTGGGCCCCGCGCTTTCAGGGCCCCGCGCTTTCAGGGCCCCGCGCTTTCAGGGCCCCGCGCTTTCAGGGCCCCGCGCTTTCAGGGCCCCGCGCTTTCAGGGCCCCGCGCTTCTGACTAAACATTTTTTACTACTTTTTGCTGCTATTACGTAACGCTTGTTTTTTAAGCCAACAGTATTAAGAAAACTTTATAATTAATTAATTATTTATTTTCTTTGAGATTTGTTTAAATTGCAGGATAAAAAATAGCGTAATAATAAATTACCTGCCAATGCCATTGATTTAAAACTATCATCATTAAGAATACGCTATAAAAATTTACACTCTCATCGAACAGCAGGAAGACAGCGTTGTTTTAATACGTCATTTTCATGGTCTGCTGTCTGCATGCATCTTGCTTTTGCTTCAGAGGAGGTAAACAAGATATTTTTTAAAATCTAGAATAGCTAAAATATTGCAATGTTACATTTGTTTTATTGTGTCATTCATATTCATAATTCGGAGCGAATCCATCCCTGCGTCCTTTGAATAAGACATTGTTTTATTAAGGCGCGTTATAAATGTAAGTTGTATTGTATTGTATATTGCTTGTATTCAGTATTCTTTTCTGTTTATCATTGAAACCCAGGCCTAATAAAATTACAATTATTGTTGAAACCGCTTGTCGTATCAATGAAGATTTAACTGAAGTAGTGTAGTGAGAACTGCACAGTTTGCACTGTTAATTCTGGTGAAACCATTTTTTTATATTTTCAACCCTGTATAGTGTATAGGAATTTCTGCCAATACAAAGTTCTCTTTGGCAGAAAATATAAAAGTGGGAATCAAAAGAAAAAACAAAAAGCAACACAAGAAAGCCAAGTTAAGGCATTAACAGGATCTCTCGAAAATATGTTGTACAACAAGAGCAAAGTTCGACAACATGGTCAACATCTGAAGAATATCAAGATGCAAAGACTTT
Organism: Norana najaformis; assembly: GCA_964023275.1. Taxonomy (NCBI): domain Eukaryota; kingdom Metazoa; phylum Annelida; class Clitellata; order Crassiclitellata; family Hormogastridae; genus Norana; species Norana najaformis. Next base: position 30,309,818 of record OZ029919.1, read on the forward strand.
TGAAAAGAACACAGTGTGATATTGAAACTTCTGATGTTGATATTGTTGATACTTCTCAAATAAAATAACTGGGACATCTACAAATGCAGAATGTGTTGGCTTGATAAATGTAAGTGATCCAGCAACTTGGCCAGAACATTTGAACGCAGACACGCATGCATCAATTATTTGCAAGGGGCCAAAAGAAATTGAAGAAGAAGACTTTCCAGCAGATGCCAATAGACGGAAATTTTCTACAGCCTACTGCAAACGACAGATGTTAAATGGAGAAAATGGCTTGTATATTCAGCAGTGAAGAACACAATATTTTGTTTCTCTTGCAAACTTTTTGGTAACATTTTGTCTTCTGTGTGATCCGTGGCATTTGTGACTGGAAAATGCCAGTGTGCGACTGTTTGAACATGAGAAATCAAAGTGACATATGACGTCTACTTTGGAATGGTATGAGCTGGAAAACCGGCTAACAAAACAATTCAATATAATGAAGCAGGGGGACAGTGCTTGGTTTAGCACTGTCCCCCCTACTGTCCACCCCATTAGAAGTTTTAACTTTGGGGGATAATCCCCCAGGCAAAACTTTGGGGAGGACAGTCCCCCTCTATCTCCCCCCGTGATTTACGCCACTGTCATTATGCCCCTTTAAATAATAAAACCTCGCTGACTGGGCCCATAACTTCGTCGATTGCAGCTTGGCATTTTGTAAGGTAAGGGCCTTGGACATTAAGTAAGTGATACATTTGTTAACACGCCATATGTCCATTGGCTGAGCGAGGAATCTTAGGCGTGGATAAACGCAAACATAATGACATACAACCTGCCACTCAAACACAAAGATATGTATTTTTGATTCGACAACATAGGAAGTTTATTTTGATTCGACAACATAGGAAGTTTATTCCAGATGGGTGGACCCGTTTGACTGGGGCCGAGTTACCCCATAATTAGAGGATTCATTGCCTGTCGAAATATCCTTGTAGATCTTTGTTTACAGAATTAATTTGGCTTGCTTATAGGCATGCATGCGTGCATAATGTCCAAAATCTTCTTTTCCACAGCTGAGGGGGTCAGCTACGACCCATGTGGTCAGACTTACTGCGGATCAAGCGGAGGATCTGAACCCGAGACCCAGGCCACATCAGCTGAGCTCAATCGAATCGGGTCTACCGTCGTTGCCGCGGTTACCCTTCATTCCTATGGCAACATGTGGATGTTCCCATGGGGTAATACCATCGGCTACGCCGGTAAGACCTGCCAAAGAACCGATGACCACGACGAATTGGTACGTGAGAAGTTTAGGTATATTGTAACTCACCCAGTCCTAACCATACCTAACCTTACCATAACCCTCCCTATAACCATACCCCTTACCTAGCATTATAACCATCACTCCAATTCAAATCCTAAACTTAACTCCGCCACTGCCGTATTCGGGTGGTGCCAGTCCCAAGCCTGAATAAAGGAGGAGGGCGACGTCAACGGCCTTTGATGCCATAAGATGTCATTAAACAGTGGAATTACTACTAAATCCTAAACTTAATCTAATCCTCAACCAAACCCTAACTAACTCTAGTCGCAGCCTGTCTTGCTTTATCCGCCGTAGTCTGTCTTATGTTATGCTGTGATACAGCATATTATGCTGTTTTATGCTGTTATGTTCTGTTATGTTAAAATGGCTTCAGATGCGCGTTGCCGACTTAACAGCCGACGCAATTGAGGCCACCTATCGTACTCGCTGGGATCGAGGAAACAGCTGTGAAGTCATCTGTAAGTAATCGTAATCGTAATCGTAATCCCGAGATTTCTACAGCACCCAACGAGCCACGTCACGGGGACCAGATTATTCATAGGCGCTCAGTCAAAACATATTCGATAGGCAGAAGTGTTCGGTTCCAGGTCAAGATCCAAGAGTCAGGCAGAGAAAGAGAGAGAGAGAGAGAGAGAGAGAGAGAGAGAGAGAGAGAGAGAGAGAGAGAGAGAGAGAGAGAAAGAGAAAGAGAGAGACAGAGAGAGAGAGAGAGAGAGCGGCAGTACATCCATATACAACTCCCCCTCGAATCATTTCCCCACTCGTTTCAGTTATGCTGGTCATAACACCACAGCCTCGCATTACATTGGGTATCTTTGCGCATAGTATAACGTAGTGTCTACAATACTGTAATGTAACCGATGCAGTGTGATCGTATCTTTACATAGTGTTGGTAAGGTTGCGATGTAACTGATGCAGTGTGATCAAGATGTCCTGTAGCGACAGTTCCATACTACACCGAATTTATCGATCATGCGCCTCTTACACTTAGCGTGACCAGAATACATAACCCTGTAGGTGTAAGGAAACCCGAACCGGTCCCCCCTGTGACTGCTGCAACATCACGCTCTCCATCCCTTACATGCTTTTAGAATCTGTACGGAATCTCAAGTAACGGCTTTGTCCAGGTTTATACAATCTGGTTCTATGCCTTCATGGACGAACAACTCTATCTTCTCAGTCCTTCGTCCTTTGCTGGAATCGTCTCCCTCGAGAATTGCGACTTGAGCTCCTTTCTCTGTTCCTCTGTGTTCCGCAGGCGCCTGAAGACTGTACTGTTTAACAGTGATTTTACTTGTTCGGGTCGGGAGCCCCTGTGAGTTTATTCTCTAAAAGACGCTTTATAAATCTAAAATTACAAAATAGATGTACATCCTCTCTCAATCCTTCCTGTCCTCTCCCATCTCCTCTCCTCACCTGTCCTTTTCTCTGTCTGTCTATCTCTAGCTCTCTCTCTCTCTCTCCCTCTCTCTCCCTTACCGAGTTCGTAGGCCTACTTAGTTTCTCCTTTGGAGGTCTGCGTATCGGGCAACGCAGCTTCTCCATTCATCTCTGTCGACCGCCTGTCTTCCTGCCTCATCCCACGACATCTCCAAACACCCAAGATCGTCTCTGATGGTCTCTGGCCAGTTCTTCCTTCGTCTTCCCCTCCTCCGTTTCCCTCCAGGAATCCAATTCATTGCTTGATTGGCTCTTCTATCTTTGTTCTTACATTTCTATTTAAATAATCGTATGACTAGTTAATTTTCTATTTTCGCTTGAACTCATGTACAGCGCCCTTTTCTTCGGCCTCAGCCGTGTTACGGCGCTATAGAAATTGTCTTATTATTATTATTATTAATTATTATTATTACCTTTCCCATCCATTTCAGTCTTTTTCCGATGACATTCTCTATACATACATACATACATACATAGCAAGTATATATAACTATATAAATAACAAGTATATATATATACTTAAAGTCACTACAAGGTTGGGTCATTTACCTTAATATGTGTGTGTGGTGTGTATATATATATATTCACATACATACGTACATACATACACATTCTCTCAATCGTGTAGACGCGACAACCGGAGGTACTGACGACTACGCGAAGGGAGTGCCAGGTATCAAATACGCCTACTGCCCCGAACTGAGGGGCAAAAACTTCGTCATCGACGCTTCAGAGATTCCTCTGTCCTACCAAGAGATCTACAACGGCATCGTTGCCATGGTGAACGCCATCGGAGCATGACCCGTCTCTCATCCGACAATTCCAACTCCGTCGAAATCAATTAACAGAAATCTATCAAATCGATAAATCAATAAACAGGAACTGATACACTGCACAACACATTAAAAACAATTGTCTTTGGTTTCCTTGTCTGTTAAATACTTCATCTTGAAACCCGTCAGAAGGTAGATGCACGCAACTACTGCCACTGCTTCCATTGTCTCTGTTAAAGATTCCATCTTGCAAAATCCGTCAAAACGTAGCGTAAAACGTAATCCAGAAAAACATAACAACTGTTCCCAATTAGCTCTCCTGTCTGTTAAAGATCTGACCATGAAACCCATCAAAAGACAAAGCCATCTGACAACGGTCGTTTTGGTTCAGTTGTCTCTGCCAGCATGAAAGCCTGTCAAAAATAATGATCTCTAGAGAAATCGTCAGCTCAAGACTTCTACAGCGCCCAAAGAAAGCGAAGTCTCGGAAACCAGCTTACTCACATAAGCTCAGTCAAAAGAAAATCGACAGACAGGAAGGGTTCGGTTCCAGATCAAGATACAAGAGTCAGGCAGGCAGACAGTCATACGGCTAATGATGGTTAGTGTTTGGAATTGAACCGGAAACTGAGATAAAGGGGAAAACAAGAAACACGAGAGGATTCGTTTTCAATTTTTAGTGAAAGACCTGCACATAAATTGCAACATAAAGTGTTGGCGAGTTCGTGTGATGGGTCAGATTAACAGTTGCTAATCTTGTCCTCCTCTTTCTCTCACCCCTCATCCTCTACCCCTCTCCTTTTCCTTCCATTATTGTTCTTTTGTCTCGATGAAAGTGCTAGAAAAACCGTCAAAAATAAAGGCCTCTAGACTGGCTCCTTCATTCTCATTCCTTCAACGACTTAATTGCTAGTCAGGAACAAAAGCCCTTCCCCTGATCTCCAATTAACACGGCTTAGTAAAAAATATTTATTACCAACTTAATAAACAAAAGATAATAAGGAAGCACCCAGTAAAAATTTACATTAGATAACGAAATTACACTATTTACAATCATTTTACCAACTGTCGTAAGAAAACTTGTAATCTTATCTCACAAAAAGTCGGCAATCGTTAGACGTGGTAGCAGGGTTCGTTTGTCGACTGCAGATATCGCGTACTGCCTCTACCCCGTGCAGGATTCCGCCACCGCTGAGGCGCTATACAAATGCGGTTACATTTACAATTGTGCAGTAAACATTCAAGAAATAAATTTCCCCAAAAACTGTTTCCGGTTGCACATTTCCATGGTAACAAGTGCCCCAAATGTCTACTCGCTCTTCTGACAAAGGGAGGTTCTTAAACAACCTCAAGTTTTTAAAAGGCAGTGGCCTATAAATAGCCAGCTACGTACATACTTACATGCATGCACATATATACATTACATACATGCATGCATGAAAACATATGATACGTGTATATAAGCATACATACATACTCACATGCAAGGGATATACATACTAAGCAAGTTGTAGCCTTATGTAGCACCTTTAAAAGAACCTCTCCAAATAGCGGATTTACCGCGCCAGCATGCTGTTTTCGGTGAAAACTTAATTTTAACTGCTAATCAGGAACAAAATTTACATATCACAAGCTAGCATGCACAACCTCAGCCGTGTAACATATGCATGTATCTCTACATTTATATAGCGCCTACAGAGCCTGCAAAGGTGCATCAGTTTCTACTATTTCAGTACACACCCTCAAGTATTTACTGCAGAACTAGTATAGCACCATCGGATGGGAAAACAAGGGAAACGTCGTCTCCTTGACTTAATCTGTTGGCCCAGTATTTCAAAAGACAGTTCAAGTATTTGCATTTAAGACGACTCTAATGGCCGTACATAAGGACGTCTCCAGAGCGACCTACTTTAGACCCCTTCTCTACCCCATGCCCGCGTTTGGCATTACCCTTCCCAATCCCCTTCGTGGACGTCTGCACACCAAAGGCATAACAAGGTCTAGATTAGACTATTCCGTTGATCTTGCAGGGCTAACAGTACTACGGGGTGGGGTCTTAGATACTGCCGCGTCCAGCAAAGGGAATCTAATTAGATCCAATGCAGTACACGTTGTCTGTCGTCTGACTGAAGTTGGCATTTAAGACACCGGCTGAACTAAAATAACTACCAAATTCTGGCACGAACATCCGCATGGAGCATGACCCATAACCCTTGTCCGCATTTCCCTCTCCTCTTTGCGGACGTCCTTCATCGATGACCCTTGTCCGCATTTCCCTCCCCTCCTTGCGGACGTCCTTCGTGGATGACCCCAACTTCATTGAGCTCACTAGTGTCCCATCTCCCAACATCAGTGGACATTTGACAATGGATCAGGAAGCACAATAAAAGAAACTATGTGGTGCCAAATACGGCTTTGCTTTGATCCACCCATTACCCAACCCGTAAAGAAGTGTAACCATGAGTGTAAGTGCAGCACCCTATGAAGGACTTCAGTGTCCGTTACAAAATATATTTACGCAGATCTGAAAACTGCTCACACATCCACGATTACTTAGAAGATCCGCAGCTCTGCAGTATTTACATGTCAAACCAACAAGTAAAAAATTATTTACAAATTCTTCTTCTTTACAGCAACAACAAACGTCTACTGAAGCAACAATTGTGAATCAGTACAACATCACAGACTCAACCTGGAAATTCCACCGCATATTCCTGGAATTCCAGGTCAAACCACATATTGTGGGATATACCAGGTCAAACTGGAAATTCCGTCGCAATCTAGGAATTCCAGGTCAAACTGAAAATTCCAACGTCAAGTCCTGGAATTCCAGGTCAGTGTGGAAATTCCAATATAAATCCAGAAATTCCATGTCAAATTCCCCCATCAATCTGGGAATTCCAGGTCATACCACTAAACCAGGAGTTCCAAGTAAAAACATGCCAAGTCTTCAAATCAATCCTCTGCAATTATGGCAGTTTCAAATCGAAATTAAGAAACTCCATTTTAAAACTAATGACGATTTGATGCAAGAAGAACAAGGTAAGTGCAGAAGTTTTAACCTACTACTTGAATATTCAGGTTCCAATTGTTTTACTGTGATGATTCTTACTCAAAAAGCTGAAATTTGTTTCTAAATACAACAGCCTGTGTCAATACAGAAATTACAACACCTTCAACAGAAATTCTGTTTCAACCATAATAAATCACAACTGTTAGACTTATCGCACAAAACTCTCAGTGAAAACAATGAAATCTTCAGCTGTGAGAATCCATCTCCTTTGGCAGAAACCTTCACTAGTCTTAAATTGTAGTCTCATAACTTTAGACTCCCATAATCCAAACTCCAAATGCATTCATATGAAGGCACAGTGAATAGCGATCACTAAAAATTAAAGGCAAATTCCGAAACGCTGGTCACAAATACGTCGCATATAAAATAACATTTCACGAAACAAGAAACAGTCCTGAAAAGGATGGCAGAATTGAAAAAGAACAGTCCACAACACCCACGAGAACGACCAACTTGGCCCTGTAGCAAATGCCCTAAGACAACTGAAATCTTTGATATTCCTTTTCTAAAATGCAACATGTGTACAAACTTACACATTTAAATCATCCTAAAGTCAAAAATGTGATGTGCAAGTCTGTACCACCTTAAAAACACTTGGAAAAGCAACAGATTGGAAGAAACCAAAACTGAGTTAATTTCCACCAACTTCGTAACTGTAGTAATACCTGGCACAAAGCAGTCCATAGTTAACGGTCCATGTACACTGAAAGTGAAAATTCAACTGTGTGCATAAATTTACAATTTGCATATAAATGTTGTGAACTTTGCAAAAGAATTAATCACTGCATCGCACGTGGTGATATGACCGGATAAAACAGAACTAATATATTTCAAACTGTCAACAAAAGAATTACAACAGATACACAGTAACATAAAAACTGTTTAATGCAACAAACTTTAGTACTACGTACATAGTTCTTGACATTTGCGGCTTTAAGCAACATAGTAACAATAGCAATTATAACAGTAATAACAAATGATGAATGGTTGCCATTCCAGATGAGGTGCCAAGGGATACATATACCTTGGGGAAATATATTATTATTATTATCAATTACATTATTATGATTATTATTATTTATTATTATTATTCTTACTACTATAGAATCCAATTCAACTTCAAGTGAGCTAGCAAAATATTTGCAGATTGTTGAGAAAAAGGAGAATAAACATGATTATCAAATACAGTTTCACTGAAGACGCATTTAAGCACAGAGAACAAGGCCAACTGGCATTAGTTTTGGTCTGTTACATCTAATTATATACGACGGATACACAGATGAAACACAACTTCACCGAGTACTGTTTCAAAAAGAGTGCATTCTCAGCAATGCCGACACCAATAAACTTCATTCATTCATTCTTTCACTCACCTATTCATCCATTCATTCTGAGCATTTTAACTGTGCCGCTATTCAGTCCAGCCCTGGAAGAATGGAAAGTCTTCAAACTAATGAGGGGCCATCCTTCAGTAAACAATACATGTATCCACCCTACAAAAAGGTCCCAAAACCATCATTTTAAGGCCAGAAAATGTGTTGTTTGATGTAGCTATTTACTGTTATCGTTTTTACTAGAAAGACCCATCTTCTGATTTGACAGTGACTGGTGTACTGGACTAAGTTAAACTCTAAGACTAATTAATACTGAAGCTGCCAATTTGTGATATAATTCCAAATGAATGGATGCATGCACATATCTACAATGTAATGGGAAGAGACTTTTGTGCAAAGACATGTGGTCACAGGGAACATGACTGTCTTTCACAGGGTCCTTAAAAAGCGCTACACTCACAAACACACATACATAGATACATACATAGATAAATACAATGTACATAGTCTAAACAAGTGAATGTACACATTCTAATCAGTTCAACAAAACAGATCAGACTCGGCATAAAATCAATGGAAGCAGGTAATGAACAGATGCTTAAGACTGAGGCACTTGATGGCACATCAAGGCCTCGCTGAAACAAACACAGCAACGACCCAAACACAAACACACAGAAAACAACACATCTTAAAAGACAACTAGCTATCCATACAAAACCTTAAAATGCAAAAATACCTTGCTAAACACCTCTCATACCATATCTAGCTCAAAAAATATCCGACAGACCAAGCTTCTGTTAGTCGAAAATCGATTGAAAGGAATCGAACTGAAACTTAAGATAACGAAAAATTCATTAAAGTATAGTAATAGTGCTTGCAATGAAATGCAAGCTAAACAATAATTATTAAAAAACTTAACAATTATGTAGTTGCAACAAACTTAACAAAAACCAAGAGTAGTAAAGTATTGTCGGTCAAACAAAGAACCTATTCAGTAATAACGAACAACCTCAGATTTGCTAATTAACGTCAAGTCTTATGATCTTCGCATCAGAAGTAATTCCAAGTTCACTGCTTCTACCTTGGGTGCTCTTGTAGACGGTGCATAATTATTCACCTTCAAATTTCTGCAAGGCTTGCACTTCTCTTCATCGCTTCATCGCTGGGTGCTCTTTTAGACACGCCACAAAGATGTGCAGGCTTCACTATCTCCACACGGCTTGTCCTTTTAACACTGATTCCAGGCTGGTTACAGTTTACAAACATGCACCTTTAAAGCTCTTCTTCCCATTGCTTCCACAATGGGTGCTCTTGTAGACGGTGCCTAATGATTCACCTTCAAATTGCACTTCTCTTCATCGCTGGGTGCTCTTTTAGACACGCCACAAAGATGTGCAGGCTTCACTATCTCCACACGGCTTGTCCTTTTAACACTGATTCCAGGCTGGTTACAGTTTACAAACATGCACCTTTAAAGCTCTTCTTCCCATTGCTTCCACAATGGGTGCTCTTGTAGACGGTGCCTAATGATTCACCTTCAAATTGCACTTCTCTTCATCGCTTCATCGCTGGGTGCTCTTTTAGACACGCCACAAAGATGTGCAGGCTTCACTATCTCCACACGGCTTGTCCTTTTAACACTGATTCCAGGCTGGTTACAGTTTACAAACATGCACCTTCAAAGCTCTTCTTCCCATGGCTTCCACACTGGGTGACATTGTAGACACCACACAAATACGCACACCTTCAAATCTTTATGAAGCTTTCCCTTCTCACCAGAACGCAACAGTCACGATGCTAGCAGATATACTGAATATTAATTTTGTTTGTAATGGGAGGAGGATCAAATGCCCTTTCGTTTTAAAAATAGTGATCATCAAGTCTGGGCGGAATCCGATGCGGCCGGCAGTCTGTAGCAGATGAATCGATCTGTCAGTGTCACAGAGGCATTCGTCGTGGGTCGTAGAAACGATTCGTCAGCACAAGTTCCAGACTAAGAAACCTGAACGACTGCCATTATTGGCGAAGAAGGCATTAATGGGGACATCACTGTAGGCATTGTTGCTGTCGACGTGGTTTCCGTATCCTCCTCAACGTTTGTGACATAACTAACAGTGCCGTTGGGTAGATTGGCGTTGCTCAAGAACGTATAAACGTCATCGATTCTGGCAAGGTTCTCGAAGAATGGTATCAGCTCAAGAAGCTCCCTGTCACTCGGGTCATCAAACCAGGAAACAATAGGCACCTGGGAAATATTGTCCATAGTAAAAAGTCATGGGTTCAGATAATGCTACAAAGTTAATCATTCAGAAGACTATGGAGTTGATGATAAAACTTACTATTGCTAAAGAGGTGTACCGTAATCAATACTTATTAACATGTTTCTTGGAATAAAGCATCCCATATCCCACAAGTGAGATGTAGGGAGGTGCTCATTTCCTTTATTCTGGCTCGAGTTGGCAATGCATGAATCCTAAGGTCCTGGACACGGGGCCAGTGCATCGCAGGACTTGCCGTTTACTTGCCAGCTTACGCTATACCTGCTTGGTGCCAGAGGCACGATGTAGTCAAACAACTTGCCCAAGGTCTTTACACGGAGTTGAACCTGCAACCGCATGATCATAGACCACCATGCCACACAACTGGAATGCGCATCAGTTATTACTACAAATTAAAATAGATAATCAAGAAAGAAGTTAGGATAATCCGATACTGCCAATCATTCTGAAAACTGTAGATAAAACTTACTACCATTGAAGAGGTGTATAGTATTGAATGATTTCCGACTTGTATCATGGATCAGTAGTTACTACACTTATGATACACAACTAAGAGAGTTCCGAGCTTACTGCATTTTGTGGATGAAACATGTAAGAGGCTGGTGAATTGTCGAGGATCACAGTCTTATTCAATTCCCGGCCAAGTCTGCTCAAGTCCTAACATAAACAGTCAAGCAAAACTGTTAGTTATTTTAATCCACGAATCCAACTGCAATAGTATCAGTTGTAACTCCAAACGTCACAGCAACTGGAAGGGTTCTAAATGTTGGTGGGCAGAGCCACCCCCACCCACATTTTTAAGGAAATACCCATAACACCATAAAACACATTATCACCACATTGGCTCTTGGCCTCACTTGTCTGCATTTTTACCTGGTACATAAACCATGATGTACCATGGCACTAGTGGATCTGCCTTGTTTGACCACCTCAGTCAGTAAGCACGTTTTGCTCATACAATTCATTGACACTGATCGCGTTGAATGCATTTTTTTTATTCAGACATATTCTGAAAAAGCCCACCCGAAATTTCCATCAAAAGACAGTGACCATCCACATTAAATATCCCAGACAAAAATTTTCCTTTATTTCACAAGTGGTTTGACTCAGTAAACCAGACACATCACTTTGATGTCTATTTGATATGGTTGTGCATCAATATAACGTGAATCTTATGTTAGTGTGTTATCCGGGTGTTATCATGTTAGCGTATTATCTGAACAACTCCGAGAAATATCATACTCAATATGAAACCTGGCACATGTCAATTACCGATTAAAAACTGATAACCCACAGTACTTCTTGACCTAACTGAGGTCAAAGGCTAATCTTGCGTGTCACATATTGAATTGTCAAAGCATCGGTCACTTAATGATAGTATTACCCCTACCTCATCTACCCCAATGAAGACTTACTTTGACGTAACTGCCTCTGTGAAAGACACAAGATTCCCTGAATAATCGGAATCGGAATACACCCCACTTGTCCAGCAGATCGGTCACAGGATCCGCATACTGCAAACAAAACCCAACCATTACGTCAAGACAAGGTCGAGAGGTCAAAGCCCTTCTGAGTTTCTAAACTGATGCTCATCCAGCAAGTAACAGCACCACAAGACATGGCACTGCACTTATGCTAACAACTGACCATGTAGACGACCACGAAATTAGCTTGCTACTTTATAATGACGTATCGGTATTGGTATTGGCAGTACAGTTCACCAGTATTGTTAACAGCCTTGATGAACTGTCAACTATGTGGGGTATGGTGACCATACCCCACATAGTTGACAGGGTCAGCAATCCTGCAATTGCAGGTTCACGCTGCTCAGCAGATTCCACAGTGGCGGATTTAGCTATAGGCATGGGGTGGTGGTTCACCTCCCCTGTGCCCCTCTTGGTTATATGTCGGCACCCCTCAGACCAGACTCATACATACATACACACACACATCCAAAACAAAAACCAGAAAATTACCTTTCCAAGGCTTGCAGTGAAGAGCACACATTCAAACAATTCACCCATTTTCTGCAGAAATTCATCTACAAACGGCCGCTTTAATACGTACACCTAAAGAAGTAAAAACTCACATGAAGCACAAACTGTAAACAAATTTAAAATAATCTTCCAACATAACAGACACAAATTCTAACAAATAATAACAACGAAAACTAATCACTGCAAACCAAACAAGTCTCTCTGACACGATTTTTCACCGTACCTTTAGATGTAATCCAATGGGTTTAAAAATATTATTAATGTTATTACTATCAGTATCATTACTAATAATTATTATTACTATTATTATCATGTTATTCCTCACCTAGCTAAGGATCAATGATTCCCTCAGATGAAAAAAATTGAAAGATTATAATGACTTTATTAACATCACTAATATTAATATACTTATAACAATTATTACTTTCCCTATGAACCACAATGCAATTCCCTTACGTTAGTTTTTGCATAACATCATGTTATTAACTGCTCCACTAAAATAAGCACACCCTGAACCTACCTGGTGAATTGTTCCATCAATCTCGACGGGAATCACGAAGTCCGCATTATGTACTGGCTGCAATCAGAAAAAGAGGCGCCTCTTACAACCACTTATCTTCACAACAATTCTTACGTAACTCCAGCATTTCCACGGCAAACATCTAACTGTTTCTGTCTCCTCTGCAAATTCTGTATGCTTTTCAAGTCAGGGCCTAGGTCTCATCTCTTCCAAATTGCTTAGCCTCCTTTTCCATTCTTCCAGTCTTGAAGGCTTCATTCTGTCTAATGGATTATGCTTAATTTGGTTTTGCTTAAAAGCAACCATTGATTGAAACCCTGTGCATTACGAGAATGAAGTTATGATAGTTTCTAGATAAGATTAGTTCGATCTGGTGTCAGCTGGATATTGTATTATTGTACTCTAACTTGTCACATAGGATTTGTATAGCTCCAATTCAGAAACTGACTTAATTTCATTTTATTTCCCTTATTATTAAATAACACCAGCACCTAATTACAATCACCATGGCAATAAGCAATTGTGGGTTACGGACTTATCCCTACAGTCTATAATCTAATCTAATCTAATCTACAGTAATCTAACCTAATCTAATCTACTGTAATCTAACCTAATCTACTCTAACTCTATAGTGCACCATCATAATGCACAAAGATCGCCCAGACGTGAAACTGTTCTAAAAAAGTCCTGCTGGAATCCAAACGGTTATGGAGACTACAGGTCAGCTTATGGTGGGCAAGCAATCTGAAACACGAATCACTATAGAAGAGGAAGCTCTAACTCGCACCTCCACATTACAAGTTGAGCACTCAACCATTAAGCTGCCACCACATCACAATTTTATTACACATATGGCCACCGTGTCACGTTGTTGCTTATAACGTTTCTCTGCATGTGACCAACAGTCAGATAAACAAGTTTGTTTACCGTCCTTTGAAAAGAAATGGCTTTTAGCAGCTACAGTTCACTGACCTGGTACACTTGCACACATATTACCATAAAGCGGTTAAAGGAAATTCAACGAGTCCCAATTCCCACCCAATCCAATATTGTAAAAACTGTCTGGATAAACACGGCATTGTTGATCAATCCAGATACTAGGTCTGAACATTATTCCACACTCCAGTGATATTAACCCAACTGTTACTATGCTGGTTTTTGTTAATCTTTTGTGGCCATCTATGACCTTATCAAAACCTGGTTGACTTGTGAGCAAATCGGAAAACAATCACTGATTGCAGCAGTGACTGCAACACTCATTGATAATTAGTAATTAAACCAAAAACTCGTTACACTAGCTTGGGAAGCCATATTCAGAACCGCTTCATGACGAGGTTCTGTTATAAGGAGTTTATTTTCTAATAGTTAATCTACTTCCGGGATCCATGTTCTAAACTGTGTTGTAACAGAAACTGAGTTATAAAGAAGCATCTTAAAATAAGTCGTTGGTGTATTCACTCTATTAATTGGACAAGAAGTTTTTGCATTAAATTCAGATAAAAAGATTTTCAGGAATGCTTATTGTGCTTAAACTTTTATCACATTTATGTAGACATTCGAATACACGGCCAACTACATCGGGCTTACCCACTGTCTTCTGGTCTCCCTGAACAACTGGACTTTAACCAGACTTCTCCAATGGACTATGATGTGATTCTTGACTTCGTTTCACTTGCAGAGAACATCAGTCGATGCCTTGTGCATTACGACAATGCGCTACAAGATCCCCACGCAGTGTGGGAATCTTGGGCAAGTCCCCCATTCACAATTGCTCAGTGCCATCGACTGATGATTATTTATTAGACAGTGGTGCTTAATAAATGTAGAAATAAAAATTATACTAGAGCTACAGAAGCCTCTGATAAGACCTGATTAAATCAAAACATATCAGATCAAAATCAGATTGGATGGTTAGAATAGATTAGGTGACTAGATTATATTAGATTATGAGATTAGATTTGATCAGAAGAATAAAAGAATTCTGATAAGATCCAAAACCTACCGCAAATGAACTGTGAACTAATGTTTCATCTAAGTCGATGACGACACATTTCTTGTGTTTGTCCTGCAACCTCATCGGCTGCAGAAGCTGGTTTTCGGAGACCTGTACAAAAGAAGCACACTTTCAACCAAAAACAATACCCTGAACACAGAACAAAGAAAAATCCCAGTGATTTACAGCAGCAACAGCAGACAGACACATAAAACACACAGACACATAAAACACACACACACATAAAACACACAGACACATACAGAGGGACAGACACAGACACCCAGATACTAAGACACACACAGACACACACACAGACAAGACACAGACATGCATACAGACACAAAACACACAGACACATAAAACACACAGACACCCAGATACTAAGACGCACACAGACATAAAGACAGACAAGACACAGACACACACAGACACACAGAGGGACAGACACAGACACCCAGATACTAAGACACACAGATACAAAGCCACAACAGTTTATATCTGTTAGATCATCAAGTACACGGCCCTTAACAGAAATTTTTCAAAGCCATTACTTTATATAAATACCGCAACATAAACACACATACAATCAGATCCACACACGTTGTAACACTTACATACTCACTCGAACAGACTTATCGGTTTGCAGTTTAATGGCACACTAAAGCAAACCCACGGATCAAAGATGCTAAGCAATTGCAAGTTGCAGACTTTTTGAAGTTCCCTGTTCCTTTCAAAGATCCTTGAAAGGGATAAAATAAATATTCAGACACGTGCAAACATCCCTTCAGGGATCCTCTCACCCAAAGGAGATTCAAACCTGCAAAACCTTTCACACAGTCTCTTCAGAAAATGGTAAAGCTAACCAAATCCTTTAACTGTTTATAGCAGGTCTGAGCTTCAACATCATGGAGGTAGGCTGATTAAGTGAGACCGCATTGCTATTAATGCTATTTGCACTGAATTCATATATTATATGCATAATAGCAATATTTATTTAATAATTATTTATCTATTATTTATAATTGCACTTATTAAATGCATACGGTCGCTAAACCTGATGTGCGAAACAAGTACACGACCAACTTATCCAAGGTCGCTAAACAGAGTCCACGCAGCCGGCACAAACCCACAATTGTTGGATAACCGACCCAATGCACTACCGAATGGACCGCTTTTCCACATATCAACTGCTGTGCAATCAAAACCTACATGAATTAGAGAGACGGAAGATATTTACAGACTAGACACAAGTTGTACAAAACGAACATAGTTTCTCTGCATTTCCAGCTGTTACTTCCAGCAGGTTGAAGGGTCAAACAGCAGTAACCACTCAGCAATAGCCCAGCTCCATGCGTTTCATCTTGGATGGGTCTGGCTTCCTGTCGTGCTGACCGTTAGTTTCTGTTTCCAGAGGGAAATGGATTCTCTTTCATGCAGCCCTGACTAATACATGATATGCCGCTTCTACCTTTGATCTCTGTCGGCAACTGCTGCGTCCATCCTGTCTGTTTTGCCGGAACACATCTTTCCTAAAGGTAGGTTAGTTTTATCATGCCAACAGAGGCACTATGCTACATGGTGGCCCAAACAGTAGCTGCAACTGACGCCTTAGTCCTACACTTTTCCAGTAGATTAGGAATCGGCAGTTGCATTTCATAACACATGGTATGCCCTTGATGTAGCTGCTGTAATACCTAAATGCAACTGCTGTAATAGCTAGATGCAACTGTTGTACTGCCTAGATAAAACTGTAATACCTAAATGCAACTGCTGTAATAGCTAGATGCAACTGTTGTACTGCCTAGATAAAACTGTAATACCTAGAAGCAACAGCTGTAATATCTAGATGCAACTATTGTAATACTTTGATGACATTGTTGTAATACCTAGAAGCAATGGTTGTAATACCTAAACACAACTATGGTAATACCTAGAAGTAATTGCTGTTATACCTAAATGCAACTGTTATAATATCTAGATGAACTATTGTAATACCTACATGAAACTGTTGTAATACCTAGATGCATCTGCTGTAATAACTACCTGAAACTTTTGTAATACCTACATGGAACTACTGAAATACCTCATGCGACTATAATTATCCTCAATATTTTTAACGAGTGTTGCTTAAAGGGATATCAAATGTACTCAAGCCATCAATGATTCAAGTGTAGGCACTTCATGAATCCGTCTGATTGATCACCATGAATCTAAGCTGCGAGTGAATCACCCGCGTACGTCTGAGATGCACTGTGTTCAACTGGTAAAGTCAAATCAGATGCATTCAGCTGGTGAAGTAAAACCTGATGCAGCTGATAATATCAGCTTATATCAAAGAAACATAAGATAACACCTCAGAAGCATCTGATTCCTACATCCAAGATATATCAACCTACATCTAAGATGTTCAATCGTCGGCCTATCTCTACAGATGGATCTGATTCATCAGCCTAAATCTAAGATGCATCCAATTCATCAGCCTACGTACAAGCATAGCTGATTCCTCAGTCTATATCCAAGACACAGCCGATTCATCAGCCGGAATTTAAGCCGATACATCAGCCTTTACCAGGTTTACGGCGAAACTAAGCAAACCCGTCCAACCATTTACCTGGCACAGCGTTTGGTGTTTTCACCCGTTCTGCTTACCAAAAGTATTCACTACTTTTTTCAAGGGCATAAAAGGCACACTTAACGATTGTTATACTGACTAATTATTATCTGTAGACGGAACAAGTGGCTCTTACTAACCTTTGGACTGACGGCGGTG
The DNA here is from genome assembly GCA_964023275.1 of Norana najaformis. Classification (NCBI taxonomy): domain Eukaryota; kingdom Metazoa; phylum Annelida; class Clitellata; order Crassiclitellata; family Hormogastridae; genus Norana; species Norana najaformis. The sequence continues at coordinate 30,327,306 of OZ029919.1, forward strand.
TCGTCTGAAGGAATTACTGTAGGAACCGGACTACATGGTATGTTTTGAGTCGACCTTGTTTGCGGGGCATGTGCGTTTGTTTGGCGAAAGCAGCAGAGAAACTGCTCTAGTAATCCAGGCGGCCTTGGTTTAACGTTGGCTGAAAAGAAGCAACAGATAAATGGCTCTGAAAAAATGTTGCAAATGGAACCGCGAAACTGCATCCAGGATGTTATGACACTGACGTGCCAATCTGTTGGCAGTATTGCAATTTGAGGAGAACATTCACAGCCCGGTTCTCTGTGTTCTGCCAGTTCTTTCATGTCATTTTGGTCTAACTCATTAACTCTAAACTCATTACACTGTCTTTGGGAGTCACAATGAGAACCGCCTCATGACGAGGGTCTGTTATAAGGAGTTTATTTTCTATAGCTAAACTAATTCCGGGATCCCTGTTCTAAACTGTGTTGTATCATAAATTGAGTTACAATGAAGCGTTTTAAAATGAGTGTCAGATGCTCAGATGCATCCTATCAAAGATATGACATCCAGCCCTGGTTGCAGTGTCATTGTGGGAGCCTTAAATGGCTGTATAAACCTCAGAATAAAACCTGCTTCTGGTGTCCTGTGAGACACTTAGAAGTGACGTTTATCTCTAACTCGACCTTAAGCATAAACTTTCTCCACCCCATGCAGTTGTTCCTTCACCGATTTACTTCTCCCTTCCCAGGCAGCATATATCACTCCACTGAGACAGCTCTTCTCTCCGTCCACAACGACGTTATCTGCTCTGCAGACAACTCCACTTGCTATTCTTCACCGATCTGCTACGTTCCTCTGTCAACCACGCTACCTTGATTCACCGCCTCGAGCACTGGTCTGCAGTACCGTAACAGGTCTGGCCCTAAACTGGTTCCAGTCATATCTTACTCCCTGCACTCAATCTGTCTTTATTGGAGGATTAATGTCTGCTCTATACAACTCATCTGTGGCATTCTTCAGAGCGACATTCTTGGTCTTTTATGTTTCTCCCTGTATATCACTCTAGGTACTCTATGGAATCAAAGTGGTCTCAAACATCATCTTTACACTGATGATACTCATCTCTATATTTCTTTTGACACTTCCTCAATCCTCATCCTCCAGCTCTCTTACTCATTGCTTGTAGAAAATCTTGCTCCACCCAGTGCAACTGTTCAGTTGTTATAAATAATGTTTAGAACTTCCTTGTCTGCCCTGCCAGCCATCAGATCCACATTACACAAAAAACTGAATGAAACAAACCAGCCACAGATGACTGTATAGCTTTGTCTAATTTAAAACGGTTAATGTCCATAGTAGCATGGCACAGCTAACAGATAAATTTATGCTAATTTATGCAAATTTACCATTGCATAATAATTCCTTAAACAACAGCACACCTCAACAGATCCTCCGCCATTCATATTACAGTTTTAAGTGAACCGATCGCTTTAAAGTCAGGTCAGCTTACGCAGTATTGCCGTTTCAATAGCACACTTGCACAGCACAGGTTTTTGAGATCCAGTTCTAAAAAAAACTACCAGGCTTATCAGTTTCAGTACATGTGTACACTTGTTGACTTTAAACTGCATTACCAAAGGCATGTTTATGGTCTCATTGTCTCTCAGCCCAGGGTGTAACTTGCGGTGGGCAGTCGAGGGGAAGGACACGTGGGGAGAAGCGAAACGTATGGGAAAATGTTCTTTTAGGAGGTATTAGTCTGAATCAGAGGGGGTGCGGAAGTTAACCCCTTTCTACGCTGACAAACCGCACCCTAGCCCAAAGCACAGACGATAAAATACAGATAACAAAACTGCTGTAACCATTAATTTTGTTATAATAACTGCTATTATAAATACTGATATAATCTGTTAATATTAGGATCGCAGAATGAGTTTAATGGCAGTTCTAAAACACAACTGTCTGAAGTGCCATCTGAAGAGAGCTTAGAACACAAAGCTAAGATCATGAATTATTCCTGTTTGAATTCTTGCATAATGCAACTACAGACATGGATCCAACATTCAACTAAGTTTTTGAATGTGACCTCATTATAATGTACAACACATTACTTGATACAGCACCCAGATTATTATTATTATTATTGATTAATTAGTAACTTCTACAGCGTTGGTGTCTAATGCACAATGGTGCACTGAAACCCAACTGCAATCAGATGAAATGTCCAAAAGGTCAGTCCACAGACCATTACAGCATATAAGAAGGGTCCTTGGTGCTCAGAATACTAATATTGTGACCACATTAATTATTATTATCACAGTGCGTACAACTTACTGCACAGAGTAGTTAAATGAGATAATTTGCAATATGTCAGAGTTCAAGGAAAAATTATCTTGTTCATTAGCAGTTACAGGCCTATGCACATGTTCTCACTGCAAAGAGTTGCAGTCACTGTTTAAAACCACTGAAGTGATTACTAGCAAAAAACTACTCGGAGGCAAATGAAACCTTCACAATAATTGTTCTGAAATTGTTGAAATTAGCCTCTGTGGAAAGTGTTATTCATACTAAAGGTCAAGAAAACAATAAATCATTTTATTTATATATTTTATGCATTTAAGTAGCTTTCATTTACTAATTAGTCTAGGTACTTGCAGTACGCAACTGAAGAGTCCTTAGTGATAAACAAATAGTCTGAAAAGCCAACTGCCTTTGCCAGCAATCAGAAGAGTCCAAGATAAAATGACCGGCTTCTTCAGAAGTGGGCAAACAATGTCAGTTAAAAGAGTTTCGGCAGAGTCATGATCGAAGTCATGACTGGAGTCACGATCGAGAATGACAATCAAATTTTCCAAAACCAGACCAACATTCTAGAATTTCTGCAAACAGAGTTCAGAAAACCAAAACGTGAGACTCCGTCTGCTCTGAAATAACTCTTAAATTCAACTGACGGTTTTGTAAATGCTCACTAATGGATGCTTTCCTCTACATTCTAGAAGTATTTCCGCAACATTTTTTGGAGGCCTGATACTCTAGTTGTTAGCATGCTGAACTGCAAGTTCAGAAGTCACGGATTTCACCGACTGTCACCACAGAGAGTGAATTTTAGAAACTGTCCATTTCTCTAATGGCTCTTCTGCCAACTCAGCTGCAAAACTAGTACATCAGGGTGATAACAAGTTCAAAAGGCAAAGGAAAGTACTGGTCACCCGCCCTCATGTGCCTCTCAGATCACTTGTTGATCTTTGGCGTGAAAATACAAGGCGTGAAAATACAAGGCGTGGCTATCTAGGTCAACGTTACACAGTCATGTAACAGCATCTCTGTGAGGTCCTACAAGTGCTTGGATACATAAACACATACATATACAATGGCCAAGAAAATGAAGTAGCTAACACTTTGCAATCGTAGCCATCTCTCAAATCTGGCTCAAGGGTTGACCCTCCCTGGCTATTTTAACAATGCAATGAGCAGAGCTTCTAACTGATTTTGCAACAAACGTGCAAGTTAGTTCCAACACAAACCACTGTTTCAACAATGTGCACTTCCAGAATTATAGTTCCAGTGCTGGAACCGACTGGTTTTCCAGCACTGGCAAACTTCCTCGCAGAATCGTAGCATTTTTTTGGCACGAACTGTGCCGACAAGCCATTGGCTAGAAGAAAACATATCTCACAAGCACAAGGCAGCATTCTTGTACAACAATGTTTTAAAAGCCCCATTTTCATAACTTCACATGCCAGACAGACTGGTAAAGTTTAGCTGTTACCCAACCTAATGTAACGACTTCTATAGCACCATTATCATAACGCATAAGGCATCAATTGATGGCCGCTTCAAGCGTAAAGCTAATGACTTCTATAGCACTGCTGACACAATGCACAAGGCATCAGTCACTTCAAGGTAAAGCATAGGCTGTTAGACTCAACCCATCTCTGAATCCAAGCAAACAGCTGGTCAAAGGCAAAAAACAAGCCTCTCTCTGACTTCCTAGGTTGCAGTAGCCTCTCTCTGAAAATCCCTCAGCCACTTCTATAGTATTGTAGTCTTCCCTACACTCAGGCTTTATCAACTTTCGACAGAAAGCCTTCAGATTGGCCAGTCAAAAATTGGCCAAGGGCGAGTCTCATGCTATCCTGTTTGCTTTTCACTTCAGCGTCCAGGGTTGAATCCTGTTGCATTACGTCAAACGCACAGCTCACTTTAAAAACTGCGCGGAAAGGTTCTCTGTATGTTGCATCTGCTGTTGTCACGTTTGCGCTTCAGCTGATGACCCCTCGATTCTTGAACTCCTCTCTAACAACAGCTGTCCAGAGAGGCTCAATTGAACAACTGCTGTAAAACGCTGTTCTAATAAATGAACAATTGCTGTAAAGCTGCTGTTCTAGTAAATGAACAATTACCCTAAAACTGATGTTGAATGCTGGGTCCCAATTAAACAACTCTTTCCAATACCCTCACCGGGTGGGTGGTTCAAAAACCATTTGTGCAAATAAACACCGGGAGGGGGCGCTTGTAAGAAGTTTTATGGTATTACATTATCTTATCTTACATGTCACCAAGATCATGAAATATAAAACTCACTAGGGGCATGTCTCAGAAGCTCAGCACCGAGAGGAGTGGCGTCATTGGACGTTTGAACCTGCCTGAGGGCAGAGAACCAGAAAAAGCAGAATAAGGGGCACGTTGCACACAAGATCTCATATGAGTGTAATAAATGGATGCAAACAAAACCCATACGATGACATCATTTCCTCAGCCTAGTGTACTTTCAAAAACAGATTAAGTTTAATACCCCGATTAATGTGTCTGATGATCTGTACAACATTTTCTTCCGCCAAACCAGACACAAACAACCCCCAAACCTGGGCAATGTCTACCTTAAGTGTGACTTAGCATATACTAAGTCAAGATACACAGCTTTTCAGTCTAGATACAGATAGTGTAGGTATTTTAAATCATTCCTGAATGCAGAAGATTAAGGAAGTCCCAGTGTACTCAGAACTGCTGAGACACGATACCTGAATTGACCCTGTCTACTTGGCAAACTCTGATATCTGAATTGACCCTGTCTACTTGGCAAACTCTGTAGAGCCAATGAAATCCCTGTCAAGTTAAATTAATCTGATTACCATTCCAGAGGTCCTAGAATAGCTGAAAAACAACAGAACAGACCCATTATAAGCGCCAAGACAAAAAAATGGACCAAAGACAAGGGTTGAAAAGGCATCTGAGTCCAGCCATCAAAGTTCCAAGTTCATCTCTACACAATCAAAACAGCTTCAGCCAGGTTCATGCGTGTTTTCGTGCACGCAACTTTACGATAGACCGTGTTTCATCGGCCGTAAACTGTCTCGACCTACGCCCTTGACTGTAGTGTCTGACAACAACCAACATTTATATAACCAGAACACTCAGAAGCATTGAAGAACCACGGATCCAAGGTGTTATATGGTGGTCTATTCAGCAGGGTAAAGTAAAGTATCTAATATCTCACAACTGAGATGTAGGGGAGGCACTCATTTCCTTTTCTTCACGCCCTTGTGCCGGCAATGGACAAATCCCAAGGTCCTGGACACGGGGCCAGTGCATCGCAAGACTTGCCGTTTACTTCTCAGTTTACACTGGTACCAAATTACACTGCTTGGTGACAGAGGCACGGTGTGCGCAAACAACTTGCCTAGGGTTGATACAATCCAGTAGGGTGCTGGGTTTAAAATCCAATGATTGTGAGTTTGCACCAACTGAGTGGACTCCAAGTAACGACCTTTGGTAAGCTGTTCACGCACAAGTGTCTCACATCTTAGATTCAGATTTCAGACCTTGGGCACATAAAAAAATGCAATAAATAAAAAAAAAACAATAAACGAAGTACAACAGTCCTTTAATCAAACCTTGAGAGACAGCCTTGGGTACACAGTGTTAGTAACTTCTATGTCCTAGCCTCAGCAGCAGAGGGCGGATGACCAGTCCTCTCCCTTGCCATCCGACCTTCTCACCGACAGTTTATGGTCAGCATAGTCAAGTCCACCAGGTGGCGCAAGTGGAGCAGAATCTCAAAACATCTTTCCACCCTGGCAGGATTTGAACCCCTGGCCTCAGGATCGACAGTCCACCACGAACCACTTAACAACTGAACACAGTATGGTAAAAAAAACAAGCGCGACCAACGGTCAGAACATTTTACTGTACTTCAAATAAAATAGCTGGCCACTCTGAGTTTAACTTACCTAGGCAGCAAACAGTATGAGAGTTCCGATCACATTAGGGTCTGTCATTAACAGACATTAATTGAGAGTGAATGCTACTCCAAAACTCTATCCGGTATTTAACGTTAGTCCATAAAGCTTCCAAGCATTCTCTTGTAATCTGTAAAGACAACTTAAATGGTACAGTGGAGCAGGGTGTTTCTCTTCACCTCTCAACGCAGCCCCATACATCTCTAAGGCTTCTGGCACCTAGCCCGACTGCTGCGAGATGACCCAGTTACTACGTGACGCTTTCATTAGCTTCGCTCTCAATTCCTCTTCCTTACTCTGTCTACCAGGAACTCGGTTTCTGCATTGTGCATGTGTGCTGTGGCTTCAACTTCGCAATGTAAATGTTATGAAACTACAACTTGTGATACTCAATCAGTTGTTGAAAGTCAATGGTATTGTGTGATCCACTCATGCCTATGATTCCTTGTTCAGCCAACACACAGCGTGTTAAAAAATGCGTAAGTGCTCGCTCGCTCCCTCCCTCGCTCACTCGCATGCTCACTCACAATTGCTACTGTAATAACCTTCACAGCAACTCAAAATTGCAGTATCACAGTCAAAATCCAACAGGACAATCCAGACGTGTGACCCCATTGTGCCCTGAAGAAGGATGTGAGAGAGCAGCTCGTATCCTCTTCTTTAGTCCTGTATCAGCATGCACAGGAAGAAATTCAGGGACAGAAGACAGTATGCTAACATCCTTCATTATAACAAATTCCAATATAAGGTTCAGGAAGGTTTGGCACCAAAATACAACACAAACTCATTATATATACCTGTAACATGATACCTGATATGGCTTACAGGTGGCGTAGTATGTGCACATAGCGCTGTATATCACAGGAACTGCTATAAACTTTCTACAATGCTACTGTTTTGACAGGGGCAAACTCTCACTGACAACTTGGCAATATTATAATACAGCATCCATTCCACAGACTCAAACTCCCAATCGTTGGGCTGACAGAAAAGCACAAAATCCAAAAGGACCAAATACATCGTCTCCCACAGAATGTTGTAGCAACACTTAGGACAGCTGCTCAATTCCTCTCTCTCTCTCTCTCTATCCTGAATCTGAAAGTCCCGACTGTTGGGCATACATTGGGCCAGTAGCTGGCCACCAATGGCACAGTGGGGGCCAGCTTTGAGCCCAATGAACGAGGCTGTCTGGAAATCCAGCATGGGACAAAAGTTTAAGACACACGACAGCGTACCACTAAGCAGCATCGTCACTTAAATAAAAGTTGAAAACAGAACACCAACTGGAAACTGTGAAAGTATCAAAGTCTTTGCAAATGGTGCTCAAAAATAATCCTCTACTAACAGCTATAGGTGCTCAGTGATCAGTGTGCAACTGTAAACATCCATAGATATTACCGGTTATCAGCAACTATTTACCAGATACATCAGTAAATAAGCAGATATTTACTGGATTTACCAGTAAATAGCTGCAGTATTAACTGGTAAATATCTAGACATTTACCTGTAAATAATTTTGTATATTTACAGGTAAATACCTACAAGTATTTCATCAATTTACCAGCACATATCCGTAGATATCAGTTATCGATTTCTGAAATATAAAGAAAGGTTCTAAAGAAAATGTCATGAATTTCTTTGCTTACAAAAACCAGGTCAAGTCTTCCCAAAGCCGTGCTCTGCCTGAAATAATGAATGCCAATAAAAAAGCTGAATGATGACAAAGAAAATTTACACAAGGCATACAGCTATTCTTTGCAATTCCCCAGTTTCTGAGGTGTTTCTCTTGATCAGGCACTACATAAATTTGCAATTATAATTACAATTTCTATTACATACTAGGGAATCAACAGTTTTTAATATATGGCACTTCAAAAGTTATTAATACTAGTACTTCAAACGTTTCCAGTACTGAACAGGTACTTCACAGGTTTTAATACCATGTGCACCAAAACTTTCTAATACCAGGTGATTTAAGGTTTTTAGCACTAATGAGAAACCAACAAGGTTTTACACTGGATACTCTAACAGTTTTAAAGTACGTACAAGGCTTGAAATTATGTCTATGATATTCATCTTGTTATTTATAAAAGATTTAACAGCTGATGATATGACATCTGCCATAGGCTGCCCCTCTGTCTGAGTGGATTTGATCTTCAGAATGTTGACCTGATTGCAGCTTGGTTTTGGTGTGCCACTGACTGATGCCTAGTGCATCAGACACCAATGCAACAGATGTTACTAATTAATAACAGTAGTAATAATGCTGATGAATGATGATTACGTAAATAGATAGCAAAATGTAACTGCCACACAGAACAAGACAGAACAAGAAAAATCACAATCGCAGACTAAGGATGACATTGCACTAGTATTCAGTTCTTTGTCTGTTAAGTGCCACTATCTAAGGACAAAGCATCAATCGATGGCGCTAAGCAATTGTGAGTGAAGTACCTACTCAAGGTCCCTACACAGTAAAAATCTCAGCAGGGGAGGCTCAACCCAAATACTTTGCACTGCAAGGCAAGTGCCCAACTACCATGTCACATTGTTACAAAGAAAAGCAGCAGAATATTGTAACGTTAGCCGTCAGGCATGCAAATGTAAACAAATTATGAAAGGTATCAAATACAAGTGCAAATACTTGTTACAGAAAAGTACACGATTTGACAGTGAAGAGCGAGTCTGAAGATCAGCTGTAAGGTCATGATTCTAAAGTGGATATTGCAACAGACTCTAAATTCATTAAAACTCAGTCTTTAATAATTAGGAACTTCTAATGCACTGGTGTCTAATGCACAAGGCATCAACCGATGGCACAGCAAAGCCTTTGTGGGTTCTATTCCAAATATTCCAGACCAAACCTGTCTGCTGAGTTGAAGCGTGTGTGTGCGTGTGTGTGTGTGCATGTACACACGTCAGAGATGACCTTGGATGTTGGGGGATGTTGGGGGGGGGATGAGGCAGGAAGACTGGCAGTCGACAGAGATGAATGGAGAAGCTGCGTTGCCCGATATGCAGACCAGCACAGGACTAAGTACCAAGTAAGTAAGTTTGGGGTTCCTGAAGTAGCTTTCAAAGTCATTTCATTGCATAGCAGACTGTGCAGCACACAGTACCAGGTTTACTTATGCAAAACCTATTGCCATTTCAGTCCACATCAGCCAGATTACCAGCTTTCCCTAGAGTACAAAAACTGGATACCATCAACCACAAGTGGGAGTTCATTTAAGTCAATGTACACATTTTTCAGTCTAGTTATAGATATTCCAGACCAAACAGGTCTGCTGAGTTTAAGTGTTTTTTGTATGTGCATATGTAAGTGTGCCGGCATGCATATGTGTATGTATGTGTGTATGTATTTAGTGTACATATTTATGTGTGTGGACATGCATATGCATATGTGTGCGTGTGTGTATGTATTTAGTGTATATATTTATGTGTGTGGACATGCATAAGCATATGTGTGTGTGTATGTATTTAGTGGATCTAGTTAAGCACGTGTGTGCATATATGTATATATATGCATGAATGTATGAATATATTTTATATAGCACCTTTTAAGTACTTCACTAAGACACTGCAAATTTTATTCTGAAGCATGTATGAAAATTTGAAGCAGGATTTATGTGTGATTGCATTTGACTGAAAGCAATTACTTTGTAAAAAATACAGTTTTTGTTTCATAATACAGTACAACTCTAATGATGCATAAGAGTTTTTAACTTTCCCTGCTAATTAATTACACAGAAAATTCCATTTAGAAAATAATATTCACAAGTAGTGTATTCATGCATTCTTTAAATTAGTTCTTCTTTCATTATAGTATGACATGTCAGAAAATAAGTAATATCATTTTATAACGTGATAGTTCATCGGTTAACCGGTATGCCATGCTGCCCTGCGGAAAAGTTATGTGATATTTGTTCAAGGCATCTCTTGGCAAAAAATGAAAATCAATTTTTTTAATGTTTAAATAATGGCCGGTGTCAAACGCTGCAGAAAACTTGGCATTAGTCCAAACTACTTCTCAACCTAACTCACAATCTAAGCTTCTTAATAATCGTCAAGCCACCTCCAAAACGCAAAATTTTCGTCCGTCTTTACGCTTTCCTTAGCTCTCAGGCCGACGTGACCAAAATCGGGGTTCAAGATCAAACAAAACAACTCCGTGTGTTTCGCCATGTTGAATCAAGGCCTTGCCCTACAAACGTCTCTATGGGCGGCCGTCGGCTCTACAGCCAAGTGCACAGTTTAAGGCAAAATGGCCAGCATACCTTTTTCTGACGAATTCAGCGAATGCGTCCCTGTCTCGTCCTCTCGACTGACTTGCGTTATGAAAGACTGTCCGAGTTCCATCGAATCGACAGCAAAAGTTCAAGATTAAACGATAACTTCTGGTTCGTGGTCCAGCCCCGTTCGTCCAGAAATCACTCCCTAAAGTTGGTTAGCACCTGCCATCTGGCGCATCTCGCCAATACTTCGGCAGCCGACCGTGGCTTGACGCATTGCGTCTGGTACTAACTGGAATTGTGTACTGGCGCCATCTGTCGAGTGGCGGGTTAAATGACTGCCTTGTATTAGTGGCACGTTTGTACAGCAATCGTAAGGCTTCCTTGGTGTGGGATAGTAGGCCAGTGGGATAAGTGGGATAGTCTACGCTTTTCCGCCATGGCATCTCCATGGCAAGCTGGCTTGGCTCCATTTCTGAGTTTCGACCATGGACTGTAACTGACCCAACACTCTGACTTTTGCCGAATTTTGTTTTGACTGAGCGCCTTTGACTAAGCTGGTCCCCGTGACGTGGCTTGCGTTGGGCGCTGTACAAATCTCGGGATTACGATTTGTGTGGCGCTGACAAATTTGGCAGTTAACGTTATCATATTAGTCGGCGAGCTGGACAGTCAACCCGGAGTTCAGAGGTTCAAACCCCAACCATACTACTGATGCAAAATTTCTTGGCCCCCTTTGAAAACGTCTGGATCCACCCAGGGCCTATCAGAGAGGGGTCCAGCTGAGCCATTTGGTCCTGGCTTTACCCACACAGGGCATCAAATTTTGAAAAACTTACAGCTTATTAATTACTAATATTTATTTCTTTAATAAACTGCTTTCCCACAGTTTTTAAGCCTAGCACAACTTCCGTTCGATTCGATCGGGGGATTTGGCCGCATATAATCCCTTTATATGACTCACAATTGCATACGTTGAGTTAGTATGAGGATGATAGGGCTTCGATATTGGGGTTTTGCAGTGGCCCGGGCCTCTCTTACAGGCCTTGGATCTACCCCTGAAGAGATAGTATACTGCTCTAGCAAGGTAGGGTGGTAAGTCAAATAAATGAGAAGCTTTGGCAAAAAACATCCTCAGTTCTGTATTATATTATATACTGTATTATAACAAAATCACCTAGTATTTAAATCAAGAATATTCACTCAGCTGATTTATTTATATTTATTGTAAATGTAAAGAAATTTCTTTCTTTCCAACTTTTATGCTGGTATTTTTGCGACGAGTTTTGCATTAAACTTCTACTTGATACGTATGGCAGCAAAATTTCAAATCATTTGAACAAGTTTATGTTTCCAATAATAAATATTTAAAATTAACGTTATCACTAAACAGCATAAAGCTTTGATTACATTTCCAACAATAAATATTTAAAATTAATGTTATAACTAAACAGCATAAACCATGATCATATAAAATGGTCAACACAATTTAAACTTAAAATATTAAAAGAATCAATCACATTGAATAATACCACCATTTCAGTCATAAATTCCGCTCAATTCTAACCGAGAGCACCAGAACAGTTCTGAAAGTTAAGGGAGCCAGTGGTGGATCAAATGCCTTGCAAAAAATTTCCACATGAATTTTTTACCTGTTAAAGCTTTCCGACAATCTTTTTGACACCCATATTTTTTATCGAAATTTTCTGCTCTCCATGTTTTTATCCATCACTGCACATCTTCTATCGAAACATACACTAGACAATTATTATTACCCTATTTTTGGGAGCCATAACAAGAACCACCTCAAAATGAGACCACATTTATATAATGACGGTCATTTTCCATAGCTGAAATAATTTTACGATCCACGTCCTGACGGTATTATATCAGAATTCGTTTTATACTGAAGAAAGCTAAAATGAAATGATTCTCCAATGTACTATGGTGGAAGACTTTCTAGACTTCCATAATTCATTACTTTTCTTCCTACAAGACTTTCCACACTTTTCACTCAACTAAAAATTAGGCACCAAAAAAGTTTGCCCTTAGGGTCAAAAGTGAGGTCAAAGCACCTCTGACCCCAGATTTTCCAAGTGAGATCATCTTGTATGAGTGCTAAGACTCCTAACTCTAACCCACCATAAACATGCATAAGGTGAAAACCAATGGTACACCAAAACATACAAGATGATCAATTCCAGAGTTCAGTCCAGAAACACATATATATAAAACTGCATGTTAGCTAAGCATAGAAATGAGAATGGAAAAGATTATGATTAAAGAAAAGCTTAAATATCAAGTCAACAAGTTAATAGTCCATCAGAAAAAGAGCAGCAGAAAAAGAGCAGAAAAAGAGCGGCTCATTGCGGTACTCTGACTTAGAGTATGCCTACATCCAGAGTGCTACAGTTTTCTATTTCAACACAGCAACAGATAATAACAGACTGCTTTTTGATTATCTGAGCATTACATGATTCAGGTGCACAGTGTCAGAAAACCTGGTTAACTTGCAGCGGTTCTAACCACTTAAAACCATAGTTATTTTAAAACAACAGACTGCTTTTTGAACTACTGTTGTTAAAGCGTTACATGATTCAGACCCACAGTAAAGGAAAATAACAGATTGCTTTCAACTAGTTTTGTTGAAGCATTACTTGATTCAGAAGTACCCGATAATTTAGCTAAAATCTAGACCATTTAAAATTTACATCTTTACAACTTCACCTTCATTTTCTGCTTTGAAAGTTTTAGCTCATTATTTACTGATTCAGCAGTTCACTAAAACTCAAGGTTGGCACCAAATACCAAAGTCAACATAAAATACTTATACCGTCAGCAAAGCAGTACACGATATAGAAAGACTTATTTTATTCCAATGCTGTAGAAGTCTTTACACCAACTGGACACAACCTGCAGTAGAACAATCTGGCAAGATATCTGCAGTCAAAAATAACTTATGCATAATTCCAGCTGTTATGTGATATACTGCATATATTGTAACTGTAATTGTAATTTCGAGATTTCTACAGCACCCAATGAAAGCCACGTCAAGGGGACAAACTTATTCACAGGAGCTCAGTCAAAACAAAATCGACAGGCAAAATGTTTCGGTTCCAGGTCAAGATCCAAAAGTCAGACGGAGAGACAGCGTGGCAGCTATGGTGGGTGGCATTTGGGATTGGAGCAGAAAGAGAGATAAGAGGAAGAAGGGGTGTGCATTAGATATGCGTTAATTGTCAGTAAAGCACAACCAAAACAAATATACATACAACTAAAAGAATACCTTTAAAATATCGACCAGTAAGTAGACTGAACAAACTCACACAAGAAGCAGTTTTTATGAAAAAATCAAGACAACCACCCATTCAGAGACCAACACAAATATAAAAACACTGCTGAAGGTGATATCATTGTCAATCAAACATGACACCTATAGAAATTCTTTAACGAGTTCAACGAGATATACCATGTGAGTATCATATCATATCACATCAAAAATATGATATAATAAGCTGTTTTTATGAATGAAGCAGTACTACATAACAAAATACTATAAAACAATACCAATAAAACAGACACACCACTCATTCAAAAACCAACATAAATATGAAACACTGAGCAACTTGTTTTTAAATTATATGTTGATATATGCATCAGAAACATTACAGTTCAACAGTATGTGCAAATGAGCAATGTGTCTGCATTTGAGACGCTTTTTAAAGGCGCTATATAAATGCTCAGACACATACATACAAACTGAAAGATGGATGACAAATGAGTGCATTTGCCTGTTAATATTATCCAAAGAAAACCTATCTAATTGCTTTTTCTAAAAATAATTGCTGAATGTATGAAAAATAATCACACTGCTGCTCAAATGTACACTTTGTTCAACAGTTGGTCTTAGTAGCAGATAAGTTCAGATACAACACAGCTTTTCTGATGTGTCAACTGCTTCCATGGCATTGACTTTGAGTGTTTCACTGAGAGATACCAGTGATTGAAATAAGCCATCCAAAGACAGATGAATGCAAATGAACACAGCAAAGCCCATACTAAAGATGTCTACTAAATAAGTCATCTTATAGCTGATAGAATAAGGAAATTAAAAAATCACCAAAACAATGCAGTGCTGATTCAGCAACTTCCTATGAACTAAGGCTTATGCAAAATATCAGTAAAGTAAAATGCCACATACTGTCGACAAAGCAGTAAGCGATATAGAAAGAATTATTTTATTCCAATGCTGTAAAAGTCTTTACACTAAATGGTCACAACCTACAGTAGAACAGTCTGGCATGATATCTGCAGTCAAAAATAATAACTTATGCATAATTCCAACAATTTACAAATATCTAACAGTGCACAAAACTTAGGTAGTCCTTTTAACACTGTGTTCAAAGTCTGTCTACCCTGCTACAATGATAAACTATCATTTCAAGATATTGTCAGATTTTGTCTCAGAGTTTGTTCATAAAGTACAAGAGTTTAAATTTGTTAGATAGTGCCACGATCTATTGAAAGACATCAATCCATAGCGCTAAGCAATTACGCATCAAGGACTTGTTCACGGTTCTACACATTAATTGTCTAGGGGAGGATGGAAATAACTTCGGCAATTCACCTCGATATCAAATATAATGATGCAAGTTATGATCCATAATTCATGACATTCATAATCATAAGCGTAACTGCACATTTTACATAGCGTCTCTTCAAGAAAAAACTTCAGAGGTAATCCCAATCTCACAACACGTTGAATAATATGGTCTTCAACCACTGGTGAAACAGTAACAAACGATAATGCTTCTTAACTTAAACGAACTTCACCAGTAACACTCCATTTGTAATTGTATTTGTAAACACAAATTTATATAGCGCCACTTCAAGAGAAATTCATCAGAAGCACTCCCAACCAACAACACAAAACCACAGTCTAACTGAATAGTCTTCAAATGCCTGCAGAAAAGAGGCACTGAGCGACCAAAGAGTTTATTATTATTATTATCATTATTGTTATTACTGTTTATTTTGCATTTATTACGCACACAAGGTCAGTAAATCTGAATCTGAGGCATGAAGCACTCACGAGGGAAGTTCTTGCTCAAGGTCCCTACACAGTAACTGTCTCAGGGGAGGTTCGAACCCATACTCTCCGCGCTACAAGCCGAGCGCTCTATCCAATCAGCTACCATGCCCATATATGTCACAGGTTGCTTGGCAACTTATTACAAAAATATGGGACAATCACAGCAAAGCTTGCGTTGGACTGGACATTCAAGCCGGGGTCACATCCAGGTCACCTTGTACATCACTGTGCAAAAATCTGTGGCCAGGCACAAAAAAGATTGAGACATACACCACTTCAAGTTAAGACAAAATAAACCAAGCTAATTACTATTTACTACATGCCTTAATTAGCAAAAGTTTTTAAGGGAATATTCCCAGCATTTAAAGTACAGTATTTTTAAGCTAAAGCGCAAAATCAGACCAATATTTCTGAATTTCACATGAAGCACCTGGAATAGTTAGATGAACTGCATAAAAGCATCAAAATTTAAATTATGTACAGGCGCAAGTTTGACTTGTTAATACTGCTGGCAGACACCAAAAGTTGCTCTTAGGTAACTTCAAGGGTAACTTTAAATTTAAACTGTGTATGTCACAGTCATCACAGATAACTCAACAATCTGAACACTTCCACTCACTTTTCTTAAATAGCCAATGTAGCCCAAGTTCTAGTTTCTCTGACCTACCAGAATTTGACATGGCTTCTCCCACAGAGTATATGGTCTTTGATTACAATTTCACTAGAAGCGACCATAGACTGATGCCTTGGCATTATGATAACCACACTATAGAAGTTGTTTCAACAGATTAAAAATAAAATTTGTACAAATTTCACAAAAAACAGATCTCGTACAAGCACCTATAAAAAACTCAGCAGTTCATAAATTGGATTTTTCGTGCAACAGTTGTTGCTCTTCTTTCACACCCAGATCCAATTTCACAAGGTCTGTTTCAAACATGGATATTTATGAAACAATTTTTGATGGCTTTTCGGTGGATAAGACAAGAAATTGTGGGATGGCAGATGAAAAAAAATGCTACCCTCGAATTTATGTAACTGCCATTTTCAGCACCACACGTCAACTTCGCAAACTGTCACTGTATTTAAATTGAACAAGATATGAAAAAATGAATTCGATACAGTCTTCATCAGTTTCATGACTAATACTCATGTAGCCTGAAATCAGTCACATGAATGACTAGTACCAACGTAGTCATCTTCGATTAGACAAGATTCTGCAAATAATTCGTAAGCTGATGATCCTCTTGGCACGTGTGATTTATTTCCGTGGTCAAAGCAGGATCAAGTGCTTTTGCCAGATGTTCCTGTTTTGTGAAGATCAGGGCAGCAAGAAACGTCACAAAAGCACGGGAATTTCTTTTCAACAGATATGTAATGAGTGTACCGGCTTTCTCAGAATCTGATGTACTCTTCAAAAACAAAGTTAAGAAACTAGAAACATAAGTATGGCAACATACAGAATATGAAATTAGACCCAAGACAAGGCAAATAAGTTATTTACCGCTAATCCCACCTTTGAATTCAAGTATTCTTATGCCTCACTGAAAAATGTCTTAAAAGACAGCTACACTGAGGAATTGCTAAAACTGAATCCAATATGTTTAACAGGCTTAAGATCATTATTAATTATTTCTGCATTTATTAAGCACCAATATCTAATGACCAAGCATCAGTCAATAGCACCAAGCAATTGTAAGTAACCATCTCACAGGAGGCTTGAACCCACACTCTGCATTAGCCGAGCACTCTAACCAGTCAGTAACCATGCCTCTTAGTCGGCTACCGTGACCCTCATCTACCCTTACCTTATCTAACGGTAGTCTAATTCAATGAAATAGAAGCAATCTTACTCAGTATTCAATCTGTTAGTCTAAATCAACAAAATAGAAGCAATCTTACTGAGTATTCGTTAGTCTAAATCAAAAAAATAAAAGCAATCTTACTGAGCTTTCGATTATTGTTTTCATTTCAAGTGTGACAGTTCCATTGCTGAGCAGTATTGCCCACAGACATTCATCAAAAACCAAGTTTTTCACCAGATTAGGTCTCTGCGCCGTTAGCTTCTCTTTGTCACTCGGTTTCATCGCATCTGTATGCAAAACATTTTAACACTTACAATGAATGACAACATTTATAATCATCAGTGACCTGGAGCATTGTCATCATAATATGTCATTCACTCTAGTCAAGTCCTGAAAATCTAAAATCTTTTAAAATTTCTGTCCTGGTCTGACTAACCTTTAAACTACTAAAACCTAACCTCTAAACTAACTACCCTATTAACTGGTAAGCAAACACCTAACCTTTAAACTACCTACCCTTTGTTAAGAAAATCATTGACATTAATCATTCACATTCCGTTCGACACTTATTTACACTTCATTTGTATTAGTCTGCCTTTGGATGGCTTATTTTGATTACTGATATCTCTCATCAAACACTCAAAGTCAATGCCATGGAAGCAGTTGGCACATCAGAAAAGCTGTGTTGTATCTGAACATATCTGCTACCAAGACCAACTGATGAACAAAATGTTCGTTTGAGCAGCAGTGTGGCTATTTTTCAAACAAATTTCTTTTCTCAATTTAAATATAAAACATACTTATTGGATTTCAACCAGACTTCTCCAAAGGATAGCGATTTGGACTTTTAGTAGAGTTCTTTAAAGCAACTATCGACTGATGCCTGGCGCAATATGATAATGGTGCTATAGAAGTCAATGGATCAGATCAGAATACAAATATAGCCAGCAGTGCAACATGCCAAGAAATTGGAACTGGTCAGTCAAGAATAGGGGAATCAAATCCTCAAAAGACTGTCCTAGTCTAATCGTAATCCCGAGATTTCTCCAGAGCCCAACGAAAGCCACGTCACAGGGTCCAGCTCATTTACAGTTGCTCAGTCAAGACAAAATCGATAGGCAAAAGTGTTCAGTTCCAAGACCCGAGTCAGGCCGAGAGGCAAAAACAGCTACGGTGGGTGATGTTTGGGATTGGAGTGGAAAGAGGGATAAGAGGAAGAAGGGAAGTCAGGATAGGATCGTCTACTCTAGTCTTTGTCTAGTCCAATCCAGTCCAGTCTGTCTAATCCAGACCAGCTCCATCCAATCTAATCTAATCACATGACTTCTACAATAACAATGCATAACACACCAATATTTGGTGCAGAAAAGCAACAGTGACACATATTGTGACTAGGAAGACCAAAAAAAGAAATCTGACAAACAGAAACCAACCATTGTCTTTTACGGCATCTGCCATTAAAGATGAAGATTCCTCTTTGCATGCCTCAATCTCTACGCCATCCAATTCTGTATCAGCTGAACATTTTGAAGATAAAATAGTAAAATTTGTCTCAAACTTTAACTAATTAATAAATTATTTTTTAATTAATATAATACTACAATATAAGAAAATTATATATATATATATATAAATGAAATATAAAAGAAAATTACCTAAATATAAAATATAAATAAAAAACATAAAAGAAATACAAAGAAAATTATTTTCACAAATTAATGAATTATTAATCAGTAAAAGACTTGTTCTACCCAAGAATAACAGTACACATAGAGCATAACCATATAATGATGAATTAAGCCAGTGGACATCAGGGTTGATCAAAAGTAAGTGATGTACAGCGTAGATCTGATACCGATAATAAAAGCATGCTACATAAACTGTTGTTACATGCACAGAAAAGGTAAATTCCCGATTCCTGGTGCAGGAGAAAGTCTATCTTTTTGGAGCTGCTGATGGTTACAATGACTACCAGTTCGTTTTGTACAGGATTAAGCTGAAAGCGGTTGGGGCCAACCCGTACAACTGGGTTGGTGCCAACAGCAGCAGTTGACGAAGCTCTTCAGGTAAGACGGCCTGCAAGTGCAACACCCCACAGTCAGCTGAAAAAGGTTGGCGGTGGAGCAACTTCAGGAAAGTGGCAGACTGAGTTAAACTTTCCAACATGAATTTCCATTTCGATCTAGACCAAGAAATGCCATTAAAACATTCTGGTTTGCCTTTAGAAGCAACACATGCAATCTTTCACTTGCTTCTGAACATTGTGGGGTACGGTAGCTAATTAGAAATGGTTACTCTGTAGGGATCTTGAGCAAGTCCCTCACTCGAAAATTGCTCAGCACCATCAATTGATGTTTAATCATTAGATAGTGGTGCTTAATGAAATGCAGAAATAATAATAATCTTCCCATCTGTGAGCTCTCTGTGAAAATCTCAGATTAGAATCATAGTTTGTGGTACTGAACAAACCTGTAGAAGAGCTCACAGCCGAAGCACTTTTTGTTATATTGCCAGGCGAAGTAGACTCTGCTCGACAAAAGCCATTCCGTACTAAGACAATCAGGATGATCACAAACAGACCAACCACCGTCAATATCAGAGGGATAAAAACACTAAACCTGCAAGAAAAACAGAAGCAAGAAAACCTAAAGCAACAACGAAACAATAAAAACAAAACAGTCAATATAAACGATGACATAACATGCTAACTGTTCACAGCTTGAACCGACACAAAACAGAAGAACTTTTCCATCACATAATTACATTACAGAATGCTACATTACATCCTGAAGTTAAATTATACATTTTTAACAACTTGCGTTCTGGTAGGCACCCTTGTCCACACTGTTCCCTTCACTGCATCTTATAAACACTCAGTAATGTAAGCATGAATGCACGTATGTCTGTAAATACATATACGGGTATGTAGACACTCACTATACCCTTAAAGTGCTGTAAGTATGTGTATCTAAGCGCAGTTCAAGTTAAACAGAAAACTTTGTTAAGCATTGTGGTTACATAAGTTACCACGAGACACTTGTGTTCTCTGGGTCCAATGGCATTTTCTTGTTTAGTTCATCCTGTAAGTGAGGCATTCCAACACTCGAAAGACTACTAATCAGCGACGCAAAATAGGGCACACCACTGGAAGACGACGTCAGCCAAGAGTTTCCATTGTTGCTGTTGTTCTCAGGTACAACTGCCGCTTCAGTAGAAGTTTCTTTAAAAATAAACAGGCAAAAACCTTTAGGGCATATACATACATATACGTAAAATATATACGTGTGTGTGGTAGATGATAGCCGCACAAGTCAACAGAATAACAATGTCAGCTCAAGATCTGCCATACATATGCATGTCATATATATGTATCTGTCGTATATGTATGTCATATATGTATGACCTATATATGACACACACATATATATATATATATATTATCTATATATGACAGATCTTGAGCTGACATAATTATCTTACTGACTCACACAGTTAT
The DNA here is from genome assembly GCA_964023275.1 of Norana najaformis. Taxonomy (NCBI): domain Eukaryota; kingdom Metazoa; phylum Annelida; class Clitellata; order Crassiclitellata; family Hormogastridae; genus Norana; species Norana najaformis. The sequence goes on from OZ029919.1 coordinate 30,348,131, forward strand.
CTATCTACCAGAACCAACCCACAGCTCATTTCCATTTGACGCCGACTAAAATACATCATCATATTCATTGAAATATTAGCAGTATGAATATTGCTGTGGCAACATCCACTAAAACCAGTTCTCATGCAGGCCGGCAAAGGTTGAGATCATGGACAAGTGGTCAGCTTACTGTCCCGTGCTCTAGTACAATGGCACGGGTGGGCCGCACATTCTTCATGGGACCGTCTCTCTGGAACAGTTTGCCACTGGATATACGATCTCTTGCCTCTTCAACAGTCCAGGAAACATTCTCTGCGCCCCCCCCCCCTAAGACGCACATTTTTAGAGATCTCTTGCTGGCCACGCTGTAGCGCTCTTGTGAGTTACTTAAACAGCGCTATACAAGTTTTTTGATACATACATACATACATACATGCCAGAAGCAAACAGTTCATTCTAAAACAGCCAATGTAAACCGGTAAATTTACGAATACAGTTTAATTTATATCTTTATAGTGCCTCTTTCTATTTACCCGAACTGTCTTCAGGGCACAAGGTGCCGCTGTCCTGTTCGCTGTTTGAAGTTCCTCTTTTGCTTTTGCAGCTAAAAAGAATTGCATAAATGTGGATTAACAAAGTAAATTTATGTCAGCAGTTCTTAGTTTTAGTAAATTTATGAGTGTTTCTTATTTTCCTGATATCTTAGACAACTGGTCGACTAGCAGCTTATGAAACTGAATCAACTGTTCAAATAACATGCAGTTATTCCACTTACAGTTGTCCTGTAATCTCCAACTAGTTTTTCCAGCACACTACAAATTTGCACTTATAATTATAATTAGCTTTCGATAGAGTGGACTGGAAGAAGTTAATGAGAGCGCTAAAGCGAATGGGGGTGGATTGGAAAGACAGAAGGCTGATAGGCAACCTGTACATGGGACAGCGAGTCAGAATACGCATAGAGGGCGAATACTCGGAACCAGGAAGAATAGGTAGGGGGGTCAGGCAAGGATGCCCACTCTCACCAATACTATTCAATATATACATAGAAGAAGTCATAAGAGAAACACTGGAGGAAATGACTGAGGGCGTGAAGGTAGGTGGAAAACTAGTAAAGGCGCTGAGATTTGCGGATGACCAAGCTATGATGGCAGGCAGCCAAAGGGGATTACAAAAGATGATGGATCAGCTCGACAGAATATCGAGGGAATATGACATGAGGATCAACATCAAGAAGACAAAGGTGATGAAAATAGGGAGAGGAGAGGCGGAAACAGTTAGGATTACACTGAACGGGGATATAATAGAACAGGTAAAGAGCTTTTGTTATCTGGGAAGCACGATTACAGAGGACGCAAAATGCCACGTGGAGATAAAAAGGAGGATCGCAATGGGAAAGGATGCCTTCTACAAGAGAAGCGAGCTGTTAAGAGGAAGACTAAATAAGAATCTAAAGAAGAGACTGATCAAGACACTGATATGGAGTGTGGTCCTATACGGATCGGAGACATGGACAATGAGAAAGGAGGACATCAAAAGAATAGAAGCCTTTGAAATGTGGATCTGGAGAAGGATGGAGAAAATCAGTTGGACAGAAAAAAAGACGAATGAGGAGGTCCTACAGATGGTAGAGGAGAAAAGAACTATACTGGAGACAATAAGAAACCGACAAAAGAAGTGGATGGGTCATGTTCTAAGAGGAGACAATATTGTAAGAGACATAATCGAGGGAAGAATGGAGGGGAAAAAGACACGCGGAAGACCACGACAGATGATACTGGACTGGATGATGCTAGACGATGGATATGAAGGGCTAAAGAGAAGAGCAAACAACAGAGAAGAGTGGCGTCATTGGACATGTGGACCTGCCTGACGGCAGAGCACTAAAAGAAGAAGAATTATAATTACTGTAAAAAAAAGATCACTATTAACAAAAGATTAAATTCTTACAGATGGTTTCGTTTAACACAAGGTTTTTGTTCAGTTCTGCTCTTATTCGCTGGTTTAATACAGACTTCACACGTGCCTGAAAAAGAAAATTTTTTTTTCACATCCTTGCATGCAAGATTATTTCTACACTGGACCCTCCTATTAATGCTACTTAATGGAGCTACATGTAAACAACTGCATTATAACAAAGTTGAGCTACAATAATGTTGCACTTTAAAGCTGAATTAAATTTCCTATCTATGTCTCCAACCACATACTATCAGAATCTGTACTATAATGATCAGTGTTTTAAGGAGGGTCTGATGTATTTGTTTTATTTCATCTCCTGTCTGTGCTCCTATACCTTTTTACAAAAAAAAAACATATCTTTCATACCTAAGAGTGTCAGTATCTTTAATCTTTACAAGTCAATTTATCCTTATACCAATTTTAAATTTTGCCTACATACACCCTTTAATCTGCTGCCTTCTTAATCATAGATAAGTAATAACCTTTTATTTCCTAGCAAAAATCCGACATTTGAAATGCAATCAATATAACAACTTCGCTTACATTTTGAAGTTAGCGCAAATCCTTGAGGACACGTTTTCTTTACGCAGAAACGTGGATTTTTAGTTACTCCATTTGGATTGCAAAATCCGATCTTCGGATCACAGATGCAACGTGTATCCCCAGTTTTTGACTTTTCGTTTCGTGCGCTGAGGTTTCCTATTTGAAAAGCACACAAAAACCATCACGTGAATAGTACACACTGCCACAGGTAAACATGTTATTCAGTGATGTTGCCTAAACTGTTCATATGACATCTTTTACTTGGAATGCAGGCAAATTAGTTGTACCATAACATTGTGTCTTGGCAGAACAGTGAAGCATATCAACAGAATCTGTTGCCTTTGATTGGTAAGTGCCATCAGGGCAACTGCGGCAGTCGGTTGACCATGGATCATCTCTATCACATATCACAGCCTCTTGTCCTAAAACCATTCAACACACAAGCACCGTATGCTTACTAAGGAACTTTTTTCATAATGACCTTAACATCATGTAGGCTAGCGTAAGCAGTGCCTTTGTTTGGTACTTAAAAGGTACAGTGTACCTTATTAACGTCTAGATGATTAACTAACTAACAGTACAAAAAACTGGGGATCGGTCAGATATGTGAACTATGGAAAATTTCACTCACGTAAGTTCTTAACTTGACCTAAATCTGACCTATGGAAAATTTCACTCCCGCAGGTTATTAACTTGACCTAAATCTGCGCAACTTGGAAACAAAATGAAGACAGTATATGTCATGAGTCACTGAACTTAACCCACTCTGTCAGACATTCCAGAAAAGAAAGCACTGAAGCATGAACATCGCCTACCAAGAAAATTTCACTGAAGCATGAAATTAGCCCCTGTTTATTGCAGGAATTCATAGCTGCCTGGTAGCAAATGGTACGCATTTTCACAACAAATTAATTTATGCAATTCAAAGATCACACGTATCAGCACAGGTGAAAAAAGTTAACTCACAAAAGATGTCAGCACTCTTCACTAACAAGTGCCTCAACATGAGTGATACAAGTAATGAACCATGAGTGATACAAGTAATGAATCATGAGTGATACAAGTAATGAACCATGAGTGATACAAGTAATGAATCATGAGTGATACAAGTAATGAATCATGAGTGATACAAGTAATGAATCATGAGTGATACAAGTAATGAATCATGAGTGATACAAGTAATGAATCATGAGTGATACAAGTAATGAATCATGAGTGATACAAGTAATGGCACCACAACTCAAGTAAACATTCAGAACACCGTAAACACATAAAACGAAAAATAAATGATAAGTAAATGCAAATTTACACATTCTTCCATATAGCGACCGTATGGCCTCAACCATAATCATTTTTCAACGAATTAATCAGGCGAGATCTTTCACCACCACTGCCCATTCGAATGGGCACTATGCCATTTAAGGTTCCTGCACACGGACCATGCTAGCCAAAGATTCAAATCTCTGAAATAAGCCATGACTGAGAGGGGAACCAGTATCCTCATGCTCAGAGGTGCCTTGGCAGTCGTACATAGATTCCTTCCAAATGCCACATGTTAAGAACAATTACCCTGTAAAGTAAGTTAAATAAGCAAATGTCAACACATTTGTACCCCACCTGACAAGCATCTCACACTGAGACAACATGCTGTTTCACCCGTTTTGTAATTTCGGTGAATGACCAGATCCTTTCCCTTCAGCTCACAGATGTCAATGACTGCCAAGCAACTAGGCTGCACAAATAGGAGAAGAATCTTCAGTGTTTTCCAATTCATTTTTATCTGAAATAATTAGAAAATTTTTTAATGTGACATGGTATCCAATTGGTTACATGCTTACTTTGTATTTTATTCATATTTTATTCATTCCACTTATTCACAAACAAGATTAGTAAATTACATCTTAATCTGTAGTGTGAAACAAGTGTGTGCAAAAAAGTTCGGCTGTGACAGCAGGCTTCGTTCTCCATGGAGAGTGAGGCTTTATTCTTTCAGGTCGGCAACCCTGTCAATTACATCAAGCAGTCAAACACAGCTAAAATATATATGGATGATTGGACTTCGCTTTGCCAGCTATAATGACGTAAATAAAAAAATTATCAAACGGAGTCCGTTCAGCACACTGAAACTCATAACTGTTGGATTGCAGACCCAGCGTGCCACCATTCACACTACAACAATGAAGTCAGCATCCACCATATTGGTACTCAAAATCTCATATTTTTACTTATATACTTAACTGATTATAACCGGAACAAATGTAAAAGTAAATGCCAATCTAGAAGTCCATTTTGGCAGCAAAGAGAACCAAAAAGGACCACATGGTCCTGCTAATCGAGTTGCCCAGTTACTATACCACAAAATGTTATCATATTATACAACAGCGCATTCTACAGTTGTAACAACATAAAAAACAGAAAAACATATGTACTATCTATGTGAACATTTAAAAAAATAACGTAATTAAGTAAAGCAGCAAATTACTATGCACACTAATAAATTAATATAATGACACCCAACAATTGCTCTGCAAGGTAGTTATGCTTCATATTTATTATTTTCATTGTATGATGTAAATTTGCAGTTTGAAATCGATCACATTATGTGTGGGTTAAGCAACTATGCCCCAGTTGGCATTTTATTAGGGGTTCCGCATTTTTAACTGCAGTCATGATCCCATACTTATACAGATTTGTTTACATGGAAAAGTAAAGTGTAAAGGCTTATACGTTAAAAGGAAGACACAACAAATTTTAAATGTATTTCCCAATACATCTGCAAGCAGCAATATATAATGTCCACTCACCTCACTCCAGCTTGCACTGCTAGCACCCCATGCACAACCCAGTGATTATACAGACAGCAAGGTCATGGCAGAAGTGGTTAATAAGAATTATAAATTTCAGTGCTAGTGTCTATGCATAGGCATCAATCGACTGCACACTAAAACCAGGCTGTAATCAGGTCAATGACCAGAAAGTCAGTCCACTGAGATGGAAGGACAACCTGTGGTGAATAAGCCATTGCTTCCCACTGGAGTCCACGCACAAGCTTTTTAAACTCAACCATGCAGGCTTGGTAAACTGCAAAGACATTCAATAGTTAAATGCTTTGGAAAAAATAAGCATGGATGAAGCAGAAAAGGTGGAAAAACAGATATTATTGAGCAACATAAATTTCGGTGTCCAGCATACTTTCATGACCAATCCCGACACGTCAGTGTCTACATTTTAAAATCCTCTTCTAAATCTAGAAGATAACCATTCCAGATTCAGATTCTAATAAAACTGTCAAAAGTGTTAATTAAGAAGAACAGCCAACACAAACTCTGATTCCAGCATATGTATCTGGTCTGACATCAGGAAGTAGGCAATTAAGAGCAAATCATTTATCAGTTAATAAAAAGTACCTTTATGGTCACTGTCATGTGCCACTAGCTGAAAGAATGACTGTGGTATAATATTCACCAATTTTCTGTTGTGATTTATTATGGTTATTCAAAATAATGTTTATATAAAAAGCATAGAAGAATATGTAAACACACTTAAGCATATCTTCTTCTGAAATCCTCTGCTGGCTCGGTTCCAGCAGAGTTCATCCCATCTTCTAGAAGTGGAAGATCCCAATAAAATGATCAAAAAATCGTACTACTTTTAGAAGACATTTTCTCAAAACGGTATATCCAAAAAAGCCACTGTCGAGAGCATTCTATTACCACGTGGTACTATATAAATCCGCAAATTTACACTATGCTACACTACAAAAACATTCCACAAATCACACACATTCTACAGGCGTTGACAACTATAAACATTTTGTCGTTGGTAAATTACTGAAAATGCACCGGCTTATAAATCACTAGCAAAGAATTCTGTAACAACACTTCATTCAAAAGCGTTAATTTAACCTGTTAAATTTTTTAAACTTAATAAACTTATACATACCTATGCATGCGCCTACGGCGACAACCTAAGGCCGCAAGTGTTAAAAATCACGCAAAATAAAGTAACAGTTCCTTTGTCGAAGAACCCACTCGTGTGACCATGCAAAGTCTAACTGTCTTTTCGCTAGAGTTTTATTGAGAATGGGTTTCAAAATCCTAAATTGTGTACAGTTTCAACGTCTTCGTTCTAGAAAGTTCCACATTACGTTGCCTTTCTTCGTAAATGGCCATCGCGAACTATTGTACCCAACTATTAAAACCACGGCACGCATGACACCACTGTCACACAGGCACGTGATAGACTCGACCTTGCCCACGGCCATCTAAATAGGTTCCTATTTAGAAGGCCGTGCCTTGCCTCCGCTGACGTCAAACATGGCGCCTGGGTGGGTCGCCGATTTTGACCGATGCATGTGCACAGGCAAAGAAATTTGAATTAACCAGAATCTGCTTCATCTTTAATATGGCTAAATGATAAAACATAGCCTAAATGATATAATATCGTTAAATGATAAAATTTTAATTAATCTAAGAAAAAATAAATATCTTGTTAAATTTCCACTTCTTGACGTATGCATCATCGTCTGTCGCTTCACCTTGCCACAAAGGACCTTGAACTTGTCGCGAACAGTGGGCGTGTCGCTGTTTTAAATGTGTTATCCGTATACACAACTACACTTAGACTAAACATGAGAAAAACACTAGGTGGTGGTGATGATGATGATGTATAGGCCAGGAAGTGGAAATTACGCAGGTTTTATCGTTATTTGTAGCACTCTGAAGTCTAAACACTAAAACACAACCCACCCTAGAGTCCTTTCCCCTCCTCTTTCTGGTCTCCTGACAACGGGTATGGTTTGTGGCATGGCATCTTTGAACAACCCCACGGACTTGACGTAGCGCTCGTGAATAAGCTGGTGCCCTGCGCTTAGCTTTTAAGTAGCGTTTTAATAATTTCGAGTTTACGATTACAATTTTGCTCATGTGATTGTAATAGCCTGAATTACAACAGAAATTTTAATGTGGTTAAATAAAATATTTCTAGATATTATGACTGAAAAGGCTTAAGTTTATGAGATTTTATAATCATAGCATGTATGGAAGAATTTTATTTAACTGCGCAGTTATCGAAGGCTAGACATTGTGAAATTCCAAACATGTCAAACAATTGATCCGGGAAAATCCCGTCGTCACATGGGTTATTAGTGCCTCGATTGGTGCGGTTTTATTAAAATAATTAGACTATTAACTGACCACTTTTAATAAAATATTTGAATGTAATTGAAATTGCTCAACTAATTGGTTTATCAAAATTTATTTCCATGGTATTTTATACGATAAAGTTGAAATAAATTTTTGTCACTGTTGACAACACGCATGGTCCGTGGCATGGGTCCGTGCTGTGGCGGCCTTAAGAAACGCGTAAACAACGCTGACGTCATCAACATAGAATGTCGGTTGCACCCCGTTGCGCTTTATTTGAAACAATTTCGCCGAATGGACGCAGCTGTATGGTGTTATTAGCCACGTAGTTGGTTATCTAAGCGCATAATACTGCGTCTTCCAAGTATACTCTAGCTGGCCTGGTTAGCTACATTGATTAATGGGTACTTTAAAGCGCAGTTGTGCGTGAGAATGCGGGTTCGCATACCGATCGTGGTTATAGTTCAGGGATTTGAATCTCGGACTAGCACGATCCGTACACGGGGACCTTAAATGGCGTGGCACCCATTCAAACGGGCAGCGGTGATGAATCTCACCTAATCAATTCATTGAAAAATGAGCAGGGTCGAAACCATACGGTCGCTATAGCAAAACGAGTACAGTTACATTTGCCTCACAAAGACATTGCCTGCACTACATGTAAATGTAGGAGTTTTTCTACAGCGACTGTATGGCCTCAACCCTACTCATATGTTCAACGAATTTTTCGGGTGTGATGTGATGACAATGCCCTAACAAAACCACTGACGTTAAATTAGCATCATGAAAGGTAGATGAGGGAGATTTTTTGTTATAACAGGTATGCATACAAGACAATAGGTTAATTACTAATCAAAGAAGCCCCTTTAACTCTTGGCTGGTCAAATTTCTTAAACTGACTCAAGCAGATTTAGTGTGATTAAGCATTGATGCTGGTTTCCCTGATGAAGCTTTTCTTTCTGATAAAAAGACTGCAATCCGACCAAGTACTATATGCTGTTGGGGTGATGAAGGTTCAGAACCAGACTGGGCTACAAGGAAGTAATGGACAAAAAAGATTGGCATCGTTGGACTCCTGTATCTGCCTATGGCAGAGTGGCAATGGAATCTTTTATGATTTTACATCTCCAATAAGCCGATATTATAATAGCCTTGAATATGTGGTCATGATTCATTTAGTAAATGTGACAAATACCACTGCTGCCATTTTACACACTAATAACAAAAAAGATTGTACCTAACGGGTAGCAACCCCAGAATGGGTATTTTGTTAAAGAAGTGCACAGATGCTCTGAGCAAGATATGCTAGTTTCAGTTGATATCTTCTGCAACGGTGCTAATATTCTAAAGAACTAGGCATCTGATTAACAGACCAATTGTTCGGCTACAGGCCACAGTAATTGTCTTAATGACATTGTGCACATTACCAGTGCTTTAACTAAATAAATAAATTAATTAATGATTCTACGTTTTGCACAAGTTAGCAGCTTTTCCAAAGAAAAAATTCAACACAAAACAACCATACTGTGACATTGATTTTCTATATTTTTCACACTCAGATTTGTCACGACTCACATGCTCACGACTCCATTAATACTCTCATGCAGACATTGTTACAGCCATCTATTCTAAACTAAATCACGGGCTAAATAAATACACAGGCATCTGATTTATACGTCGTACCAAAACAATATAAACTGATTCAGACATACACAAATATACTCCAGCAGTGCTCACTATCTTCTTTATGGATATACCACAAAGGTGTAAAGTAACAATGTTTATTACACATCTAAATCATTAACTAACTACAAGTTTTTGGGTACACAGATTCCTCTTTGTATAAATGTATATGTATGCATATGTTTTTTATTATCAACGCACATGCAGTCAGTCGTAAACTGCCTTTTGAGAATCACTCAAAAGGATCTTCCAGCAGAGAATACCGCAGGACAAGAGGCTTGCACAACTCATAAACCACCACCAGTTTTACACAATGCACCACAATCCAAAGTCAGCTGCAGCAGTTGCATAACCAGAAATTCACCGTTGCATAACCAGCAATTCACCACCATATAACCAGTAATTCACAGCTGCATAACCAATAATTCACAGTTGCATAACCAGCGATTCACCACCATATAACCAGTAATTCACAGCTGCATAACCAATGATTCACTGTTGCATAACCAGCAATTCACCACCACAAGCAGTAATTCACCACCACACAAGCAGTAATTCACAACTGCATAACCAATGAGTGACTGTTGCATAACCAGCGATTAACCACCTATAACCGTTTCATAATTTGCGTAACCAGCGATTAACCACCTATAACCAATATTCACAGCTGCATAACCATGATTCACAACTGCATAACCAGTGAGTGATTAATTCACAGCTGCATAACCATTGATTCACTACTGCACCATCATTGAATCACCAACACTCAGAGGCATAGTTAACAACATGAGGCACTCAACGTTTGATACCTTCACGAGCATCGAAACCCCACAGCAGCGAGTGCCACACTGCCTTGGACACCACCCAAACATTAGCACAGCGTAGACCAGCAGCTGAGAATATTTACTGCAACTGTAAGCTAATGACAATCTTCATGAATGCACCTGGCTGGACATTTATATAGCGCCTACGGACATTTATATATATTCTGGACCTCTCAAAAGCACTGAAGCACGCAGATCATGGGCCATCATGAACCAATACCGATATTTGCCTAATTAAAATATTACCAAAATGCGATGTATTTGTACACTGCACAAGTTTGAACTTTGTCCAAAATTAAATAAAGTATGATTGATAAAGGAAATTAAAGACTATAATCAATTAATCATAATGAAATATACATGGAACAAAATAAAAAACAGCTAGCAATAAGGTCAGTTTTATCATGTGTATATCTCAGTTCTAATCACCAACACCACTTTCTACTGACGCAAGAACTGACGTGCACAAAAAACCTCAGCTGTTTTTGGTGACTAGATTTAGGCTTAGCACAATAACATTCAGATATACCAAGTACCAGAAGTACTAGATATACCAAGTACCAGAAATACCAGGTACTGGATATACCAAGTACAAGAAATACCAAATATCAGATATACCAAGTACAAGAAATACCAAATATCAGATATACCAGATACCAAAATATACCAGGTACAGGATATACGGGGTACTGGATATACCAAGTACCAGATATACCAAGTACAAGATATACCAGGTACTGGATATACCAAGTACAAGAAATACCAGATATCAGATATACCAGATACCAAAATATACCAGGTACTGGATATACCAGGTACCGGATATACCAGATACCAAAATATACCAGGTACTGGATATACCGGGTACTGGATATACCGGGTACTGGATATACCAAGTACCAGATATACCAAGTACAAGATATACCAGGTACTGGATATACCAAGTACCAGATATACCAGGTACCAGGCAATGGTCTGTGGAGCTAAAAATGAGTTCAGAAATTATACAGAAGTATGATAACAAGCTTGGCACCTTTACTTTTACCTGTCTTTTACTACCACTCTGCCTGTCAGGTCATTTTAATCTGGTCAATTAAACTAGCAAAAATGTCCAAAGCATCCCACTGCTACGAATCTTTCCCACAAAACATAATAAGATAATATAATCCAGACCCAGATTTAAACAAAACAAAAATATGACCTCATAATCAAAGGGCTAACATCAAATCAGAATAAAGGGTCCGAAGGAAGCACACCGCAGATTCACTTCTGGGTTCAGCCACACTGAAGAAAAGCATAAAACAAAATCATTTCTGAGTTATAACCATGTAGCACGAATGTAAATAATCTCTTCTGCAGTTATGCTGCGGTTGTCGTATTTGCACTTCTACACGAATAAGTTCAGTAACTGCTCACCGATACAAGCCCTCGTACAAAATAGTCTCCAGAGATGCAGACTATGAAAAAGGATCCTTTAACCCAAACAAAAATGTGGCAACAGCAATTCAAAGACTGTAAAAGGATCCTTTAGCCCAAATTCAACTCAACAACAGCAATTCAGAGAGCTGTGCATCTTTCCGTACAGGCTACGTGGCCCATCAGCAAACTGCCAATTTCATGCGACGTATCGGAAACAAAACCTCGGACACAGCACAATAAGCTGTCACACTACCAGTCAGTCACTGTACTATTCCAACCCCAGAAGCAATGCTCCCCTCCATGCTGAAGGAATGCATCCAGGATGCACAGCAGTTCGTCATGCACCCACCCACACACACAGCCTGACGCCTACTACCAGTAATTTGTCAGAGATGGCAACCATTTACCGCAAAAAAGCTCTTCAAATAAAACTGTAGCCTTTCGAAAACTCAGTCCTGCTGACGCTGTTACTTAAGCAGCTGCATCAACACATCTGGAGGAACAACAAACATTCAGGATCGCTCCTATCAGTGTCAGCAATCTAGCACTTTTTACAGGTTTCATAATTTCTGTAACCGTGGATCTCACTGACTGGAAAACAAAACGAGTAAAAATCTGTACATACATAAAAATGCTGAATGAAAAGAAGAATTTTAAACTTGGTCAGCAGAAACCATGAGACAGATTATACCATAACCTCCTAATAATACGCACAATTACAACACGAATTGATGTGTGGCGCTTTATAAATGTCAAATTACAATTACATTTACAGTGGTCCAAGACACGGATCCCACACAAGATTCAGCTGTGGAAACTGACCTCACTACTGAGAAACCTTGTCAGAGCAGAGCATCTCATATGGATCTCAAAGACAGCGTAATAAGGAAGTTCCAGTGTGTTACCAAACCCGATAACCAATACACGCATCTCTTCAGCAAAGTCAACCATTATTAGTGTAAACCAAACCTGTGGGACATGACTTTGACAAGAAAAGAACCGGCTGAATTAAAAGGCCTGGATTAAGAGATGCTGCACAATAGCAGTAACTGACTGCACTCCAAACATCAAAGCATCTTTCTCCGAAAGCTCATAATAGCTGAGAAAATTTCACTTAAAAGATAACATTCTGTGCAAAGCACAGTTTCCACAAGCCCCCCAATAATCAATGTCCTAAATGTCCTGGGGCTAAAAATAAACAACAAATCCTGCGATGAAACCCACATCCAGGTTTGTGAAACTTATCTATTTCCTGCTCAGCACCCAAGAACAGAAATAAGCTCTTCACAACATCTTGCCAAGGAGTGTCACTAATGTATCTGGAACCTCTCAAAGGTATGGAGACATCTGACTGACATCACTTAATCCAGCCCAAGAATGAAACAGACATAATAAACTGTCTGGAACAGGTCATTTTTTAACAGTTCACAAAAAGTCGGAATTGTGTTCAACCCTCTGAACTGTCCATGAAGTTTGGCAACGATAAATTGGCCGAAATATTGGCAGCATAGTAGTTGGCCGCAGCACGTGACTGTCTCGGAATTTTCTGACGCCCGTGCTTGTGTGTCTGATGTCGGAGCAGGTTCTGTTTGTTGCTAAAAGACGTGTTGCAGCCTGGAAACTCACAGACGAACCTCGCCATCATTTTCCACATGCCCTGACTGCCGTCGGTGGACTGGGTTGGACTGACAGGTGAAAAACCAGCTGGAATGGCAGATTTTCTTGCTGACATAATATCATATGGTTGGCCTGCATACGATCTTCTCTGCGCCATCAAAGCCTATGAACACACAAAGTGTACAAAGCACGAGATTTTTTTCAAACATAATCTCAACAGCATGCTACACAGAACTATATTATTGCTTCAGTACTTCCATTGTCTTAATTTTATCCTTCGTTTCTTTTGTGATCACGGCTGAACACAACGCTCCAACTTAACAATAAAACCTTCTACATCAGATAGCAGCTTTTTGAGAAGATCTTTAAAAGACACTACATGAATGTATCGTGCAAGACAGCCATGGTGGAAACATGCCAGTGCCGCTATCCATCCCATAAATGTCCAAATACAAATGTGCTTCTATGGTGAAAAGACTTTTGCACACAAGGTATCTAATAATGACATTCAAAACTTCACTGCATAGCCAAAATAAAGAAATCCTTTAACGAAAACAAGTTTTCTCCATTTGTAAAAATCTCACAGGATCACTTCATTTCCCATTCACAATTCACAAGGAAGTCTCATTCCACAGCGAGCCTCATAGCAGAATTTCTGCATGATGGACTATGCATTTCTCTTAGTACAAATCTCTTAATACAGTACAACATACATACTTGATTCAAGAGCCGAGTATATTGATTTCAGCACCTGGTGCTACAAAAATTTCACGATACACAATATTTTATGTATCACTAAATTATTTATGTGTTTAAAGCACTTACGACTGCAGCATAGGTGCTTTAAATACATAAATAGATAAAGAATACTAACATGCAGTGGCCAAAAACTGTTTTAAACCACTGAGTCCACTTTAAGCCAAGCACAACATTCTCACCTGACTCGGGGAAGTTGCACGCATTAAGTGTTTTGAATGAAGAGGTAGTGGCAAACCCTCATGACCCCCTTCCATGGAAAGCAGTCCGGTGGACATACGCCGTTCGAAGCATTCCGTTTTTAGATCCATGCTGAAGCTGTGAGAGTCACGAGAATCAGGCAGAAATGACGATGACGACGACGGGAGGCCAGACGCCAGACCGAACGCGGAAAATTCATTACAAGCAGCAGTTGCAGCAGCCTCTACGTTAAACGAATCCGACTCCACCTTGATGCGCTGTTCACGCATCATTACACTATTCTGCTCCATCTCAACCTCCGAGCGCCCCTCGTCATTTGAGTCTTGCAAACTCGAGGTAATACTGTTATAATGCTGGATGTTCTCTTCGTCATCTTCCTTGACCTGTACAGTTTTTGCGTCCTCTTCGTGTCCTTCGCTTTCGTCATCGTCCTCTTTGACTACGATAGCCTTCAACTGCTGCTCATCGTTCAGGCTTGCTTCTTCGCCTTGCTCGGGCGAATCCTGACCTGCAGTCCGGTCTGAGGAGCACTGGCCGTCTTCCTGCATACCGGGAAGAACGTAGGGTAACATGGGGTTCTCTAACACCGGTGAACTAGTGACGCAGTTGGGAGATTTCTTGCCCGTTGGAAAGGGTTGACTTATGGATGCCTGTGCGAAGCTGGGTATCCGATAAATTTGCCTCGCCTTCATTCTTGCCATTCGGCTGCTCCTCTGCGCTGACGATGTCATTCTGGAATATTCTGTCAGGTAATTTCTTTGGTTCAGCCGACGGGTCGCCTTCAGCGACCGTGTTGCTAGCACTCTTTCGTTTGGGCCGAGGCCTGTCGTTTCCAGCTCGGTAGTTTCGTGGTCGGCGCAGTCGAAGGTTTCATTGATGTGAACAATAAAGACTTCCTTATTGTCGACTGTTACACCAATTACTCCCTGGACTTTCAGTTCTTTTTCATAGTTCAGGCCATTTCTACACAGCAGTGATATTGTGTCCGTTAGAACCGTATGCATGCGTTCTTGGTCTGGCTTCATTCTCTTTTTTCACCTGAAAATAAGTGTTCAAAATAAATATTTCCACAAGTGGAAATATTCTGTTAGGTAATTTCTTTTGTTCAGCCAACAGGTCGCCTTCAACAACCACGTAGTCAGCTGGGCTGAGGCCTGTCATTTCCAGCTCAGTCACTGAGTGGTCAGCGCAATCAAAGGTTTCATTGATGTGAACGATAAAGAACTCCATCTGTGAATCTTGATTTTAAATTATGCATCCAAACTGTCACAAAGCAGGTAGCAGAAGCATAATGGTGGAATCCCATATTAATTAGCAACTTCAAGATTCATTCCAACCAGTTTATGCTTGCACAGAATTCATTTAAAGAATTTAAATGTAGAAGATCAGTCCATTAAGCTAACTCCAAGAGGCAGTCAAGGGAATGAAGTGTTACCGACTTCATTTTCTTAGCCTCGGCATGTGAGAATGGGTGGCCAATCCTCTTCGTTGCCAACTGATCTTACCACTGACAGTGTATGGTTAGTGTACTCATTAAAGCCGAGTTCGCTGATGGGTGGAAATTCAATTTCGGGCATTGGGGTTTCAAGGATTCGCTACGTACTCAGTTTTGATGTCTAAAATACACATGCTGTACGCATGGTGTTTACATGCTTGCTTATGATAACTAGATATCGATTAATTAATAAACAAACAAATCAAATTAACGAGTTACATGTTGGTTTTAGATGTTGTAATTTAATTATCGGCTTCATTTTCAAATACATTTTCGTTCTTTTCATATCGCACATATGAAACCTATTTAACATGACAGCGAATCTGAGCGAAACTTGATCCAGGTTAAATAAACCGATGACCGTCTTGTTTTAGCAACTCGACTACATCTGAATCTCGTCTTTCAGTTAGGCAGTGTCCGCCATTATTTTGCTTTCGATTCAATATATGCATCTTAAACTGCATTTTAAATTTTTGTAAATCATAGTGCCTCGGTATACGTACCTTAAAACTTTAATTTTCGTCAGCTGATCGCTCGATTAATAAAATTCGCTTTTAATAAACTCCGTCAAAAACTGTAAACAACAAAATATTAAAACGCATTGTTCAAGAACAGCCGAAAGCAAGACTGGCATAAGATAAAAAAGTGTTAGTAAGTAAGTAGCTAGATGTTGCCCGCTAATAAATAACTAATTGTAATTGTAATCTTGAGATTCTACAGCGCCCAGCGAAAACTAAGTCGCGGGAACCAGCTTATTCACAGGCGCTCAGTCAAAACAACAGAAGTAAAACTAATGAAAATGCTCGTTATTTTCTGGATGCCTGTTATATTGTGTATTGCCAGACAATTCTCATGTAGTATTATAATTACCTAGATTTCATAGCAATACTAATAAATACTAAGTATACACAGCTAACCAGCCTAACCCATAGTGAATATTCTATTCACTCTGGCCAAGCGATCGAAGATGGCTACAGACAAGACATAACAAGATCCCTTGCTTCTGCCCAAGCAGACTAACCATCTGCAAATGGATCTGATTCTCGGCTTGATTTAGATGCGCCATTGAGTTGATGACGTGTGCAGTTTTTTGGAATTTTATACTAGTGCCACAGAAGGTACTATAACATCATAGAATGTAATCGTCTATGTTTTCAGTGACTCGAATTCTGAAATGCTGTTCTTGTGCTCTTTCCTGAAGCGTTACACACTGAACTAAAAACTGAACTTCTCAGTTTGTCTTTCCTTGATTTCTCTTTCCCTTATATGATCAATTTAATGTTATCTAAGAGTGGCCTCAGAAAAAAACTAGATAAAATAATTAATGCAAATAATTTTTTTACCATAACCATATGGTCTATGGTCGATCACGTGCCTTCGATAAGTAAATTTGATCAGACCAATCGTATTATGCCATTGCATCACGTGTGTCCATGAACGGTTAAATTGGATATTAATAATATCCGATAGGTTCGATATTGTTAAAAAATTAATTCTGTATAGGAATAAAGGCTTCAGGTGTATTGGTAAGCTTGATTTACATCATCGCGATAAAATATTTACGTAAAGCATCTAATGTGTAGCTGTGCAAAGTCGCAGGTCGCACGAAGTCATATTGCGTGAGCCGCTAATGTATGGATCTCATTGAGCGGAACCCTGGTTTGAGTGAAACTCGGAAAAATATTACAATGTCATGCTGTCGACTGCTTTGAACTTTATGCATTCGCCTATTGATACAGAAAGATATCACATACGTTTACGATATAAATTTAGAAAGACTTTGGTAAGCCAATTAATTTATGGCTTCGATGCAAACATCTAGTATTTCATCTGCACAGATTTAATGTGTTTATCAGGATATCCCGGCATCGTTCCGATATATAAGTTTTTGGTAAATAAACATGGATTCTAATTTTGATGTTAAATAAGGGTTTATATAGGGTTAAAGTTAGGATTAATTTATATTGCATAACGAACGCTTAATTGATCTTTGCAAATAGTGTTTAGCTTGGAGAGAATCATCTTAGCGGCAGCTAAGCATAGTGGCCTAAAGCCATGCCCAAAATAGAGCAGTCTTTGATACTATAAGTATGCCAATCATGTTTCACAGGCGATATTTTGGGGAATGCTTTACCATTTAAGAAGAAGGCCGTCTAATACCGGTAGGGTCTTTTTTGGCTCTTACTCTTCAAAAATTCTAAACTTATGAAAGCAAAATAAACAGAAGACACTTATTCTAATACAGGATATGAATGACTTGATTAACTCTTAAAATTATACCTAAACATTACAACTAATGTGATGAATTTTGTTGATAGGTTTGAAATTAAAGTTCTTGATAAAGTTTGTTGTCCGAGAGAATGAAGCCTGACCAGGATAGAGTCAAGAACCTTCTAGCAGACACAGTGACCTTGCTGTGTAAGAATGGACTCAACTTCCGCAAGGAGCTGAGAGTGCAGGGCCTGATCGGCATCACGCTAGATAATGATGACGTTTTTATTGTACACATTAACGAAAGGCTTTCATCAAACGATGACACCACAAATGTGCAGGGCAACGCGAAGGAGAACTCTGCAGAACCTCCAAATTTGGGAACATCTGCTGAGAAAATGGTTGTGCATACCCAAAGTTCAGCAGCGGAAAGCAACGAGACATTATTACACGATTCCATTATGTTTTCACCAGTGGTTAAAGGTTCAAGCGTGGAACAGTCAGATTCAGCAACAGATAGGGATGTCGGTTGTGCAGTCGTTAAAATTGAAAAGGTTGAGAACATTCCATTGAGTGAATCACCGGTTTCCTACGATAAAATGGTCGATTTTGCAAGTTTTCTACCCGACTTTTCCTCAGCTAGATATCCTCCTGATCTGTCATCTCTTCAGCATAGCAATCTTTCCTTACCCGGATTGCCCGCTGTGACAGAAGTTCCCTGCTATCCGAAACGAAAGCGCAATTCTGGACTTCAGCTAGATAAGTTACAATTTTTGCCAAAGACTTCAGAGGGCGAGTGTTCAGACGGCGGACTTATAAGCGATCCATCGGCACCGGATGGCATGCCGGTTATGTCATTCCACGGGGGTCACGGCGATGTCCGTCGCATCTCTGCTTCCTTTCTTGCAAAGAATTCAGACATGTTGCTAGAACAGAAAGGCATCGATGTCAGCACTGGACTGAACGATGATTATTCCAGAGCGATGGCGTCTTCGTATTTTGCGGTTGGGGTCGATTGTGGTGGACAGTCTTCTCAAGGCTTTGAATCGCAACAGGTAAATGATTGCATTTTGTTTCACAGACTTTACTTTTACTTGGCTGAATGGTGATTCTACTGCAGTGTTACATTTTAATCTTGATTTTCCATACAATGTTACTTTTCAAATATTAGGTTGGTAAGAAAGTGGTGGTTTGGTGCCTTAGCCAAAAACTTGGTAATTATATCCTGGAGATGTGCTTTATTTTTGTACGGCATCTAGAATATGAAAATTGTTATACATTCTTACTTTTAAAATTGAACAGTCCTGTAATATGCTGAATATTAGCTTGAATAGTGCTTTGAATAAAGACAGTGCTGTCTATTAGTAAAAATAAAAAGCGGTAAGTACTTACTTACCGGGTAGATAGTTCTACATAAAAATTATGCTGTGGCACTTAACGCAAAGTCGAGACTACGTAACCAGACTGCCAGAGTGACGAGGATAGGTTTTCCCAGGCACAGACTCGAGCACTTCATGCCTTCTCATGTCTTGGTTCATTCTTCTGGAGAATGCATCCAATTCATATCCATAAAGTTCCGCTAACACGGCACAAGTTTCAGTTTGCATCGCACTTTCCGATGCGTTGAGAGGGTTTTTTCCTGCGCATTTGAAAGGCTTCTCAAAGGCGCTGTATAAATGTCCCATTACATTACATCATCTTGATGGCGCTTGACTGTTTACCATTGCAGTGCGCTCCGTTCCAGTGGAAGCGACGAAGTCAACATTCACGTGAGAAACCATTTAGCTGTACAGTTCCCGGTTGTGGTAGGACTTACTGGAACCAAGCCCACCTGTCACGTCATCGTGTCAAGTACCACGGAATTTACAAACGATTATTCCGGAAGCCCACACATGAAACGGTCACTGGGAGCATACTGTGAACCACGCTGGCAGACGTGAAGTGTGCTTAGCTGTAGTTTATCCAGCATTTATGATGATGTCGTCTCTCGTTAAACAATCTGTTCCTGATCATCCGTTCGGTTTTCGCTGTTTCAGCTCGTGAGCGTGAATTATCGGTGGAAACGGCGAAGCCAGCATTCCCTGGAGAAGCCATTCCATTGCACCGTCCAGGGCTGTAGCAGATCCTACTGGAACATGCCGGACTTGTATCGACATCGAAAGATGAACCACGGCATCTGTGGCCGATCGCACGCGCGTAAGAAAGCCGAACAGGATTTGCTTAACAGCCGATCAGTGCAGTGACAGGACCCGTTGAACTCATACGAAGCAGTTCGTTATTGTTTATGCTGTGCCATTTACTTCTGGAGTAGAACAAGAATTGATCTCCAATCTTTGAAATGTTGCCATGAATTGTGAAGAAGTTTCTCTAAAGAAACCTGTTGAAAACTTCAGTTTTCCTCGAGTCCGACGTTTCCAAACGTGGAAACTTGAAATGGCAGCCGGTGTTACATTTGCTCTGAACTTGTATTCATTGTGATCTGCTGATACGGATTTATCTTGTAACACAATACCGGTATTTGTTCAACACGTTGGTGGTATAAGCTCCCGTTTTTGAGGGAATAAACTAAAAACTGTGCAAAGTTCTTCTGGGAACATTTTGCCGTTAAATGTGTAAGTGTTGACTGAAAACATTTTACTTTAGATTGATAAGACCTATACCATGTCTGAACATTTTTGTTATGAAATGTTTTACTTTAGACTGATAAGACCTATACCATGTCTGAACATTTTTGTTATGAAATGTCATTTAATTTTTTTTTAAACTCTGCATTCAGAATGGCTTTGTTCTGATTAACTGCAGTGGAGGGCTGACTATTTTGTTCATTGTTCTCTCTAAACTGCACGCATGCTCAACTTTTGTGGATTGCATGCTCAGCTATTTTCTTGCAGCACACAAATTTTGTGTTTATTTTGTAAATTTTACTCACTGTTACAGCTGCTGGTGTAATCAGCTGACTATGTTCGAGAGGGCATAAGTTTTCATGCCCTATGTTGCGAAAACCAAATGACTTATCAGCTAGCATGCAGTTTGAGGGTTACCCAAATGAGGACCAGGGAAGGGGATGATGCCGAAAACACGAACGACTGTATCTAAATTTGGTACATAGTTATTTTGGTACAGCCTGTGTCTGAGCAGTTGAACCTGTTGCATTTAGACTCCCTCTGATACAGTATCAGATACCCCATCATGTAGCACAGTTAGACCTGCATGGTCAACATTGTAGCCTAATCTAGGTCTCAGTAGTGGGGACATCTGCTAAGGGGGATGTGGAGGCTAATGCCAAATGTACACAAGGGCGAGGGAGGAGTCAAGAGAGGTTTTTTGCAACGTCCTTCACGGTAGACCCTGAAGACAAATGAGCAATCTAACAATATAGGCCTATATTTAACTTCTCCTTAGCCTTTTATTTTTTAAATGTGATTTTGGAGGCTTTTAGTTTAGGCCTAGCAGATATGCAGTCTTGCACAGACTAGAGCACAGGTCCAAAAATGTTACTTACCACGTGGCAGGGCAGTGCTCACAGCGAAAAAAATTACAGGGAACGTTGATTTTGTTACTTTCTGCCCGGCAAGAGTTCATTTTGTTGTGCACAGTCATTTTGATGAAGTTTAGCACTGTCCCATTGACGTCCGCCAAACATTTAAATGAGTCTGATAGTAAACGAGGCCCAGAGAGCAAAATGTCCTGTCTTCAGCAATCTTCATGGATTCGAAGTAAAACGTCTGAAAGACTACGTTGCTGATTAGAAGCTATGAAGACTTAACCTTGCAGAATTGCAGCAGATCCAGTATGCTACACATGCTTCAGTCATTTGTTGTTTTGATGTCCATCAAGAAAAGCACTGTTTCCCTTGTGCAATAATACACGTCCACCAAGAAAAGCACTGTTTCCCTTGTGCAATAATACACGTCCACCAAGAAAAGCACTGTTTCCCTTGTGCAATAATACACGTCCACCAAGAAAAGCACTGTTCCCCTTGTGCAAATATACATGTACGATGTTTCACGACGAGCAACTGGAATAAAACTTATAGCAAGACTATGAGAAGTACTCTGAACGTGTAATATACTGTGCTCTTGGCAAGCAGGATCTTTAATCATAAATGTAAGCTAAATTCAGTGAAAAAAAACCAAAATGTTTCTATTCGGTCAAAGGTCATATAAAATTAGTACATCAGGATAAAATGATCTAACAAGATAAAAATTGTACACAGCAGCGTTTATCAACCAATAAGAAAGCAGAAAATCTATAAAGATTACAGAGTTTTGTTAAAAGCAGAAAAACTGATGGCCACAACAAAACCAAGCTGGCGTAAGTCTGAAAACAAGCAGTTAAACAATTAACAGATAAACTTTACAAATATAAGCAGTACTGGTATCAGTTAAAATAACCACTAGTGCAGCATACTTAGCAATTATTTACAAATTTTTAATGACCAAATATGCTGGACCCTCCTTTTAACTTCACCATTTGGGAACCATATCAAGAAGTAAATTTATACCTTTTTCTATAGCGACCATATGGCCTCAACCCTGCTCGTTTTCAATCCTCCACCACCGCCTCCCGTTTGAATGGGTGCCACACCATTTAAAGTTCCCTTGCACGGACCATGGTAGCCCAAGATTCAAATCTCTGAAATATAGCCACGACTGGGATGCGAACTAGCATCCTCACTCTCAGAGGAGCCTTTGTGTCATAACCAGGTAACATTTTAACACCAAATTAAATCTTTGATCTATGGTCTTTACTGTGTTATAACAGAATTAACGATAATTAATTATAATGACATATTTTTAAGTAGAGACCCATGTTTATTCGTTGAACAACTTTGAAGTCGTTACAAGACATACCTCGAAATAGGGCATAAAACTACCACAGATCTGACATTTCGGCCACAATCCAGACCCCAGGTTTACACGTCACATATTTAAACTAGCCAAATTTCACTGTACATAAATAGCATCACAATTTTATTATAAATATTATTTTATAATCACAAACTTATTTTCTCAAACATCATCAAACTTTGTAAAAACTGTTTAGCATTGTTTTTAGATACAGTTTTTGGCATTTGCCAATATCAGAATTGTTCATAGGTGAATAGCTACAACTGTGTAAACAAATAAAAAGAATTGTGTTACAGTTACAAACAAGTGCACAACAGTAGCTGTACGTAAATTCAACGACAAAATCGGAAATCTGTTCCATGGTTCAGAACTGGCAGTCACTGCAGAGCAGTCATTTGAGCAGCCAAAGTGCTGTAACTAAAACTTTTATTTTAAAAAACAACCCTTGCAATGCAGGCATATCAGTCAACAGCTTTGTACTGCTCAAACCGGCATGTACAAGGCTTCCGACCGTCTTGAAAGGATTGAACTGCCTAAGAGCTCAAAGACAGTTACAGATAGTGCCAGTCCCGAGCCTGGATAAAGGAGGAGGGTGACGTCAACGGCTTTTGATGCCATAAGATGTCGTTAAACATTAGAACTACTACTACAGGTCAGTTCTGGTCATTGCACAACACAAGATGGCAAACAGGCAAGTTGTCACTCATGTTCTAGCACCTTTAACAGTTCTTGAAGGCCTCCCTAACCTGTTTAGTATTTTCCAACTGGTTGCTTATTGACTGTTTTACTTTAAGTGACCATCGACTGATGCCTTGTGCATTTTGTGATACTGGGCTACAGAGGCCTCGGGTTAGATCAAACTATGCTATACAAA
The DNA here is from genome assembly GCA_964023275.1 of Norana najaformis. Classification (NCBI taxonomy): domain Eukaryota; kingdom Metazoa; phylum Annelida; class Clitellata; order Crassiclitellata; family Hormogastridae; genus Norana; species Norana najaformis. The sequence continues at coordinate 30,371,686 of OZ029919.1, forward strand.
TATCTAGACAAATACGTACATACATATGTAATTACAAGGCTATGCAATGCATGGTTTATTTCATAACGATAAAAATAATACAACTTATACAGCGCCATAGTAAGGACAAAAAAATTACACACCATTGTCAGCTGAGTTAGTCCTAAAGGCCCAATTTCAGAACAATTACAGCTCTCAGATGAAGTAATCATAACATTATTATTATTGGACTCCTGTGTGCACCGACATTTGAAGTTGTAAAGTATCTCTGAAGTAGCTCGCAACTGATGGTGCTGTATAAATTGTCGTGATTACAATTACAAAAGCAGTGATCCATCAGCTGGATCCAACAACTGGCTTCATTGCCCAATGATGAACTATCAACTCTGTGCAAGATTTTCAGACCTGAACCTTGGACAAACAGCGGTTAAATGCTGGCGTATTACCTCAGCTACCTTAAGTATTTAGACATTTACTGCATTATCATCAAGATGTTCTATTAGGATATGCATATATTACTGCTTCATATCTTGGCACAAACATTCAAAATATCATGCAACGCTTAAAACAAAATACGCATTTACATGCAAAAATTCAAAACAATGCATACAAAATATTTCGCAGACATCAAAAACTGCTTAATATTAATGTCATGTTAGTTTCTAGCTCGCATTAGTTATATTTCAAATATTTCTTCCTCCCCGATATAATCAGGCCAAACAAAATCTTCAAAACTCGAAATGTTAACAATCGCGACTGATTCCTTTGGTAGGTAAAATCGTTACCTGTGACAGGTAACTCTGATGCTATGCATTCAACACCTGAGTTTTTTTGCATTGGTGCTAAAGAAGTCGTGAACAATGATTACAACACGTCAACGTACACACAGCAATAAGCTTCAAATGCCAGAACCTGGCTGTTCTAAATTTCATTAGCTTTTAGCTTCAGTCTGCACTGCCAGTCCTCAGGTCTTTTACGCTTAGACTTAAATCATATCTTTTTCTGACTGCAGAGCTATTGTAGCAAGTCTCCCAGTCACTCTGACCTCTCACATCAAGACCGGACTTGTCCGAAAGATTACTATTACGGACGGCAGTTGTGCTTCAAAGATACAATCAAATGTAGTGTAAATTAAGCCTCGACTACTGTTGTGTCTGACTCTGTGCAGCAAACGTTTTCAAATTGTCTTAAAAAGCACATTTCAGATCAGTTAGACACCCATTTTTAAGCAGCACTTTTTAAGGTACTTAACAGATGACATGTCAAGCGTCATGTTACGTATACATAAATCCTATGACAATCGCACTGCAGAAGTTTCCAGATTAGAACAGATGATCAATCCACCCTCTCTTATCAGATGCAACCTCAGTTATTAATTCTGTCACATCAAACGTAACCCCATCTACTGAAAATGTTATCTCCTCCTTCACACTTACAGTACTGCTACTTCGGTTGTAAGCTTTTACAGCAAATGTACAGCCATTGAGGACTGACTTCTGGACATTAACCTGACTGTGGCTTGCATTTGGTGCGCCATCGGTTGATGCCTCGTGCATTCGACACTGACACAACAAAGGCTTACAATTAATAATGATACAGCCACAGCAAATGGGTGGGCTATTCTTTAACTCTGCATGTCCTGAACACGAACTGCCAACCTGTCAATCAGACACTGGGACTGAAACTAGCTCCAGAAACAACGGTGAAAGGCTGCAACACAGCACAAGGCCATTCATTCAATCATTTTATACGGTGCATCTTGACTTCAAACACAGCAATTAAAGCTGCAATGTTTGCACTGGGCCCCAAATAACTCAACGTTCTTCCCAGGACTTCAACAGTAGGCACATTCTGACTATTCACCAGCATTCTGCCAGAGTACAAGAATAAAAGGAGAAAAAGAGCAAAAACTGATGTGACCTCAGCATCAAAACAACAAACTACACTCAACTTAGCTGGGAACAAACGAGAAAATCTGACAGGTTCTTTAAAGGCGGTAGGCACATAAATCTCCGAATGCACACACGGATTCACAAAGGTCGCACACTAAACCAGTGATCTGGTTCTTAGAAATGATCCTGATGTCTGGAGTTACCCTCTAATGAAGTCATTACTTGACTGTGCAGAAAAAATTAGCCATCAACAAAGCACAGAGGCTGTAATTCATCAAAACCTGCCAACAAATAAAATTAAATGAACAGCACAAACATTAACCCACTTGTCAGAAATTAATAGATTTCAAAAAGGCAATTCAAAAAGATCACTGCTGCCAACTATAATTTCAGTTGCCATTAAGTCCTAGTGAAAATAAAACTACAAAATTTTCTTTAAAATAGCCTGTAACAGATAGACAAGCAACTGTCATCTACCCCAATACCTAAAATATCATCTGGAACCCCGAAAATTGGTAATTTCAGCTAGCAACAAAACATGATCGGATCTGATGTGGTGCTTCAGGGTTTCAACAGGTAAATGTCTATCAATAAGAAATGTCCTGATTACTTCAAAAGGTATACGTCTATCAATAAGAAATGTCCTGATTACTACTAAAGACGTCTTTTCTGCTACGTTTTTCCATTGGCGTTCTGACGTATTGCATTGCTGATGATTTTTACGTTCGGTTCAACTGGAAATTTCGCAGCACCAGAATTCCTGGAAATGGAAAACATCTCTAAAATCTGCATGATACAGTGTTAATGACTTTTACAGCAGCGCAGAGCTGCACCATGTAGTAGCCGCCTAATTCAGATCACGAGGGATTAAGTGGAGGGCAACAAGTTTGAAGTGAAATTAATTTTAATCACATCTGACAGTCACCACCCAATCTTAATTACCAGACCTATCACTAGTCTCCATATCAGTCATATGAGTCATAATCAACGTTCTCCTCTGTCAGGGCATGGTTGCCAACTGGTTAAAGTGCTTGGCTTGTAACGCAGAGATTATGGGTTCGAGTCTCCCCTTAGATAGTTACTATGTAGGGAGCTTGAGCAAGCCTTTCACTCACAATTGCTTTGCATCTCAGATTCAGATTTACTGACCTTGCACACATAACAAATGCAAAATAATAAAAATAATTAAGACTTGCCACAGAGAGAGAGAGAGAGAGAGAGATCACTTGCTAATAATAAAAATAATTAAGACTTGCCATACATGCAAAATAATAAAAATAATTAAGACTTGCCACACATGCAAAATAATAAAAATAATTAAGACTTGCCACAGAGTTGCAACCAACGTCTCTGCACGAAGACTGTTTCATACCTCCACACATCTGCAGGAAAAACATACTTTCTTACACCCAATCAGAAAACAGATGCGAGAAATTGTCACTTTCCACTGATGGTACATTAGCTGATGGCAAATACAAATGCAAAACTAACTGTGCATTGTGGCCGGCATGGCCATTCGCACTCGTCTCGCACTCGGTGCGTGCGGATGGCCCGAGGATTCTGAGACGTGCTTCGGCATAAGCTGCCTCTCGTTCTTCTAGGGTCTTGATGCGTCGACTTGGTGCAGCGCTAAACCGAAATAAACCACAAGAACATTAACTGCAAACTACAAAACCTTAAAATCAAATCCATCTTTCAAACTTAAACACTGAATTCCCAAATACATGAAAAAATAACTTGAAATGTGCAGATGCCCTGGGTTTTCTGAAATTTTTCTTGAAGAGCTGAAACAGTGAGTCTGATTTTGTCACTGATATAATAGCTTACTCTGTGTCTCATTTCTCGGCAATACTGTATCATCACTTGCTAAGCATCACGCCTCTCCTAACCGGCTTAGAATTGTGAACTGAAGAAGCAGGAAAGGGTATTATTTATTATTTCTGCATTTACTAAGCACCACCATCTAATGACTAAGCATCAATTGATGGCACCGAGCAGTTGAGTGAAGGACTTGCTCTAGGTCCCTACATAGTAACCATCCTAGGGAAGGCTCGACCCTGTACTTTGCGTTACAAGCTGGGCGCTCTAACCAACAGGCTAACTTGCCCCACAAAGTGTAGGATGGAAGAATGTTCTATAGCACAGGATGGGAGGAAAGGAAGGATGTATAGCAAAGAAGGGGATGGAGGAAGGAGCAATGGTGTAGTGAAGGCATTTGACTGCAGCCACAGACGGTGCTTACCTACCGTGAACCAAGCCACACAAGTCTTTTTAACATTCCAATAAAGATGCTAAATACGTTAACAATCTATTCCACCACTGAGCAATCTTTTTACACAACTATTCCACCAGTGAGTACCCTTTTTGTAAAAGTAATCCACCAATGAGCACTCTTTTTACAAAACTATTCCACCAATGAGCACCCTTTTTACAAAACTATTCCACCAATGAGCACTCTTTTTACAAAACTATTCCACCAATGAGCACTTTTTTTACAAAACTATGCCACCAACTGAGCACTCTTTACAAAACTATTCCACCAATGAGCACTCTTTTTACAAAACTATTCCACCCATCAGCACTCTTTACAAAACTGTTCCACCAATGAGCACTCCTTTTACAAAACTATTCCATCAAATGAGTATTCTTTTTACAAAACTATTCCACCAATCAGCACTCTCTTTACAAAACTATTCCACCAATCAGCATTCGCGTCTGACGTACCGAGCAGGCGCTTCTGTAAGGCAAGGATCGGAGTTTGGCTGACGTTTGAGAATTTTAATTGGCTGGAACGTATTCATGGTCTTATTTCTTGCTGGTTCCTTTTGGTCTAGAGGCCAACTGAATTAAGAAATAGAAATTCAATTCAAAGACAACATCTCACATCAGATAATAATTGTAAAATGATAATTTTTAACATTATTTTGCAATCCAGGTGTCATAATTTGAAACAGTAAATCAAGACAGATACGACATCTTGTGTCAGATACTTTTATTATTAGATAGTTTGGGCCACGTAACTCGCATGTAAGGCAGGGAGAGGTAATTTGAAGTAACAATATTATGCTTGCAAGACTGGTCGCAGTATGAAGTGATTTATAATTCAGCTAGAATTGTCCATAACAGATTTTTTTTACACCTACTTCGAATATCACAACTACGCATCATTTTCACAATTTGTTTAGGATGATTCATTCAAGTCTTTATCGGCTAACCTTTTACTAATTTTACTAATCAATTACCACACACCACGGCACACAACAACTACCCACAGATAAATGGCTTACTGCACGTCTGTGGCCATTTTGCTGCGTGTTTGCCAACTCTGTCATTCGGGCAAGTTGTTTGTCGCAACGTGGATTTGCTCAATAATTCTTACTTGTTCGGACTACTACCGTTCGATAGTTCTTACTTGTTCGGCTACTACCGTTACCCAATCGGTGCTTCAGATTTATCTTTTGATTCTGCATATTATTACAGTATGATTTCCGATGTTAAGTGGTGGCGTGTCATCGAAACCTTGTCAAAATTGATTCACATTCCAAGAGGTGAATGGGTTCCAAGCCTTCCATTGCACCCTCAGTCCTGCAGACCTACTTATGTTGTCCGTGACCGGGAAATATAGGATTCAGTGATGAAGGGCAGGAAAAGAGTCTTTGAAATGGCATCGACCATCAACCATCGAAAGGTACCAACTTGATGTAACCATCTATGTATTTTGACATTTATATAGCACCTTTTTTAGAATCTGTTATTCCTAGCCAAATCATATCGTTTCTTACCCTGGTAATGACTTCACAGATGCAGACTGTTTATTTGTTTCTTTGAACTGTTTTTCAATGTCCTAAAACCAAAATCCAGAAATATTTTGTGTTTAGCCACTGGAAATAATTCTGAGTCATGTAAATGCACAACAAGTATGCATGCATGAGTATCCATACAGTACCTTTCATGCATCTCTCAAACGCAAACATGGCTGTCTAAGAAATCTAAGATAATCGTAATCATAATCTCGAGATTTCTACAGTGCCCAACAAAAGCTAAGTCGCAGGAACCAGCTTATTCACAGGCACTCAGTCAAAACAAAATCGATAGGCAAAAGGGTTCAGTTCCAGGTCAAGATCATGAGTCAGGCAGTCAGACGGTCGGACGGCTACGACAGATGGTGCTTGAAATTGAAGCAAGAAGAGAGATAAAGGGAAGAGGAAGAATTAGAATAAGATTTTTGGAAAAGTAATGTTTTCAGTTTTGAGTGAAAGACTAGCACAGAAACTGCAAGGGGTGAAGTGTTGATAAGTGTTGATAAGCTGGAAAAGTATCTTGAGCTACCTATTAAGAAACTACATGTATCTGCATAGAGACATTTTTCCAAACAGATCAATGTAGTGAAAGGCACAAAGCAAATTAGCACTCAGAAAAAACAAAAAAAAAAGTTACATGAAAAACTCAGCATCTGATCGATTTCACTTTTCCTTTACAACATATAAAATCAACTGACGGATCCATCATCACATGGATCCTAAACTCAACACTTATGTCAGCACCTATGAAACCACAATCTAGTGAATCGGCTAAGTTATTTATTAAAAGCATTCATAATACACATAAAGTCAGTAAATCTGAATCTTTGGTGTGGCCTATTACTGATTCGGTTGAGCAGATATACAAATTTCTCATTTTAATACATCATGAATGCAGTACCTTCGATAAACTGGACTAGAAATTACTTATCCAACGTGTAATCATATTGAAAAGTCTCGCACCTCTGCCACCTGTCTTATTTTTACCCGACTCCGCCTATGACTAGCATATCTGCATTTAAATTGCTTTACAGTTTCGTCAGAATACATCAGCACTGCAGTTGGTTTAAATTAACCACGTTAGAAGCTTCCAATACTAACATTTGGAATGTCAGTTCGGGAATTAACACACCTTTTTGCGTATCCTGCTATGGGTTCTTTGGAACCTTGAACTTTGCTCGATCTCCGATCATTGTTATAAGGCTACAGCAAAGATCTTCTACTGGACCCTTCTATCCCAAAAGTAATCCCATCTTTAAACGGGATTAAACAAAAAACATAAACATAAATAATCCAGTTACATCTCCTAAACAAAAGAATGGCTACGCCTGTTGGGTAAAAATCTGACACGCGACCTCTGTCATGGGAGAACTGGTCCAAACAGGAACTTCCGATTGTCGCAAAATGCCGTCGATTATAGCCAAAAATCTACCGGAAAAATACCTTGACTGAAAAAAATCAGGAATTATACAAACAATAAGAGAATCATCTTACCCCGCGTTCCTCGAATTTTTCCCAAGTCACTAAACACGACCCACTGCCAGCCGCCATGTTTGCGCCCACCGCCGAGCAAGGAGCAATGAATTACAAGCTGATCTGGCTCACGAGCGGTTGAGACTGAATTGCCAGCGGCTGAAAATAACAAGCTAACAAGCGGTCAGACGACGCGTTTCTAGTTGGTTCAATCTATTGGCAACTTGCCATGTGGTTCCAAGCAGGGAACCATGACTACCATCATCAACACTTTTCAACGTAAGACCGTGTTATAAATGTAACTGTTTTTATAGCGACCGTATGGCCTAGACCATGCTTTTTTTCCGATGAATTTATCGGGTGAGATCCTTCACCACCGCTATCCGTTTGAACGAGCGCACGCATTACAGTTGATGTAACCGGAGGGTCGCGGGTTCGAATCTACCTCACGCCACTGGGTAGCGACCTTGGACAAGTTGCTCACCCACAATTGTCTGTGAGGAAGGCAACGGGAAACCACCTCACCCATCTCATCCCCGAGTGGTATAAAGCCAATGGACCTGCCTTCGGGCAGAAAACTCATCATCATCATCATCATCATCATCATCATCATCATCATCATCATCATCATCATCATCATCATCATCGTAGTGTCGGTATTGACGGAGCTTTGTTAGGCGCCCAGAAATTTCGAAGATTTACGTTTACATTTACAGGAAACACAATTCTTTGTGCATGAGTGAGCAAGTGAGTGAGTGTGAGTGAGTGAGTGAGTGAGTGAGTGAGTGAGTGAGTGAGTGAGTGAGCGAGCGAGCGAACGAGTGGGGACTCAAGCGAGCTAGTCAGTCAGTCAGTAGGCAGGTATGTAAATTAGTACGTAAGCGCTATAAGCAAGCAGACTACTTTAGATTACGTGGTATACTGGTCCATGGTCATCAGACAAAATAAGCGTTTAATAGTAACCAAGTTTCTCGAATGCATCGGTGTATAGTGGTAGCTATGGTGTCAGTTTACAATACTGTAGACTACCGCTGTACGGAGGATACCTACCCGAGAAACAAATCTCTTAGCGTTCGTATGTTGTCATGATTGGGATGCAGTCCGACGACCCCCACAAAAGTGCGAAGTGACGCATTAATGCAACATTCGCAGACAGACAGACGGACGGACAGACAGACGGAAGGTCTGACTGACTGACTGACTGACTGACTGACTGACTGACTGACTGACTGACCTTCTGTTTGTTGAACCCTGGCCGGTGAATTACCAAGTCATATATCCGCTGTTTGTTGGGAGGGGGTAGGTTTTCATATCAAAGGCTTTGCTTTTTGCCAGACGGCAATTGACATTAAGCGGTTTCATTGTGTTGGCCTATTTACGGACCTGAGTATTTATGTAGGCCTTTGTGTAAGCCTATATAACACAGCTGTTAACATTCTCGTGTGTGTATATACATATCATAGTCAACTGTATGTGGTGTTTGCGCGCGTGCGTCCATGTGTGTGCGTGTGTGAGTAGCGCCGCCAAGCAAGAGCGCATATGTACCAACACATATGATTTTGTTTATTGCATGCAGATGTTCAGAGCAGCTTGTCATGTGTTGCAGAAGAAAGACAATGATGTATGATGTAACTGTGTTGAAACTTTAGGATGGTAGACGTGCTTTAAATACACCCTTCAACTCTGCAGGCCAGTTTTTTGTAGCAGATACATGTAACAAGTAACACATATAAGTTTGCAAAACATGCGTGTTATTGAGTGTTTGTTGCCATCTGTTGTACACATGGAGTGCTGTGGAAGGTGGAAAAATAAAGGCCTAGTGGCCTTCATCGACAGTGATTCCTCGCTGAAATGAATGTATGGCGTGTTAGCAAATGCATTACTTACTTATCAGTGCTTCAATTTACCTTACCAGTAACCTCCACTTACAGAACTTGTTACAGTGATCTGATTCTTTGTTATTTAATTGTTGGTCCAGAAGTGTGGATTATTGACCAAAATGTATCTTCTTGCTATTCTTTGTCTCAGAAACTTCTGCTTTTAAACAATTTCGTTCGTCTGTATTCTAAAAACGAGCAGTCATCTTTCATGATCATTGTTTGTCTGAAATCTGAGATTTGTTTTGAAAAATAACTTGGGAACCCAGAAGAAATAGTTATCGATTAATGAAGGATTTGTTTTCAGACCTACGCCAAGCAATCTAGATGTTATGCACTGATTTTGGTATTGTTACGTAAATGATTTATGTCACTTCGATTACAAGTTGTCTGTGCGGAGCATTTTTGTGCAATTCATCACAGAATTTTATCTGGTTAAATGTGAGTCTGTAAATGTTCGACAGGAATTTTGTCGCGCTAACAAACTGAGAATGAGAGTTTACATTTACTTTCCAGAATCTTGCTGTTATTAGGCCACGTTAAGAGGTGTTTGATGTTGGATTTTTCATATTGTGTCAATGCCCAATCCAACAGATCCCGTTACTTCAGACTTGTGCATTGTTGACCAAGGCATCTATAGTTGCGCTTGCTAAGACATTACCCGAGCTTACACTATGCTGGTCTGTGGCAGCTGGCAAGTGTTACATCTCGTGCCCAGCTTGGAAATGGCAAGTGTTACGTCTCGTGCCCAGCTTGGAAAACGTGATGCAAAAACTCTCCAACTCTCCAGATATATCTGTTGCCACTCTACTTGTCATAATTTCTCATCACCCTGACTGCCGTGTTCATTGAACTCATAGCTTGCCAATGTTGTGCCTCTGTTGGCCACCTGGGGGACCAATGTTGTCCGAACCAATGTGGCTGTTGGGAAACTCTCGTCATTCTTTAAAATTTGCTCTTGAGAACCTTACATTCTCTGAACTTTGGTTTAAATTTCAGTTCACTGTCTGACTTTTCGTGTATGACTGGCTGCACCATGTAGAAGCTGATGTGCTCTTGCAAATGCTGCAAGAAGTTTTTTGCTACTTGCAAACAGAAGCTCACATAGGCAGCACTTACCTAATCTAACATGATCTGTGCTGACTAATCAAATCAGATTGTCTTATCTAACATGATTGAAGCTAATCTTTTCCAAAGTGAGCTAAAGTAATCTTCATCTATTCAACATGATTGTAAGCTAATCCTGCCTAACTTGATCTAGCTTAATCCTGTCCAATATGCTCTAATCAAATTTTGCCTGCTCAAACATGAACCTAGCTAATCTTGTCTAATCCAAAATGATCTAACCTGATGCTATCCTATCTAATCTATATCTGATATGAAGTTATATAGCCTTGCCTACAGGAATGTTAGGACAGGAATTCTTCAGGGCAAGAGTTGTAGAAATGTGGAATAGTTTGGATAGTACTGTCTCATTAGACACTATCATAGCCTTCAACAGGAAGGAAGCTACAAAGAATTAACTATTGAGCATTCCAGGTAATTTGCAGTAATTTTAACACAGGTTATGTCTTCAGAACCACTTAAAACTCATGTTATTCTATAAGTTGTGCTATGTTTATCAGATACATATTGCCTTGTCAAACTGTGTAGTACCAATACCGCCATTTACTAACAACATGTGATCGAATGCCTGCTTAAAATCCAAAGCACACAATTCCTAGTCAAAAGAAGCATAATTGGTTGAACAAATTTTATTAGATGAAAGGACGACAGAGGGAGGCACAGTACAGAAAATTGGTGAAAGAATTATTCATAACATGGCTGGACTAGTTCGTCAAAACAGTTTCAGCAAACTAATTGAACCACGTAGTTCACGCCGTTGAACAGTAACAAGTAATGTTCGTACACAGTCGCTTTCGTCACTCACATCGGCAAATGGTTTAAATCGTCAGCTGTGTACAAAAACTTTACAACAAAAGTCCACTCCAATACAGCAATCTATCAAACAGTGTCACGGCAACAGTTGCCATAGTTACCAACGACTGACCCGTAACCAGGTCACAAGTATTGTTGTTTACATGAATGATACATACAAAACAAAGCTGCATAGATCACTAGATATAAAATCTTGTTTAACGTTTATCAGGATTTATCAGTGCTTCTCGTCACTCTCTCTAGATCATTCGCTTAAAGTGGAGCACCTTTTTATCAGACCCATTATCGTCAATACTGTCTCAGATAAAAACCTGTCTCCCTCCTTTAACTTTCTTTAATACCTATTATATCATGCTACCTTGCATGCAAGTTATGAAGGATGGACGAATTTTTCGCCAAAACAATTGAGAATGTTTCTTTTGTCTCAAAAACTGATTATGCAGACTGTTTTTTCCAAAATAAGTTTTGGAGAATGAATTTTTCTCAAAAAACACGAATTTTCTCCATGAGGTTAGGAGAAACAATTTTCTCCAAAATAAGTGATGGAGAATTAATGTTTCTCAAAAACTGTTATGAAGAATAAATTTTCTCCAAAAGAGGTTACGAAGAAGCAAGTTTCTCCAAAGTAAGTTCTGAAGACTAAATGTTTCTCAGAAACTGGTTACACAGACTACTTGTACTCGTCTCAAAAACATGTTATGAAGAATGAATTTTTCTTAAAAACACGTTATGGAGAATCAATTTTCTCCAAAAGACATTTTGGAGAATAAGTCTTCTCCAAACAATGACTTTTTCTCAAAAGGTGATTTAAAAGTATCATACGCTTACCCTTTTAACCCATCACTGCATGCTTGAAGTGAGCACAAAGGTTTGGACAGTTCGTTTTAAAGCGTATTTCTCACAAGTTCATGAAGTGCTTAAAAGTCTAGGACTTTACACTCAGATCAACACGATAACAGCACCGTAAAGATGCAAAAATCACAAAATCTTGGTCATGCTTTAATTTTCCACAGTTGTTTTCAACTGTCATTAACTTTACCGTCTGGGCAACGTCCAACTGCTACTACATGCCTGATCCTTTGCAACACAGGACAACATGTTATCATAAATATGATCTTGCAATATGCTACGTTTAGAGTTACACGTTAATTACTTACAAAATAAAGTCTCAAATTCTACAGTCAATAAAAACTCCAAGGATTGTTAATGTAAATGATGACAAACTAATAACGCTCGAATTGTCAGAGTTTTTGTTAAAACGCTGGGCCTGTGCGTCTGATGTTCAGATATATTTCAAAATGATCTAATGATTCAGTTTAACATTGTTACAGAGAAACTCTGCCAGTCTGGACTTCGCTAGTTCATCTACAACCAAATAACAAAAACCGACACTTACTTACATCAGTTAAAAATAATTAAATTAATTAAAATCAACTGCTAATTACGTAGCAAAGAAAATAAGATGACACGGATAGGGAAGACAAGGCATGAATAAGCTGGTTCCCGCAACTTGGCTTTTGTTGGGCGCTGCAGAAATCTCGAGATTACGATTATGATGGTATAAAATATTTAATCATGGTAAGGTAAAACAAGGTTATATGTGCCTGCTGTTTCCATGTAACAATGAGTATGTATGCATCTATATATATATATATATGTGAGTGTATGTATGTAATGTATGTTAAGTATCTGTGTTTGCATATTTATATAGCTCCATTTAGGAACCTCTCAAAGGCACTGAAACATGTTCAACTAAGGTTTAAAGATGTGCAAGTGTAGAGGGTTTGAAAAGAGGAAGAGGAGTAGGAGGATGAGGAAGAAAAGACAATTACTATGAGGAGGAGGAAGAATAGGAGGTAAAGGAGGAGGAGTGGTTTTGGATTTACTTACACAAGATAGGGATTGTGTTTCAAGTGACCCTGGCAATTCCTTTCTTGTAATAGTTAGTATCTCGGCATTGCAGATGTAACAGGTCCAGGAACTGAAACGAAATCAGAAAACGATCGCACATAACACCACGTAACAAAATGTAATGTAACAATGTCTAACAAAAGTATGTAAGTGAACTGAAACAGCAAAGAAATTCTACTGTAGCATGCCACAACCAAAGTATGTAGGTGAACGGAAAACAACAGAATCATGTTACTCCACAACTGGGAACCAGATGACCTGGCATGGCAGGGACAGCCACCATCAAAGTACTAACTCGGCTTGGACTTCTTAACTTTGCCACACCTGGCAACATAAATCTCTACAGCAACAAACTGCCAACCTAGCCATAATAATAACCCAACCCTGACCTTAACCCTAACTTAACTTTAACCATGACCCCTGTTCCCAGTCCCATCCAGTAATTTAACCCCCCTTGGCCTTCACCCCACTCATGTTAACATTTCCCCGAGCCTAACTTTTTCTCGCCTCCCAATTACTTCCTCACCCACCTTAGTGGGAATTGAACCTACAACTTCCTTCATAACACCCAATAAAAAAACAACAGGCAATATAATACATGGTCAATATCAAAAAACTTTTCTATCTTTGGAATCTTCAGTGTTCCTCAATTCCTCCGAATCTTCCAAATCTTCAATATCTTTGATAACTTCCACGTAAAAATTCTGTTATTACCGATATCAGCAATATCTTCATGCTTTCTGCTGTCCTCAAATTATTCATTATCTTCACATTCTTCAATATCTTCAACATCTTCCATCTTTTCTGTTATCTTTGATATCTTCAAAAACTAGGTCTAGAAATAGTCACACCAGATAGATTGATGCTCATGGTTGTAGAGTTAAGAACATCTGTGATGAAAATGTAATGAAAAACCGACGCCAGACGCTTACTCATATATGGAAAATATGGCGACTGGTATGGCAAGGATGACGAGATCACCATCGGTGGATAGGTTAGACCAGGTGGTGGTGGTGCTTGGTACATAGGCAGCTCGTACTTGGTGTCTGCCACCGTATCCGCCTTTACCATCGGCACCATTCCAGGAATTGCACATGCTCTCTGTAAAAGCAGAGGAACAAGATTCCATTTACAAGAGTAAAGTAACTGCACATTTATTGGACATTCTGAGTCCCTAGAGAAACACGATTCCATTTACCACAGCAAGTGAGGTCAGTAGCCTAAAGTAACTGAACATTTACTGGGCAAACCTGAGTCTTCAGTGGCAAAGGGACAACATTTGAGTGCTTTCAAAAATTCTTAGAAAATTGTTAGTAAATGATGGTATTGGTATTGCACAGTTTGACAAAGCAATCTGTATCAGCTAACTATAACACAACATATAGAACAACACGAATAATAAGTGGTTCTGAAGACATAACCTGTGTTAGAACCACTGCAAAATACCTGGAATGCTCAATAGTTAAATATGGAAGTCAAATCTTTAACTCAAGTAAAAACAGTAAAATGTCCAATATTGTTCAGTAGCCCATGGTTCCTAAGACCAGCTGTTTGTCCTACTTTGCAAAGTTAGTATTCGCTACTAAACTGCAAAATGCTGCAAGCCGAGTTTGCCAGAGATAAGAAGACAGTTGATTGCAGTAAATCAATTGTTTCTCTCTTCCCAGTGGTCATAAAATCGCCCCACAGATTAACGCAAATTTCCAAGCCGAACATATGGTCCATAAATATTCAGCGGCATAAAAACCTGTGTTTTCTAGACTGTCAGACGGCAGACCCGTTTGTTGCATAAGTCATAATAAAAGACACATCTTCTAAACCCCCTCCCCTTTGTCAGCACAACAACCCAAATGCACTGTACACCTGCACACACACCTCAAAATGGTTCTATATAAATGCATTGGTAGGACGGTATCAGTAGTTATCCCTTCACGAGTTCAGACTATGTTCCATTGGGAAAAATGTCCCATATGTTCTGCTTCAGAAGTTACTTCTTTCCCCTCTGCTTCCAATCACAGATCACGCCCTCCCCCCCCCCCCCGTACATAAACCAACTACCACATGACATTCCACTACACTGCAGTCTCACCTGTTGCCTGTCTGGCTACTAATCTCACTATGCAATGCCCCAGTATCAACCCTTGAAATCTATATCATTCGTCTAATCATTAATGTCTTGTAAAAACAGTCATGGCAAGCCATGCACAGAAAAACTATTAATTACTAATCATGCAGGCACTATATAAATTCTCTGTTAGATAACTTTACATTACACATTAAATGTAGCTGCTCAACTTCATGCCTGGACATACACACTACATTACTTGATATTACTAAGCAGGACTTTTTTAGGGTCATAGAATGCACCGTAGATGCTGTTGTTAATGTTAATAGTGCATTATAAATATCTGTTTAATAATAATAATAATAATAATAATAATAAATAATAATAATAATAATAATAATAAAGTGCTAAATAAATTCCATAAAACATCACATAACATTCTGTAATCGACGTACCGACCGTATCGCATACCTGATAGTACATGGGCGAGTATACTGGAGAACAGTAGGAAGTAACGTAGCCATTTGAATCCACGGCAACCATCGACGATGGCGGAGTGCCAGCTCCAGACCAGACTTCCATCTGGTGCTGATTTTGCGAACAGTTGATGGGCGCAATGTTCTCTCCGTCAGCGATTGCCATGGAGCCAGAGTTGACTGCATCCTGGTTGAAAAAAAAACGAATTTCCAGCTTCCTTTCTGACCCAACAGTATATCTAATGTCTATCATGACTTAACATGACGTGCGTCAACCATAGGAACTTCAAAGTTGATTGAAAAAACAGGAGATTAGAATATTAGCATCGTATTGTGAAAAATCTCCATTGTTCACTTGTTTACACAGTTGTAGGCAAGACAACTACAGATGTAAGGTAAGGTAAGGTAATATGAAAGCAATAAAAGGCAAGGTATGTTACACTTCATACGGTATGGCAAGGTATTGTAAGGTAAGCAGTATGGCTAAATGCAGTTAAATATGTATGTGTGTGGTGTATGTATCACATGTGTGTCGGTATGTTTATGTATGTAGGTATGCATATATGTAAGTATTTACATACATAAGTATGTATATGTGTGCTTGTATGTGTATGTATGTATGCATGTATATAAGTATGTACATATGTACGTATCAGGACTTGCTAGGACCCCTCAAAAGCACTGTACGTATGCTACGCGTAACTGATCTAAACATATGGATTCAGAGTGACTGCTGAACCAGCAGTCACTGGAGGCACGGCAGGTTTTAAACAATCTTTCAATCAAAGCACTAACAGTACAACAATGACTCGGTAACTTCTAACATTAGGTCTCTCTCCTTTTCTGGTCAGATTGATAACATCTGCTGTTTCTGGTTTAATCGGCGCTTGTTGCAAACAATGCGTAACTGTGTTTAGGTTCAACTGAATGTATGTAGTGGAGATTAAAAACAACATAATACAAACGAATTTCATCTTCATAAACATTTTGTTTAGTTGCAGTATCAAGAGGAGTTTCTCATATGCAAAGACCATTGGGAAATTATGAAAAGGACACTTCATACAGGCACAGGTCACAGATAACCATGAAAAGGACACTGCAGACATGTAAAGGCCAAGGGAAATAATGAAAAGGACACTGCAGACATGCAAAGGCCACAGGGAACTATGAAAAGGACACAGCAGACATGCAAAGGCCAAAGGAAATAATGAAAAGGACACTGCAGACATGCAAAGGCCATAGGGAACTATGAAAAGGACACAGCAGACATGCAAAGGCCAAGGGAAATAATGAAGAGGACACTGCAGACATGCAAAGGCCATAGGAAATAATGAAAAGGACACATCAGACATGCAAAGGCCATAGGAAATTATGAACAGGACACATCAGACATGCAAAGGCCAAAGGAAATAATGAAAAGGACACTGCAGACATGCAAAGGCCACAGGGAACTATGAAAGACACATCAGACATGCAAAGGCCAAAGGAAATAATGAAGAGGACACTGCAGACATGCAAAGACCAAGGGAAATAATGAAAAGGACATTGCAGACATGCAAAGGCCAAAGGAAATAATGAATAGGACACATCAGACATGCAACAGCCAAAGGAAATAATGAAGAGGACACAGCAGACACGCAAAGGCCATAGGAAATTATGAACAGGACACATCAGACATGCAAAGGCCATAGGAAATAATGAACAGGACACTGCAGACATGCAAAGGTCAGACGGAACACATCAAAAGAAGCGGTTTCAGCGTCTCAACGAAGTTATGTCTTTATGTAAACATTGTAAATGTTAATTTTGTTACTGATGTCATCGTAATTAAACAGATGGCGGGTTAAATTATATTTGCTCAATAATTTTAATCCTTATTCACGTCAATTCACCCGCACTTAATTTCGTTGGGGTACTGACACTGACACTGTACTGGGAAGGTAACAAATTGAAATTATTCAGCACTCAGGTAAGGCAGGGTAGCTTAAATAAGGTCAGGTCAGGTCAGAGAGAGTAATGGCCAACTGGTCATTAAGAACATTGAAAGAGATAAAGCCCAGTAACTGTAAAGCAAGGCACCCACTCACTCAACACTGAATCATTTAACTGACTACGTTATGTTAAACCTATGTTAAACCAAGATCAATTGTATCAAATAACTTCTAAAGTGGCACTAAGCATCAATCAGTGCTATGTGAAACCAATGAGGAAGCAGCAATCTAATTTCAGTCTGATCAAAATCCAAAAGATCATCCAAAAAAGAACAGAGACACAGTCGACAGAGGAAATGCGATCACGTGTAGCATGTGATAACCTTCCAAAAAAGAAAAGCACCACAATGCTCCACATATGTTGACAGCGATCTTGCGGGGTACCTGAAAGGTGCCATAAAATTTTTTATATATACATACATGCATACTGACATGTTAAACAGCGTGTGACATTTTCCTAATAGGACATCACAAGTAACGCCTCGTTGCACGAACATCGCACTTCAAAGCAGAGCGGCTAATTAGCGCACATTATTGCATGACGCCAGCTTTATCGCCAATTATCGTTATTTGACATATAAATTTCCAGATGATTCTACCAGTTGACAACTATCGGTCATCATTTCGTTGTTTGCTGGGCCGGAAGCGTCCGGCGCTACGGTCGGAACGAGGCTCGGGAAAGATGTGTACGTTGGACTGTAGTAAGTTCCGAAGCGGGCGGCAGTCTGCGCCGGAAATTGATGCACCTAGAACAATATCAAACAACGCTAGGATTCGGTTCGAATGTCGGAATAAATCTCTTTACTACCCGTATAATATGTAAATTTCAAAACTATGTATTTATGTAGATCTGTATCAAATAGTATGCATATATGTGTATGCATGAATTATGCACATATGTATTTACGTAAACATTACTGAAAGCTCTCAAAGGTTCTGCACATGTTAGGCTGCACCTAATGGCGGCTCTTATAAAAAGGGCCTTTTATTAATGCGCAAAGCAAGTTCACAAAGTAAGTTTATAAACGTTTACATTTATACAGACTATAATAAAGGCGCTATATAAATGTTTATATTTGCGTGGCGCCTCTATTGGCTGTTACGACATGTGCAACATATTTATGTCCAGTTTCCGTGTGCTGTTAACAGTGCAGTTTGTCTAGAAAAAAGGTTCCGGAACTGAACAATTATTATGGAATTTTGAGCTAAAATTCCACTATTTTTATCAATCAATAAACATTGAAAACAGAGTAAAGTTGTAAACATTGAAATTGAATTAAAATAAGTTACATTATATTACATAATTAAAATAACTTTGTAACACAATTCTTTTATTGAAAACTAAATTATTGTTTAAAAGCCGATAAAAGGTGCCGGAACGCCGTCTGAAAAAACACTGGCGGTTAATTTGTAATCGTAATCAAGAAACGTTCTGCAGGGTTGAAAATGCCCACGCCGGTGGACACAAGCAAATCGCACACCCATCAACCTACTGTGAAGGTTACTTAACATGCGGCGACTGATGCCACAGACGAGTTGGCGTCTGGATGATTGCGCCCAGAATGAATGCGCACAGTCCAAAGTTTGTTGTGGGATACAAAGTGGGCAGCACGAACCAGCGGATCCAGTACTGCTTGCAAGGGCATTTCCCGAGGGGCGCCACATTCTGACAGTCCACCAAGCACGGGTCTGGTCTGTAGGGCCGCACTAGGGCGCCGGCATATAACCGCCCACCTCTGGGTCTATAGCTAAATCCGCCACTGGCCCAACGCCAGCAAATGCATGGTGTAACAGTTTTATCTGGTGTCTGGCATAACCGTTTTTCTGGATTTGATTGTGTAAGTTTATTCCGGATGGCATATTTTTCCACGGAATAAGGTAAATAGTTTTTTTCATGAGTACTAGAGAGCGAGCTTTTTCTAGAACGGCAAGTGCAAGGCAGTTTCTCAGATGTAGGGTGTGGGTTCATCTGGAGTATATCAGCAGTTTTTCTTGGATAGAATTGTGAAAGCGTTTTTACCTGGTGCAGGGTGTTACAGCATGTTAATTTGGAATAGGGTGTGACTGTATACGTTCAGCTGCAAAAAGTGACAGACAGCTGTACAGCTGTCACTCAACGTTTAACTCAACATTCATTTTCTGTTCACCTTAAGACGCACTTGTCCAGATCGTTTGGATAGCCATGCGACCAGCGCTTTTGAGATGCTTGAAAGGCGCTATATAAATGCTTGTTATACTACATTACGTTACAGCAGTCTTCATGCTCTTCTTCAAACTTCTGTACCTTTACGATTCTGTTGGAATCTTTATCGCCACTTAATTTCCTTTCTCTTTCAGAGTTCCTGTTGGCCTGGTTAGCTATATGCTTGCCTGGTCAACTACATGCTGGCCTGGTTAGCTACATCGGTTAAAGCTTACTTCAAAGCGCCCCTGTGCGCGGGAATGCTGTTCGCATACCAACAGTGGCTTGTTTTCGAGATTTTCATATCTGGCTAGCACATTCCGTATACAAGGACCTTAAAGGGCGTGGCGCCCATTCAAACGGGCAGCAGGTGAAGGATCTCACGCAATAAATTCACTGAAAAATGAGCAGAGTCAAGGCCATACGGTAGATGTATATAAAAACACGTACGTTTACATTTATCTTGATTTATCTTGAAAATTTTCTGACTGATTCTGTGACCAGAACTTAGGGAGGTGCCAATGCAATTGCCAGCTCATGAGCATCTATATGGAAACGAGCACCTAATGTACATCTTACTATTGGATATTGGAATCTGCAGGGTGTAACATGATCGAAAGAACTTAGGGAAAGTCCTAATGGGCACATGCAAAATTTCTGGAGAAAATACAACCCAGTGAACAGTCGGAACCAGTGGGGGGGAAGTCTACCCCCACAGATCTCTCCTTGGATGACTATCTACTATACTTATTTTACTGTGCTACCCCAACTTCTCCTACAGGAAGTTCGGAACCGTACTTTTCCCCTAAACGAAGTTGTTAACTGCATTTTACTTTACATAGTATTTTCCTCTACAGCAAGTGGGGACCTGTGTGCATTACTTTACTTAGTATTGTTGGTGGTTCATTTCCCCCTACATGAAGTGTAGATATGCAAATAAGAAGATAGATAGTTTCGATATGTAGTGCCTCAGGGAAATCTTGCGATCTGGACCGTGGCACCAACCAAGACATAAGAAGAACGACAACCACTGCAGTTTCTGCCACAGTCCGGGAACGGAGACTCCGCTTCTTTGGACATGTTGCGTGTGTCCTCAAGGAAGAGGACCACCAGACAGCTTTATGGTCAATGATGAACAAACCTCCGGGGACTGGAGAAGACCACGTGACCGTCCGAGAGTCACGTGGCCGATAACTGTGGAGAAAGATCTTCACCTTTGAACATTGGGCTCCATACTGCTTGGAGGAGAGCCCAGGATAAGACGGCTGGCGACGCATCACTACACAGCTACGCTCCTAGGAGTATGCTACGACAAACAGAGTGACACACACAGACACAGATACACAGACACAGGCAGCCACACACAGACAGACAGACACACAAACACAGACAGACAGACACAGAGAGATAGAGTGACACAAATACACAGACGGACACAGACAGATAGAGTGACACACATACACAGACACAGACAGACAGACAGAGACAGACACAGACAGATGGTTCTTACCGGAAGAACACGTTGTATTCCGTTCATGTAGAACTGCGTCTGGATATGTCTGAGAATAAGGTTCCTGCGGCCATTCTGCAGGAGTTGTTCTTTCAGATGTTGTGGAGGATGTAGGTATTTGCACGGTGGATCAAGGCGCTGGCACTTTCCCTAGAATTCACAACAAAATACCCACACAGGTTACTCTGGAGTTGAATGACAAGATATGAATGTTGCACATTCATATCTTGTATAGCTATTTACAAAAGGCAATGTTTGCCTGAAAAAAAAACAGAACTGCAAACTTTCTGACTCATGCTATCAGCTCATCTACGCTTCTCCTCTTACAATCCTTCATCGTCATGCCAATCACTCCAGAATAAAAATAATGCTTTAAAAATCCCAACCCAACTTGCAGTCTTGCTATTATCTTGCTTTCAGTGAACTCTAAAGGTCATCGACCGAAGCCAGTCATGACCTGCCTAACTGATGGATCCGATGACTTGAAATCGAACCCAGTGTATAACTCATCGATTTTCTATATGAATTAATGAGCTGGCTGTCACGACTCAGCATTTGTCAGTTCCAATGAACTGCGACGGTTATGATTACAACGACATCAGAGCAATCAAACCTTGGCTGCAAAGGTGAAGAGGCAAGCATATATTGCACACGACCTATTCATACAATTCATCCATAACTCACTAACACCCCAGACGACAAAGGGAAGACTGCCGTTCATTTACCGGAGAATGCGCTATATAAATACACCTCTTACATTTTGTTTGATTCTTGGTAATTGTAAGGTGATTGTGGTAAAGTAAGGTAAGGTACGGCAAGGTACCATACAGCAAGTTAAGGTAAGATAAGATATCGGAAAGGGATGTAAAACAAGGTAAACTGAAGTATAGTGAGATAGAGTTAAAGCAACTGCTCATTCCGCATTTGCCTCTATAAAGAATCATCAGATTGGCAATAAATTCATCAGTGATTGAAACCGATTGTAAACTGCGCAGTGACTGAAATCTGTTTCCACTGTAGACACAGCTCAGCTACTGAAACGTAAACTAGTTCGTGACTAAGATCAGTCAGAAGACCTACCGACCGACATCACAAAAATAGCTTTTACAGCGGGGTTGACAACCTGACAACCTGACCCTAAAGGCGGCCGATCCAGGCCCCTTTGCGACGCACACAGCTGGCATTAATCGAACCGACCTTCTGATAGGACGACACTCACCCTTTACACCCAACCCGACGCGCAATTACCGACATTATCTACCCCGCGAAAGGACATCAGTTCAAAGTTGGACGGTTTGCTATTTATTGCAACGCGGTGTATTTAATTAGCTCCCCGTGCTGCCGCCTCGTTCTCCAGCTCTCCCAACCCCAAATAGCGGCCACGTTCCTCACCGATCATCCCTCCCTCAGCTCCAGTCCGGGTCCACCGGACAAACTAGATGCCAGGCACATCATATTCATCAAAACATCCCATCAGGTCCGCGCCTGAACCAGATCTCAAATTCCGCGATCCATTTATTGGATGTTTACTGACAGTCAACAGCCTGTGCTGACTCACTCGGCCAGACACGTGCTGGCTTTTCGTTTGACGGGGGAGGGCAGGGGAGGGCAGGTTCGAGGCAGGGAAGCGGGGGGAGATGATCTACACAGGGAGGGTGCGGAAAACAAAGTCGAACATCGCAGTCTTTAAAAATTTCTAAACAGCACCTGGCACATCTACAGAATCATAAGTTACAGCTAGTAGGCCGTTCGCTCGTTCGTTCTCCGGACGTCGTAGCGCCAGACACGCGGGATTAACGAGCGGGAGAAAGACACAAATCGACACACGGACAGAGGGTGAGAGACAGACGGGCAGACGGACGAACTGACGGACGGACGGACCGGGTAAGGACATAGATATCTTAACGAAGCTCCGCGGCAGTTAACAACAAACGTTGCCGTCTGCCGCTCCCTCGCAGCAGAACAAAGACGAACATTTAGAGCATCCGAATTTTGACCACCCCACCCTTCCACACACACACACACACACACACACACACACACACGCACGCACGCACCTACACGCACACGCTCCAATACACTGACACAGGGCACTACAATCAACTAGATCAAGTTGCTGCTCAGTAGTCTGGTTCCTCAAACAACTCAAACCGTCCTAAATAAACCACTCCCGGTGCTCTGCGTAGTTACGGCCGGAACGTTTATGTAGCGCTACTATTAAGCGCCGAGCGCCTTATCGACTGACGCATCGCAAATCGGCTCACTTGAGCCTTCGCAGCAAGCTAGCCGGAAGCTGCTACAAATACCGTCGAAACTCGCTGAATTAGCTGCGACAATTTGCCAATCAAATGATAACAATTCATGAGATTAATTAATCAATGCATCAGTTCTGATCCAGTCAGCCGCTGGATGGCAGCAGTAACGACAAAAAGTGACGCATCTGTTTGTTCGTTGGTATCAGTTAATATCGGCCATAAAGGCCGCCCAGGCCTAAACGACGGCCCTTTGTTCCCGTAATCTCCGGAGGCACGAGTGGGTAGGGGAACGGTTTTATGGTGGGAGAGGGTATGCCCGAGTGATTAGTATTAGCGCCAAGCCAACACGTTCTTGTTTCCCGTTCTTGCGTTTCGAGTGTGGTCTTTGCGAGACATGGCGACACCTACGAAAAGCACTAGATTCTACTAAATTTTTATTGCGCCACGTATCGAAAACGCACTTTAAAAGGCGCTCCCTGCTTTTGCAGGATATCTTTGTAACAGCGCCAAGGCGGAGGTAACAGCGCGACAAGGACTTGCTCGAAGTCCATAGTGGGATCTAACTATGTATGGGGCGGATTCGAGATCAAGGGCAACGACATAGTGGTAACCGTGTAACGATTTGTGGTGGGTCAGTTTAACCGATACCGAACCGATATCGCGATATTCACAAAAACAGAATCCGAATTCGGCATTCAGGAGAGCGAAAAATACCGAAAGCCGAAGGTAACAACCGACAAAAGTGAAGAGTCGGTGTATGCAAAATGCAAATATCAAAATGTTAGTTTCCCTCACGAATATTATATTTACTTACTGGACATATATTACCATTGTTGACAGTGCTGAAGTTGACTGAGCAGGTACAGTATATGTCTTGTCACTGAGAAAATAACAGTAAGAAAATGTCCCATCCCTGAGTCAGACTAGGGTAAATGACGCACTACGTAGCGGAAGTTGTGACGTCGTGCTCTGCACTTGGGCCGCTTACTATTATTTTCTTAGTTATTTTCTCAGTTCGGTAAATATAATATCCGTGAGGGAAACTAACATTTTGATATTTACATTTTGCATATACCGACTCTTTAGTTTTGTCGGTTTTATCTTCGGCTTTCGGTATTTTTCGGTTTCCTGAATGCCAAATCTGGGTTCCGTTTTTGTGAATATCGCGGTATCGGTTAAAACGACCCACCACAACACCAGGTGGTGTTGGGGAATTCCAACCACACACGTAGCTGGTGAGTGCCGCTCTTCATGTGTGGGCTATGTGATTTAAAAGACGTTCATCAAACAGTTCACAGCACACGAACAATAAGTCTTTCTGACACTGCCTTTAGCGGGTAGCGCTAGTCCCAAGCCTGGATAAAGCAGGAGGGCGACGTCAACGGCCTTTGATGCATAAGATATCGTTAAACATTGGAACTACTACTAACACAAAACGGACGACGCATAACTAAGATCGAAATTGTTGCGCAAATACTGAACATCCCTGTTGTACTTCAGTCTAGGATTGACCGGAAGATGACAGTTGCTTCATTCCTTAGGAGGCATCATTATACGGTACTACAAACAATTTACGAACTGATCACTACAGCTGAACTCATAAAATACAATGTTAATTATTAATATGTAATTTATTACAGTGAGACCGCATTGTTCACTATACAGTTGGAAACTGTGAGCCTGCACAGCACAATAGAACAACGTAACACAACATAAATGAAGACATATACAGCGCAACTTCATGAACAAAACTCATCACTAGCTCCAACCCAGTCACAAAAGACCCGCGGCCAAACAGGACAGATTTCAAGCGCTTGCGGAACAAAGAAGGTGACAGGCTGATTATCTCTTGTAAGGAAGGCTGTTCAAGGATGTTCCATGAACTTCCATCGAAAGCAAAGTCGGACTATTAACTTAAGGGATAAAGAACACATAAATACGAACACCGATACCGACATCACGATATTTAGAAAAACCGAAACCGATACAGAACCGACTTTGAACAAATACCAAGTGAAATACGAAAAACCCATACGGACTTATAAAACCGATACCGACCCAACACTAGTAACGATAAAAGTACAAGTCCACACTAAGTCCTAGCTTTGTAAAGTGCGCCATGCCACCACCCCACCGCCCATACCCCACCCACCAATCCGCCATTCACTGATACTCGGAAAAAAGCAGACGATCAGCAAACGAATTTATAAGATTACTGTAGTGTAATATGTAATCGGACATAATGCTGAGCCTCTAGACGCGTGCAGCCAATCAAACGTGCTAAGATTACGAGGTGTTATTGAAAAGTTCCAGCGGGTCCAAAAGTTGTCTTTAAAGCCGGCCCCAAAACAGCTGTTGACTTGTTTGGATTTTCGTAAGCGAAAACAAACACCCTTTTTGATTTACTGTCGCCCGGGGTTTCTTCATCACTCTTGGGAAACGAATAGGGGTTTGGAGCCCATGTATCTGGGGTAACAGGTCAGACGGATCACGAATAGAGCAAGATCCGTAATCGCTAAACTATGGATTAGTTCCGTGGGCCGGTGGGCCGGCTGGCTGGCTGGCTGGCCGACAAATCTAACTGCAAAACTGAGGAACTTTGACCGCTGATGCTGTAATTTATTTGCCCGACGGTGATGCACACCTGTCAGGCAACTGGGGCCTCGGTGGCCGTAAAGTGGTTGAATTTCAACATGCTTGGCTGTTGCGTCCTATCTCGCTTGTCATAAATCAACCGGCGCACGCAGTTCGCTGAAAAACACCCATAACCCAGCCGCCATGCTTGTTGATGAACTCTGTCCAATCGCAGGCAAGCAGATATGTATCGCCCGACACCCCTCCCGTCTTCTTTTTCTCCAACCGTATCCGATCTTCTCGGAGTCTTCGACCAACTTTCATATCACCTTTCCTCCATCTTTTGAAGAGTTTTCCAACTCTCTGGCAGTTTTCACGCCCATCTAGCTGCTACCCAACCACATCCTCTAGCAGTTTTCATCTTCTAGCACAGTTTTCATCGTTTAAGCAGTTTTCCATCTTTACATACAAACATCTTTGGCGGACCAGACAAAAGGCTCGAATCGTAGAATATAACTGAACAAATAATACTGAAGTTGTTCGGTTCACTTTAGCTCATTTCTTATATTTAACTACTTAATATTTTAATTCAATTTAAGTTGGGCAAGTCCTTTGTTTTGCGCAACCTCTTCCCCACTGCCCAACAATTAATAACTGGCGTAAGATACGAGGCTATGCGAAACTCTTGGAAGGACACGGTAGTCGTAAATAAATAAGTAAATAAACAGATCTATGTAAAACAAGATGTAACATTACGTCACCTGACCCCATCGGTACCGTTTGAGAAGCAAGTCTGTCTAATCGCTGGTAAGACACAGGTCAGTGAATTCCCAAACAAGCCACAGCTGAACCAAGCAGTCTACTTCAGAAACCAACTCAACTGATACAGTATCCTTGTTCGGGCCCAACCTTTTGAGACCATCAAAAACCAACTCAACTGATACAGTATCCTTGCTCGGGCTCAACCTTTTGAGACCATCAAAACCAACTCAACTGATACAGTATCCTTGTTTGGGCCCAACTTTTGAGACCATCAAAACCAACTCAACTGATACAGTATCCTTGTTTGGGCCCAACCTTTTGAGACCATCAAAAACCAACTCAACTGATTCAGTTTCTTGGTTTGGGCCCAACCTGTTGCGAGGTCCCGAGACGGACCGATTTCCGTTATCAGAAAGAAAAGAGGTGCGAAACTCGGGGCAGGTTATAAACTTCATACACATCTGTGTGAAAGAAAGGGACATCGAAGCGGAAATATCCCTCACCTGTACCTTTAAGGTAACCACACTGTCCAAGTACAACCCGAAAAAAACTGGCCACTTCCCTCCCGGGAAAGTCACAATCGTTAAGTTCGCTGACCAATTCAGAAACCAGCTCAACGGATCCGATTTCAATGTTGGGCCCACCGTGTTGCCAGGTCGTGAAGCGGACTGATTGTAGAATTGTAGATAGCAAGAAGAGGTTGCACGACACTCGAGGAAGATACGCCTGCAATATACGGTGCCTGATTTCAGACGAGTTATGTTCCAGGCTGAAGACCTCACGAGTTCACACCCGTAACGTGACCAGGTAGAAGTAAGAATAAAATAAACATACAAGGAGCATAATCGATAGGGACAGATCCGGATGAGTCACTCAGATACCAGATAAACAGTTGGCGCAGTTGATATTGACTCCATCATTTGCTTGTAAAAACAAACAGCTCATACAAATGAATGAAGTGCGAGGTTGGGCCCTCGTTGCCAAGTCGGGGCGGCAAAGGTCATGGTGCGAACAGCGAAGGTTGAAGAGAGGCCTACACTGTCATCAGCATTCTCTAGAGATATCTTATCTTTCGAAGCAGAACGGATAACTGTGTTGGTTGAGATTCGCCAACTTTGAGTCCAGGTACAAAAACCTACTCCATAAGTTGTGACGCATGACAAATACACCTGTGAGACTGGAAGGTCGGAAGCCCAACACATTCAATTGGCATGTCAAGATGCATTGCCCTGTACATATATATTATAAATGTATATATGCCTGGGGCGGAAAGATGCTGAGACTTATCGTAAGGCTTCCCTGTACCAGGAACTAAGAGTACGACTGGCGTCTCAGATTAATGGCGGTAGTTCCAGAGTTACAAGAAAAGAAGTAGTAAAGAAGGCACACAGAAACAAAACGACTATCGCAGGTAAAGGAAAGAACCCTGTCCTGAGAAAAAGCAATTCTCAGGACGTTACCCATCGGGCGACCGCGGAAGTGGTAAAGTCGGATCCCGACACAGAGCTTTACAGGTTACCTCACAGACTGAAGCGACCCATCCTGAATCTTTCCTTGGAAACAACGGACATAAATGGGTCCATAAGATCCCACGGAACGGCCATTCTATGTAGAAAGTAGAATGGGAGACGATGAGGGTGGCTCTGAGAGTAGAACTGGGTTGGAGTCACCAACTTATACCTAAACCTAGCATGCAAGAGCCAATCTGTGGTGACTTCAGCCATTCAATCATTGTTTGCTCACAGTGGAATCTTATGTTCTTACCATCATTGAGATGACGACAGATCATGTGAAAATTACCCAATCATGTATCATCCGATAAGTAGCAGACTACAAAACATTATAGAAGGACCACAACCCCGAGCACATAGAACAGTGTCGACTAATTCTGAGATAATGAGTTTTAACCTTAATACCTGATTAAAGTTTATAGAATGACTTCCATGTGTATGACGACTGCTGGGGAAACTGAAGCAGAGTTTTGTATCTTTTGGTTTTGTACAAACAGTGGCTTATAAACGATTATCAATTTTTATAACTGTAACATCTAGAAAAGGAATTTTGGTGGATGAATAATTTGAAAATAAAGTTGTCTGTCTGTGTGTCTGTCTATCTATCTATCTATCCATCTATATATATCTCTAGGTAGCTACAGTATCTATCCATTAATCTGTTTAGCTAGCTATCTACTATCTAGCTAGGTAGCTATCTGTCTATCTATTTATCTATATAACTAGCTAGCTATCTGTATTGCTATCTGTCTGTGCATCCATCAATCTATCTGTCCGTCTATGTCTACTGCTCTCTAATCCATAGTCTACTTTATGTCTGTCTGTTCGTCTGTCTGTCTTTCTCTCTCCGTCTCAATCTATCTGACTGTCAGTCTGGTGATCTGACTCTCTCTCATTCTCTATCCGAAACAAGTCAGCCCAGCCTACAATTCTCAAAAATGCCACACGACTGCAAGAAAATGCCACACAGACCCCTCTAGCTAATACTGCGAATCGTGTTTTGCGGTTTCCGTTCCAACGCCTGAGAAAAGGCAACGGTCGTTTGATTAATGGCAGGTAGACAGACTGGAAAATACATCTGAAAATAGAATATTTTCAGACGAAGATCCTTATTACCAACAGCAGTCTACAATATATCATTGTTACAGTTGAAAAACGAGTCCACACATCAAGCCAGAGAACATCTGCTCTCATGTTTCTGGACTCGGAATCCCTCGTTCACGGAAAAAGACTTTATGCAGTCGGCTGTCGAAAGAGAAACAAGCTAATGGGTCGTAAGGGATAAAACTCCCGCTCAGCTTTCACCATGGTGCGAGTTATCACATCTGAGACCAAGAAGCAGAAGACGAAGAACGCAAAGAAGAAGAACGCGAAGATGAAGAATGCAAAGAAGAAAAAAAAGAAGAAGAGTGCGAAGAAGTAGAAGAAGGCGAAGTCGAAAAAGGAGAACTCATAGAAGAACAAGAACAATAAGAACAAGAACAAGAACAGGAAGAAATAGAAGAACAAGAAGAACAAGAACAAGAGCAGCAAGATGAATAACAAGAACAAGATGATGATGATGGTGACGACAAAGCTTTTAACCCTCTAAGCTCAGCCTCATTATGAAGAAACGCAGCCCCGAATCTGATTCCTGCAATCGGTTACTTCCTGTTTCCTACTCCTCTGCCTCTCCTCTCCCTTTCAATCCTCCTCCGCTACCTCTTTCTACTCCTCCAGTTATTCCTCTTCCTCTGTTCCCCACGACTCTACTTCCTCCTAACCCTCCTTCTCCTTCTCCTTCCCCTGCGCCCATTCCTCCTTCCCACTCCTCTCAATCTGTGGAACTGGGGCAGTAAGTTTTAAAGTTCCTCAGACAGGCAGGCAGAGGTTATCGTGGCGGCCTGTGAAATGGGTAGATTTAGTGACGGGGCCTGGAGGAAAGATTATACACCTTCGACTGACCCCGGCCGGGTCAGGTCAGGTCAGGCCAGGAGGAAGGCGGCAGAAGCTATTCCAAGATGATCCAGGTCAGCATCCCAGGCAAGTCTGGCGCTCTCCAAAAAGTAGGATAAGAAAATCCAGACGGCAAGGCTATCACGCGTCCATTCAGGAACAGACATGGAGACCTCGTTACTAAGGAGTGAGACAGGCAGACAGACAGATGCCATTATATAGGCACACACACACACACACACACAAACACACATACAAACACACACACACACCAGTACATACACGCACAGCGGTACACATACATACAAACATTCATACATGCATACATACATACTGATACATACATACATACTGATACATATATGCATACTGGACCCCACATACATACTGATACACATATGCATACTGGACCGTATACATACATACTGATATATGCATGTACATACATACACACATGTACATATATACATACACACATTCAAACATACATGTACATACACAAACACACAACCTTACATACAAGACCTACAAATATACATTCATACATACAACCACAGACACACACACACAAAATATCATCAACAGACATGAACATTTATCTAGACAGGTGAAAACACCGCCAGCCTATCTTTCAATCTTCTCCAAATAAAACATGTCTTGTGACAATAACGATGGCTAAAATTAGACAACAACTTGCACCAAATAGAAAAATAATCAATAATAAACCAATAGAGTTTAGCAAATAACTAAGCTGCGGCGAAATTTCGACAATAGTGCCGCCAATAAATTCTCTATGGCCAGCCATATTAGTCTCCACTGGATCAATTACGAGTGAGAAATTGGAACCTCGTGTAAGCCCGTAACAATATCCTTCAAAATAATTAAGCTGGTCGTTTTTGCAAAAACCTTTGGCAAGATTTATTGGCGCTGCGCTAAAAAAAAGCCCGAGACTGAGATGAGAAACGGTGGGAACAACTGAAGGGAATATTACAAGATAATGCAACCGTGCAGTGGTGTGGGCTGCAATACCATGTAATGTATACTGTAACACATGTAGGGTGGGTTCTATGTGCATGAAAGAGCCCACCACTGGTGAAACTTTCCAGCTGTTTGAGTATTATTTGTGTAATGATGAACCTCATGGTCTTACCAACACTTGGGCTGCAATACACAAGGACTGCCTTCAAGAAATATGTACATATATATACATGCAAGTGTGTGCATATCTGTGTGTATGTAAGTATATATGTATGTTTGTACATATACATGTATGTATAAATATGTATATATATACTTATATATACGTATACATATACATAGTCTGTATATGTATACATGCGTATGTATGTGCAGGGGTATGTTGTGTGTGTATGTAAAAATATATAGTAACATTGCCATACATTACTGTAAGTTTTGTCTGCGTCAGCGACTCATGTCCATTTAATTTAATTTAAATAAACATTAATATAGCAATATTATTATTTCGGCGGGAAAAATGGGCAAACACCTTCCACTGCTTGAAACTGTCTCCCACTAAAGATACATTTTCCTCTTACCACCCGGTCTTTCCTCTACTGGCTCAGACTACCTCCCATTGAAGGTTCATTTTCCCCACACATAAACACACACAAAATATATATACATTTACATATATACATATCTATGTATTACGTATGACTTATAGAATAAGGCCGAGTTGTTTTACATTGTAAGGCTTCTGTAGATTTTGGCGGGAACGCCGACCTTATAAAAGGTGTTGTGTTTAAGCTTCGCTCAGACTGGTTGTTTGTTCTCAGTCTTTCGGGCAGTTGTGTTTTACGAGTCTTGCTGATTGGATAACTTGTTTGGTTCTTCGAAACAGTTTTGCCGTTTTGGTTTTTTGCCGTTTTGGTTCTTTTTCAGAAGTTTTCCGTTAGCGTTTTTCTTCTTAAGAGGCTGTTCGCTGGTTTTGTCGCCGTCTGAGGCCGATGTTTTGTATCTATGTGAGTCATGTTATGCTGGTAAATTGCTTAGGAGTAAAACATTTTAACCTAAAGCTTATATATTCTTCCACGTTTCTAGACAACCTGTAACTCTGTGTACATATCGCTAGAGGTCATAACGAACTGTCTGTCACAGGTGTTTGTAAATTATTGCAAGTATCATAATGGTAATTATATATCGATAAACAGATACCGGTTTTCAATTACGTTTTGTTTGCAGGCAAATTCGCGATAACAACACCACGTACATTTACGTCTATTTTGCCAAGTCGCGAAAAACCTAGAGTGATTTATGGTGAACTATGCTCTAGTGGAAATAATTACAAGCGACGATTAATAAGCTAGAATTATTACAAATGACAGTTAACTACCTAGAAATAGCCTATAAGTTATTACAAGTGACAGCTGATCGCCTAAAAGGTAACAAATGCCTGTGTGCAGGCTGCTGTATTGCAAGGTACTCAAAAGGCACCACACTGTCTAGAAATTTATACACATACACATAAAAAAGTGAAGTATCCCATATCCCACAAGTGAGACGTAGGGGTGGCGCTCATCTCCTTTCCTTAGCCCCTTCAGCTGACAGTGGACCTATCCCAAGATCCTGGACTCGAGGCCAGTGCATCGCAGGACTTGCCATTTACTTCCCAGATCATGCCGGTACCAAATTAACTGCTTGATAACAGATAGCAGAAGCACGTGTGTGCAAACAACTTGCCCAGAGTTGTTAAACGGAACTGAACTCGGAACTGCATGAACACTGACTAAACGCGTCATGAGGCCCCATCAGTTTGGGGTAGGGCCCAATAGCCCTTAATCCAGGCAAGTACATACATACATACATGCATACATACATGCACTTAAACTTGTTTGCAGCTCTCAAAATTTAGCAGATGGGTACAAAAGTGAGCCCATCTAATTACAATTACAATGAAATATGTGAATATTTCGCTATCTCTTCAGCACATCTATCGTAATCAAGGTGGCTCCAGAAAACTCATGTTAGCGTGTGTGGAAAAGTGATGGCGGTGGGGGCGTTGAACCAGACCCTGCATGGAGACACCAGACCCTCCCTGCCTTTGGAAGTTTGGGGTAGGGCCCAACAGCCCTTAATCCAGGCCAGTACATACATACATACATGCATACATACATACATACACACACATATACACATAGAAACACACACACACATACATACATACATACATGCATGCATACATACATACATACACACATATACACAAAGAAACACACACATACATACATACACACATAGACACACATACTGAGTACTAGGTGGAACAACTGAATGTGCGTAAGACTTGAGATTCATTGAAACTGCTTTTTTCATTCACAATAACGTTTCAACAGCCATTCATCTTTAGAGAGTGCTACCTGTCTATAGTACTACTTGATCTACAGTAGGCTTTTGATAACATTAAACATGAAACAAAAACCCAATAGCAGCCAGGCGGCCCACACTAATCGCCATATAAGTGTCACTTGGCTAATAATATATGGTTCTAAAGAAATCTCTCATTCAATTGGTAGCATGGTATCTTCATTTTCAAACCGTTATCTCAAATCTGGACTGTTTTACTTTGGTCCACAGATAACTATTTTTATACCTCATCTGTTCTGCTTAGATTGTCACTTAGTAAACGAACTATAGATTCGTCTATCTAACAAAAAAGCCTTACATGTGGTGGGTCCATGGTCTGTCCGGCCCACGTATGTGATAGTGAAGAATTTTTAAAGCAATCCTGGTGCTATCTGAAGAAAAAGATGTCGCAGTTTTTGTCATTTTATGGGTCCAATGATTTTGCATTTGTCTGGGGTTAAGTTCTAGACAATCAGTCCAGGGTTTGGCAACTGTTTTCATGGCCCGCAGATTACGAAGTGCAATAGGGGATCTTTCCAAGAAAGGGTATTTTGCCAAACTTGCGCATTGTGAGGTACAGACTATTACAGATGTAAATGAGGACACATGACTTGGACTGAACACAAGACCAGCGCTGGTGAAAGACCGAAAAGACTCTACACAGACATCGGCGCCTCAGAAACTGCAGGTTAAGGTGACGGTGGTGATAACGATGACGACGACTATGATGGTGATGACGACGATAGTTGCTTGGGAATTGTTCCGAGATTATGCCGAAGGTTGTGGGCAACATCAAGCTCAACGCGCCTAAGATGTCTCCAAGCTTGCCTTAACTATGCCTCTCGATCTCGGGCAGAGGATCTTAACTGGAGAAGAGCATCTTCTCCCTGAATACGATCATGCATATGTCGGTGGTGGAGAATCCAGGCAGCGCTGGCCTCAACGTCCCCGCTACGTGTCCGCCTGGAACGTCCTCCAAGTCGCTTTATGTCTCGACCAATGTCACGACAGACTCTATCCAACCGTGCACGGAGTGAGCGGACTCCACCAGCGAAGGGCCAGATCACTTCCACAGCCCAAACGGCTGGCTCCTATTCCGAAAATCCTATCCTGGTTCTTCCTCTTCTTCTTACCTCTTTTTGCGCTCCAATTCCAAATACCATCCGCCATAGCGGTCTGACTGTCTGCCTGTCTGACTCTTGAATCTTGACCTGGATCCGAACTCTTCTCGCCTATTGATTTTGTTATGACTGAGCGCCTGCGAATAAGCTGGTTCCCGCGGCGACTTGGGCTTTCGTTGGGCGCTAAAGAAATCTCGAGCGTACGATTACGATTCCGCCCAGTTTTCGAACAACATTGCGAGGCAAATTTTAAAGTGTTTTGTTGCTTTGCTAGGAAAATTCAATGGGAAAAACATTTTCGTAAGTGGTAAAGTAGAAGCCCAAGCACTCGCCCAAGTCGGCTGTAGGCCCACTGAGGCAATCGTAACGGAATAAAACATGATTTCGATGAACAAAGCGGCAGCAAACGGTATCGACATCGCAGTTTTTTTAGAAATAAACGTCCGCGTGGTGGTCACGTGACCAAATCTCTGTATTTCTCTGAAATGTTTTCACCCGGGACTCGATCGGCCTCTCAGGGGGCAGAAGAGGGTCGACCAGGGCACGAATTGACGGGTAAACGGCGACGGCGGGTTCATCTGGCTCACGATTTTTGCCGGTCCTTGCAACGCGGACTGCCTAACAGGCCAGCTGTACCCATCACTCGCTCCCACGCGTGCCCCCTCATCCATTCATCCACCTACCCTAAATACACCAGCTCCGGTACAAACAAGCAATCTGTCTTCATAAACAAGTCTCATAGATCAGAGAAACGGCTTTCCTAAAAACTACAATACTGAACTTAAGTTAGTGAAGTATCCTCCCAACCAGCTGAGAGAAACATTAACAAAAATGACTCATACAACCCAATTTTTGTAGTTAGGTTCTGAGGTTTCCTAAATGCGCTAAACGAATACCCAGTTCTTCTGAAATGTCGTTCTGAAACTGAAGTTATAGCGGCACAAAAAGAACGTAAACTGTTGGCAGAGAACGAAAGCTATAAATATGAACATAGGTACATATTTGAATGTTTCTCAAGTGTCTTAACTTAAGTCTCTTTCACAGATGCCGTGCTGAACTAATTCAAGTTTTATAAAAATGTAAAGCTTATTTTAAAAACAGTACAAGCCTGGTTTAGAACATTAAAATCCCACTTGAAAGCTATAAAAGCCAACTTTAAAAGCTGTATTGGTCTAAAGCAGCTCAAGTAAGATGTGAAATATAAGATGTTGCCAGCATAATAGTTTAGTCGTAAGAGGGCAAGAGAGTACCAAAGAACCGTTTGCAATCAACATTTAGCTAATAAATTCACCTTTTATAGCTGCACCCACGTTTCACAGTTCAGCGTTGAAAGGTTCTTAGAAGTCAATACTTCAATACTGAGATAAACATATGCGCATTCACATCAGTGGGGGATTCAGAATTGCTTGCGTGGGGCAAGGGGATTTCCACAGGGGGCCGTTCTGGCAGCCCACCGTGCACGGGTCTGGTCTGAGGGGCGCCGGCATATAACCAACAGGGGCGCAGGGAGGGGGTCGAACAGCCCCCATGCCTATAGCTAAATCCGCCACTGATTCACATATGTCCAGTTTTCAAAGATAAATAATAAAAAATTTCAGATTTTATATTTATAAAAACGTTTGTACCTTCCCCCACTACATTATGGCAATTACCATGTTTACAGTGTAACAGCGTAATCGTATATTTACGACAGATCAGTATTGCCAGTAAATATAAACATAAAAAAAATCCAGCTAGTAATAATTACTGAGGCCTGAGGAGACAAAAAATGATTTATTGCATTTTTAACAATCTGGTCATAAAAATTTGAGCATCTGGTTGCGGTAGAATTCCTTCCAGTTACAATAATAAGTGCTGAGTGAGTTCTAATTTTTGCCTCATCACACCTGTAGGTGAAAATGGTTTAAAAATTGCTACAAATTCAGTAAATAAGACACACACACACACAATCAATCACATAAGCACTCTTGTGCACACACATATACACGCACACATACAGATGCACATATACAAACACATACATGCACGAGCAAACACCACATGTACACATACACACACAAACAGACACACCCACACGCACACACACACTCCTCAGATTCACATTTCTGTGCAACTCTGTGCTTGCTAATAATTTTTGTCATAATAGCATAATAACATACATAAATACGCATAATAACATACATGAATATGCATAATAACATACATGAATATGCTTAACAGCATACATGACTATGCACACACAAACACACTCACTACTTCTGATGACTTGGCCGAGGACATGACGCTGGCAAGAACTGTGAAGTCAGGAGGTGGGAGGTACATATATTAGTAATTAGACGTTTGACCATCCTTTGAATACCACAGGAACTGGTGCCCACCCAGCCCTCCCTCCTTTCAGAGTCAGTAAATGTTTACCAAATCTATTTTTATTACTATTACTATTACTATTAGTAGTAGTATTATCATTATTATTATCATTATTCACATTATTTTTTTGGCCCAAAGTATGTGTAATTCCTCACGAATAAAAAGTTACACTAGAAACTGTTAACTTTTCGTTATTATTTTTTTAACCCCGAGGTACATATGATGCCTCAAGAAGTAAAATCATCTGGGGAAAAACTGTATTCTGAGATGGCTAATCTTCGTTGATGTCTGGCCGAGGAAGGCAATCGAATAGAGGCCACGTTATTATTATTACTATTATTATTGTTATTATTATTAACGTTATTATTATTATTATTTATGTTATTATTATTATTTACATTATTATTATTATTTACGTTATTATTATTATTTACATTATTATTATTATTATTATTAACGTTATTATTATTTTTCCTTAGAAAGATATGAATCCTCAGATTTACCGTAATAACGTTGCCATTTGTCCACGTAAAGGTGAACTTTACAACATAACGGGCAATACTTTGTAAGCAAGTCTACAGTTTATTTTACAAATTACAACCAAGACATTCCTCTTTTCTATCTTCTACCAAACAGTCTCGAGTTGAAACTGGAAGAAATATGGGTTTGAACCCCAAACTGACGACTGATACATGGCTGTCATACCTGGTATGCTGCTGGCACATGTTACCTAGTTGGTATATGGCAGATAACTGCTGTAATGGTATTTATGCAGCCGACCCAGCCAACAATCAGTGCATACTCGGAGACACGAGCATCCAAATGCCAATTCCATCCAAAAATTGCAGAAATAGTTGAAGAATGCATGCAATTCTAAGTGCTCAGCACTTCCTCTTTCCGAAGTTCCCTCCCAAACCATGCGTGCCAAAATTTCTATGTAGATTATCTAAGCTGCCCACCCCTTCACCAAACCCTAGTTCACCCCAGGGCCCTGCGATGTTGTGCAGTCATGCAACTGTCATGCTGTATGCATGCAAATGACATAACTTCGCCTTCTCAACTCATTGCTTTCGTTTGCATACATATACATGATACAGAACAACACGAATTAAGCATGCTACATAACAAATGTGTATATATACTTTGTAAGGTACTAAAAGGCGCTATATCAAGTTTCTTAATACCTACCTACATACATACATACTTAATACATGATACAGAACAACACGAATTAAGCATGCTACATAACAAATGTGTATATATACTTTGTAAGGTACTAAAAGGCGCTATATCAAGTTTCTTAATACCTACCTACATACATACATACTTAATACAATGAAATAAAATATAAAATCATATAATAAATTCAATAAATATAGGATAACGTAAGATATGATATTATAGAATCTCCAAGAAGTTTTTTGAAATTTGCGATTACAAGAACAATACAATTACAAACACTACATTATATTGTTACCTTATGTAGTATTACCTCATTACAGGTACCTTACCTTACCCAATCTTACCTTCAGAGCTCTACCTCAGCAGATCATACTTTCCTTTCTGACCTCACTTCTTCATCCCTCACCATGCTATGATACACATGCGGCTGCAGTCAGTAAATAACTGTACATATACAGCACCCTTTCTCCGGCCTCGGCTGCACTACGGCGCTATATAAATTGTCTTATTATCAGATACATGAATCAAATCGAAATGCAGATGTGTGGATCAATGTTAACTGAGTAGTGAAACAATACCTTAGCTGATCATACTTTCTTTTTCTTATCGCATTTTTCCATCCCTTACCAAGGGGATACAAATATGTGAGCCAAGGTAAAATGGAGATACACGAATCAAAGTGAAAATACAGATACCAGAATCAAAAGTGAAATTACAGATTCATGAATCAAAGGGAAAATACGGATTCATGAATCAAAGGGAAAAAACAGATTGAATCAAAGTGAAAAATACAGACATGAGAATCAAAGTGAAAATATAGATATGCAAATCAAAATGAAAATACAAATACTTGAATCAAAGGGAAACAGAGATATATCAATCAAACTTAAAACGCAGAAATGCGAATCAAAGCGAATCGATTGACATACCTTGATAGAATCAAAGCAGCATATAACTTTTCCATTCTGCACTTCAACATTCGACGTCGGATGTGCAAACCGACACTCGTCTTCCGTACGAGTGCATTTGTTGCGCGTGTATTCGCGACAGACGTCGAGCATCAACCAGCGCGAGTCCTTCGTGCCATGGTTGAACACGACCGGATTCATAACGGCCACTGGCGGCAGTAGTGCCATTCCGGATCTCCCGGAGCCGGGCGCGGAGGACGAAGCGGACAAGGAGAGCGTGGTGGAAAGCGGAAGTGGAACTGTGTTCCACTGGAACTTGAACTGTCTTTCGGAACTCGACTGGATCAGGCAGAACTTCTCTTCTTCGTCGCAGTCGTCGTAGCGAAGCAGCACGGAACCATCTGGAATAGAAACAGTCAAGGATGATGGACTGAGCACAAGCTGTAAACATCCTCTGTACCTCTCTCTCCGTCCTTTTCGTTAGATGCCCTGCCATCCACTTCTTCTTACATGCTAACATACATACTTATCCCCGTTCATAAATATACACTTATTTACAAATATGTACCAGTATAACTCTATATGTGTATATAAGCAACAATATACATATATACAGGTATGCTGGTACATGTAAGCAAATGTGTATAAATATATAGCAATACCAGTACTGGTATATATATATATGCATATATATATATATATATTCAGAGAGAAATATATGCATACATATATAGTATTTGAACTTATATATATGTATGTATCTTCTCTCTGATGTATATCTACATATGTATATATGTAAAAGTGTGATAGAGACTTGGAGAGAGAGTCCTGCAGAAAGATGTAGGAGGAGAGAAGTCCACAAAGTATTCAACAGCTCAACAGGGCCTGCCATCAGAGAATGTCTCTCCACTCAGGCCAGACTTCTCTGTGTCTCTCTGTGTCTCCCTTTCTCTCTCTGTCTCTCTGTGTCTCCCTTTCTCTCTCTGTCTCTGTGCCTCTCTGTGTCTCCCTTTCTCTCTGTCTCTGTGTCTCTCTGTGTCTCCCTTTCTCTCTCTGTCTCTGTGTCTCTCTCCTCCCATCTATGTTTCCTCATCTGTCTGTCTGTCTGCCTGCCTGTCTGTCTGTCTGTCTGTCAGGCCATGTCTGCCTTACACATTCCATGACTAGGCCAAAATAAATCCGGTTGGAATTATGATCCTGCTCCTCCGTCATTCCTCCCCTTCCTCCTCCTCATTCCTCCTCCTACTCCTTATCATCCCTTCTCCTCCTACTCTTCCTCGTCATCCCCTTGCCTCTCCTCCCATCAGCACAGAGGTATCCAGTGATCATTAATCATCCCAACAACAAAACAAATGCTCCTAAACAACCAGTAAACACGAAAAACGTCCCTTAGACATAACACACTGCTGGAAATGCAATTTATTGTAACATGCACTAACATAATGTACCATGTAATGTAACGTGTGTAATAAATTCTAATCAAATCTACTTTAATCCAATCGATTCTAATGTATTCTAATCTGTCATAAACACAACCCACCCTAACAGCTCCTCTCTCCCTTCTCTAGTGGGACATGGTGGCCGATTGGATAGTGTGCTCAGCTCGTAACACGAAGAGTACGGGTTCAAGCCTCTCCCCAGATGATTACTGTGTAGGGACTTCACTAGCAATTGCTCAGCGCCATCGACTGATGCTTAATCATTAGATAGTGGTGCTTAATAAATGCAGAAATTAAAAAAGTTCTCTCTGGTCTTCTGGCGACTGGACTTAGTTCTTGACATGGCATATTTGGACAACCCCACTGACTTGACACAGCGCTCTGGATGTGCTGATGCCCTGCGCTTAGCTATTAAGTAGTGCTTTAGAAATTTCGAGTTTACAATTACGATTCATCTGCTCTTGGTTCACGACTGGTTCTCTCCAGCGGATTGCAATTTCAGAGAGAAGATTCCAGAACAGATTTGATTAGATTCGAATCTAATCCACTCTAATCCCATCCAATCCAACTAAATCTCATCTCATCACTTTTTACCTAGACTCAGGAAACTTTTGCCCCTGCATCCAACAGAAAACATCATTGGCTAATGGTATAAATTGATGATGACGGTGTACATACTAGAAAGAGAAAACGTGTCTTCTGTTGATAAACACAACATTTAAACAGCCGACAGTAAACACCAACCATAAAACATCCTGCTCAAATTAAAAATTAACATGGGCCTACAATAGGCCACATATGATCCACTTACTGCTTTTTATTGGAAATGTATAACTAAACAAAAAATAATACACATATACATGCATATATACATATATATATGCATAAATATGTATGTACAATGTGCATATGGTATGATACTCATCCTCCTTTAATATATATAATGAACTTGTAGTAATTGCAACTATCACTTATATTATGAATATTATATACTTAATAGTTTCCATACATATATATGCATATATATGACTATATACATATATACATACAACTACATGTATATACATGTATATATACATGTATATATAGCACTGGCATGCTGGGCATACATGTATAAGCATATATATGACTATATACATCTATACATACACATATATATACATGTATATATATACCACTGGCATACATGTATAATGTGTGTACCTGATCATATAGAGCCTTTTACAGAAACTAACAAAGGCATGAAAAAATGTACAGAGTTATGCAGCTATACAATATAAATGTATACGTAAATATCTGCAGGTAAATATTTCATATATCTAAGTGACTACTCTTTCAAATATTTCACCATGCTGGGGTTAGTACATGTTTTTGATAGGTTGTAAAAGGAACTACATAAATAGCAAGATACACACATACATACATGCTTACATGCATACATACATACATACATGCTTACTTACATACATACATATAGACATGCACACATATAAACATACATACATACTTACATACATAAATACACACATACATACATACATACATATAGACATGCATACATATAAACATACATACATACATACATACATACACATATACATACATATATACTTAAATACTTACATACATGCATGCATGCATGCATAAATGTAAATGTACACGGTTCTATATAGCGACCGTATGGCTGCGACCCTGCTCATTTTTTATTGCTCCCTGTTTGAATGGGCGCCACGCCATTTAAGGTCCCCATGCATGAACCGTGCTAGCCCCAGATCTAAATCTCTGAATATAGCCACCAGCGGTATGCGAACCTGCACCCTCACGCACAGAGGCGCCTTGACGTAAGCTTCTACCAATGAGCTAACCTATTCACATACATAGATAACTAAATACATAAATACAAACATAAGTGCATACATACTCACATACATACATGTATCAAGACATCTAAAAATAAATACCTCTAAAAAATCCCTACTTTCTAACCTGAAAATACAGAAGATACCTGACCTAACGTTGAACAAAAACGTAAACCTCTCTTAACATAACTAATACTTGAATCGAGGCCCTACCAAAATGCAAACCGGTTAACAGTACCCGAACTGCAGAGGCTGTTTTCAAATTCAGAGATGCTGAGTCAGCAGAAGATGCTGATATCCGTCTGCTAACGCTAGGCGACATTAATAGTCCCAGCGCGGTCGTCCTACGTCATCCGTCAGATTAAAGAGATCATGCCCTTTACGAAGAATCATATGATCACAGGCCACGCGTGCTAGCATACATCCCCCTCCGGCCTACGCATTTTACCCTTCAGAAAAACAGCTACACCCTAAGACTGTTACCGTTCCCAGGGTGCACGAAGTCGTTGACCCTAGATATATTCGCTAATTTACCGAGGTCCAGAGGTGAAGTACTGTCCCGAGAAAGCGGAAGGGGGACCAGACGCACCTGTTGTTCAACGTCCGTTGTATACCCGACGCCCTAACATAGAAAAGAAAAGGGCAATCTGACAAATGTTAAACTCCGCCACTGCCTTTAGTCTAGCAGTGCCAGTCCCAAGCCTGGGTAAAGGAGGAGGGCGACGTCAACGGCCTCTAGTGCCATAAGATGTCGGTAAACATTGGAACTACTAACAAATGTTCTTGCAGTGTTTATTCCCATGTCTAGTGACTATGATGAGTGTCCAACCATATATAGAAGTCACGTAAGTAAAGTAAAGTAAAGTAAAGTATCCCATATCCCACAAGTGAGACGTAGGGGAGGTGCTCATCTCCTTTTCTTGGCCCTTACGCCGGCAATTGACGAATCCCAAGGTCCTGGACACGGGGCCAGTGCATCACAGGACTTGCCATTTGCTCCCCAGCTTACGCCGGTGCCAAATGATGCTGACAGAGGCACGGTGGGTGTGCGCAAACTACTTGCCCAGGGTCGTTAAACGAGAGTCGAACCCCCGACCGTTTGATCATTGACCAAACGCATTACCGATAGACCACCGTGCCGCACAAGATGTCAAGCTAGGCATTTAAAGAGACAGACGGGCAGAGGCACAGCTGCACACACAGTATCATTTATTATTTCTGCATTTATTAAACGCCATTACCTAATGACTAAGCATCAATCAATAGCGCGGAGCAATTATGAGTGAAGGACTTGCTCGAGGTCCTAACACAGTAACCATCTCACCGGGGGTTCGAGGCTCAGTCAAAACAGAAGATGCGCAGCTCCTTGTGCTTGCCGGCAGAGGCAGCCTTGGGTATGAAGCGTTAGTGACTTAATTTTCTAAGCCCAGCATAATATGCGGGGGCGGCCAGCCCTCTCTCTCTCTCTCTCGCCCCAATCATAGTAACGGTGAAAATTGGGAAGACAGTGAGACAGAGAGAGAGACAGACAGACAGAGACAGACAGCGGCAGGCACAGAGGGATAAGCATACACAGGCCAGACAAGACAGAAACACAGCTACGCGCAGACCTTGTATGGAAGGGTTTCAGAGCCCGACAGGCAATGGGACTGATGCACAGCTATAGACAGTCATTGCACGGAATCTAGAGACTGCGTGTGCAGCAGAAGGTGCGGAAAAAGACGGTTTGAGGAGCCTGCAGTCTGGGCAAGCACCGACACTCGGCAGGCATCGAGTGAAATACTGTCAAAAGCAGCCTGAGTGAGATGAAATTTCACCTCTCCCTGATAAAGAGACAGAGAGTCTGAGATGGAATATTCCTC
Source organism: Norana najaformis (assembly GCA_964023275.1). Taxonomy (NCBI): domain Eukaryota; kingdom Metazoa; phylum Annelida; class Clitellata; order Crassiclitellata; family Hormogastridae; genus Norana; species Norana najaformis. The sequence goes on from OZ029919.1 coordinate 30,415,918, forward strand.
TTTTCGCCCTCCTCCTTCTTCCTCCTCCTCATCATCATCTTCCTCCTTCTCTTTCTACTTCTCCTTCCTCCTCTTTCTCCGTCTCCTCCTCCTCTTCCTCCTCTTTCTACTTCTCCTTCCTCCTCTTTCTCCGTCTCTTCCTTCTCTTTCTCCGTCTCCTCCTCCTCTTCCACCTCTTTCTATTTCTCCTCCCTCCTCTTTCTCCGTCTCTTCATTCTCCTCTTCTTCCTCTTCCTCTTCTCTTTCTCCGTCTCCTTCCTCCTCTTTCTCCGTCTCCTCTTTCTCCTCATCTTCCTCTTTCTTTTCTTCGTTCTCTTTCTCCTCCTCGTCTTCCTCCGCCTCCTTCTCATTTCTTGCTTCTTCCTACTCTTTCTCCTCTTCCTGCTCCTCTTCTTTGTCCTCCCCTCATCCCGTCTTCTACGTGCCATAAATTGGTCGACTATCTCTTATTTAAAAGCCATAAACATCGCGGATTATAACTGCAGAAATGCGCAGTATGTTTCATTTTAAAACATATCAGGGCAAATGATGAGGCCTCATGCCAGTTATATATAGTCCTGGTTCTGATTTGAATTCTACGCTGTGCCGTCCGCCATAGCGGGACTGGCGTCGTATCACCTATCGCGGTTAGGAATGCTAACAGCATTAATAAGTTCGATATAATATTCTCGACACTTGGGCTACAGCTCAGTGCCAAGCTCTGCCCCCAACCTCACCCCTGCCGAGGCTGGAATGCCATAATTATACCGAAATCTACCCACATTTCACCCCTCTCCCACAACTCGTTGGCCCCCATCTGTCACTCAAACCCATATCTGGGTGGCAGTAATGTTTACATTGTTAAGGTTTTACGGCTAACCATAAAGGTTTCGAATGATCATACATACACGTTTCCTCAGTTTTTTTGTGCGTACCCATGCTACCTGGTTTCAAAAAATTATGTATTTATAACATACACAAAGATATACATTACGATCTCCCGACAACTAGTTCTGGTTCATCTGGTATGTGTCTGTGGACAACCGCTCCGATTGACAGCTTGGGCGCAAGTTGGTGCCCAGCGCTTGGTTGTAAAGTATTCGTAATTGTAATCTCAAGATTTCTACAGCGCCCAACGAAAGCTAAGTCGCGGGAACCATCTTATTTGCAGGCGCTCAATCAAAACAAAATCGATAGGCAAGAAGGGTTCGGTTCCAGGTCAAGATCCACGAGTCAGGCAGGCAGTCAGACGGCTACGGTGGGTGGTGTTTGGAATTGGATCAGCAGGATAGATAAGGGGAAGAAGAGAAATCAGAATAGGATTTTCGGAAGAGGAGTGTTTTCAGCTTTGAGTGGAAGACCAGTGCAGAGATTGCAAGGGGTGAAGTGATGGTGAGTTCATGTGATGGATCAGTTAATTGTCGTAATTCTGGTGGGAGTTTATTCAAGAGAGGTAGCCAAGCGTTTGATATTTTCTGAGTTTACAATTACGATTACGATACCTATATTTATCCGCAAAGCTACAAGTACGTATACATACACATCACGCACTCACATATGTATACAAGTGTGTATATATATATATATAGATGTATAGATATATGATATATGCACTTATTCCATCATTTGCACAAAATGGAAAGGCAAAATCAACAGGCCTGCTGTGAGATAAATGTGAACATATGGTTAGTAATAATTAGTGTTAATTGCATGAAGCAGTTGTTAGAAAAACGATCATCAGAACATAAGCTCTCCAGTTCATTTCTAGTTCATTTCTAGCATCGTGATCAAACGTAGGCTGCACTGCAACATGGAAATTAGCAAAGCAAGAGGAAGCAGTTCGATGATCAAATTCAACCGAGAAAATACAAATATTTTGCACAATATGTTTTACCCTCGGTTTCCAAGAAATGTTTGTTACTTTTAGCACACTGATACACAACCATACACACACAGACAAACAAAGCTAGACAGAGACAGACAGACAGACACACACACATGACTACACAGACACACGACTACACAGACACACACAATCACACACACACACAGACACACACACAAACACGCACAACTAGACAGACAGAGACACAACCATGCACACATACACGGAAACAAACAATTAGACAGACATACATACAGACACAACCATGCAGACACAACTAGACAGACACAGACAGACACACCGACAGACAAAGACAGATGGACAGCTGGATGGATGGAAAACCAAAAAGCTTGCTCAAACCCTAAATCAAACAGAGGACCGCGTCTAGACTGTTCCCTCCTGGATTCGCCCTCGCTGACAAGCAGTCCGAAACACTGTCAATGTATATTAATTAAAGACTGAGCAAGTGTAAAGTAAGGTAATGTTGTGGTCTGCTGGGTTTCACTTAAAGGGTTCCATTGCAGTCGGTCAGTCACCAAGGACAGCTGGGAAAGGGAGCTATGCCCGTGTCCTCAAAGACTCCAGGGAGAGGGATTCTAACACAGACTCACAGGATATCTTCTCTCCCAACATTTTCCTGTGACTTCAGCTCAACAGCTCAACCCTGACTCGCGACTATTTACATTTAAATACTTTTCTCTTAACTAAAGTGTCCACGTGTCAACCCCCTTTCAGCTTAAACACAATCCACCCTAACAGCTCCTCCTCCCTTTCTCTCTCTGGTCTTCCGGCAACCGGACTTGGCTCTTGACATGGCATCGTTGGATAACCCCAATGACTTGATCAATAAGCTGGTGCCCCCGTTTAGCTTTTAAGTAGTGCTTTAGAAATTTCGGGTTTACGATTAAAATTTCTCGTCGGAAGCATGAGGGAAATATCAAAAACGAACGACTACTAGACAGACTGTTCGTGTCAAAGCGACAGACAGACAGAAAGACACAGACAGACAGACACATACATACAAAGAGACAGACAGAGACAGACAAAGACAGACAGAGAAGAACGATAGAGACTGACAGACAAGGAAGCAGGCACTTTAGACTGGCTGGGTGACTTTCTGGCAGTCTGTCTAGCTGTGAGACCAACCAGCCTGGATTCAACATTAATTCTTTACTTTGAAGTACATAGTTGAAATAGGTCCTTTTGTCTGACCATCCAAAATGGTCAATACAGGGTCGACTAGTAACAAACTTCGGCATCTTTTCGAAAAGTTGGAAATATTTTGCGAGACGTAATAAAAATACAGACCAGGGCAACTGAAGTCAGTACTAACTGGTACAATGTATCACTGGACGAACAGGCGACGGGTCACGAACTTAAGAATTTATTTATTCAGGCACTGTTTATTTGCTAAACGGCTCTTTGAATTGAAAGAGATGTGAAAAGGCGCTTGTAAACTAGCCACACTAAAAGTCTAACGTTCGAGCTGAGCTCGATACGAGCGAATTCACGTTGGACAAATCATGAGAAAAGCGCAAAGATGACACAGCCCTGTATTTTAAAGTCGGAAGCCGATACCGTTGCGGGGCGCTGCGATGGTATTCCAAACCTGCTAATTTGCATCGGTAAAACTATCTGCTCGGGCTTAAACGTATCCGCAACCGACCGGGCCCAGCCCAGCCCAGCCGAGGCCAAGCGAATCGGAGGCACCAGTTTATCATTTACAAACCAAAGAGAAGAGTCCAGGATGGGAATTTTAAACAGCATCCAGCAGTAGGAGTTAAGTGGCTCCAGATGCCGCGAATGACGGCGTTTTGGACAACCGCAGAGCCCCTCTCGTATAAATCTATCAGTCAGAGGCCGCCATTTAAATAGACTGGTTTCCCGATCACCGTCAGACTGGAAGGGTATCAGCGCAGAGAACCATAGCTCGCGCCTTTAGACGCAGTCGAGCAACGTCAGCACAATTACCTAAATTCACTCACGGCTCAAGAATTCCCAAAGTTAATTAGGATGAGGGTCGATCTTCCGATGGCCCTGAGAGAGGCCTAGTGGCTAACACGTACGACTACTAATCAAAAGGCCGAGATTTCGAATCTCCAAGTAGATTGTTCGGCTCGGCCAACATTGTATAGATTGGTTTATCCCCTTCATGGTGAGAGACCCTATGACAATGATGAAGCAATTCATAAAGGGTGATGGAACGTCATACACATGGTGATGCTGATGCTGATGATGATGATGATTATGATGATGTATCCAAACACCTACATACCACATTTCATTTCCCTCACAAAGTTACGATGATGATGAAGATGATGATGGTGAGAACGATGACTATTTTATTATTTCTGCATTTATTAGGCGCCACTATCTAATGACTTAGCATCAATCGATGGCGCCGAGAAATTGTGAGTTAAGGACTTGCTCAAGGTCCCTACACAGTAACCGTCTCGGAGGAGACTCGAACCCAGTACGGGTTCGAGTCTGCGTTACAAGCCGAGCGCTCTCTCCAATATGCTACCGTGCCCCACGATGATAATGACTATGATGATGATGATAAGATGATGAAGAAAATAAAAATCAATAAAACACCCATCTTGGTTTGCTAAATATAACTTGATTGCATCAACTCTTGATGCCCTGAATCTTGATGGACTCGCTCCTCGAGCTGACTTCCGAAAGCCAGAAGAAACTCGAGTCCTTGGAGGTAGTCAGAGGAGAGGTAAACGCAGTCTGGAATATGTCCGTTTTCCTTCCCACACTCGTTCTGGATGAGGTTTTATAGACGAGGACTTCAGGTCCATTTCCATAAACACCACAAACTCCATCTTCATCGAATTTGATGTTCCATCAAAGTTTATATCTCAGCAAAGTGTCTGGTTTTGGGCTCCACCCTTGAACTCACCCATCTTTGGCCTGCCTGTCTGCCTGTGCCTCTCTGTCTGTCTATATGTCTGTCTGTGTCTGTCTGTATCTAGTGCCCGTCCATATGTATGTAGCCCTATCTATCTGTCTATGTATGTGTGTGCGTGTCTGTCTGTTTTTTGGGTTAGAATAGGGTCACTTTCCGCGCTGAACGCCCCCCTAAATAAGAGACAACAATATAAAGGCTCCTTAGCGCGATTCAAGGTACCCAAAAGGAATTGACGAAATGCCCAATCATATACACTAATCCACACATACATATAAACTTACTTACTTACACATATATATATACATACATACATACCTACATACATACATACATACATATACATACATACATACATACATCCATGCATGCATACATACATGCATACATCCATGCATGCATACATACATACATATACATACATACATATACATACATACATACATATACATACATACACACACATACACACACATGCACACATCCATGCATGCATACATACATACAAACACATATACATACATACATATACATATACATACATACAAATACATACAATACATACATACATACATACATACATATATATGCAAATAAAACATACCCTCATAGAAACATAAACAGAAGTGCAGTCCTTTGAAGGTAACCTCCCAGAGAGGCAACCATAGGTAGGAAGTGTTACCCACTTTTCTCGGCCTCGGCCTATGACGGCGGGTGTCGAGTCCTCTCACTCACTGCCTGATCATCCCACCGACAGTGTACAGCCTGTGTACTCATTATGGCCGAGTTCACTAGGGGGAGCACATGAAGCCAATAGCTCAAAGCAAATTTCAGCCCTGGCGGGGATCTGAACTCCCAACATCTCAGGTAAGAGTCCCGCATGTTGACCAACAGACTATCACGCATCCCTCACACATACATAATTACCTACACTTTCATCGCATAATGAAATCAATTCTCATTTATCCATCAGCGTTAAATTTCAGCTGACCCGTAGACGTCTAGACAGAGGCCAAAACCCGAAAACTCTGCTGACACAAGTGCAAACCAATAAATAAAACAATATGGGAAGAACAAATATGAAACAGTAAAACATAGACCATGTTACACTAGTTTCCATTGTGTGGCTATTGATTGTTTCAACTCAATGATCAAACTCAGATCTTTGTATATATCGAACGGTTGTTTAGTTCTTAGGAAGGCCCATTTCACCCACAATGTATGCCAACCCCTTTCACAGGGTGGCATACATTTGGGGGGCATGGTGGCCGATTGGTTAGAGCACTCGACTCGTAACGCAGAGAGTACGGGTTCAAGCGTAATTACCTTTTTGACCTCCTCAACATTATGCTTCTAGATAAGGATAATTTGGTTACCTTCATGTGACTATTATGTGGGTTTATGTTACCTTCACAACTATCATGATATCACTAAGTTGGTTAGCTTCTGAGCCACCTCAATATTGTAGGGGTCTGTCGATTACCTGAGGTATTACAGTTACCACAGGTAAATAAATAGAAATGGTATTAATTTTCCCTGTGCTTGGAATATAATTCTTTGGATTTAAAATGCAGTGTAGCAGTGCTTTACAGATCTGATGTTATAGGGACCTTGAAGAAGTCCTTCAATCACAATTGCTCAGCTCCATCGACTGACGCTTAGTCATCGACTGACGCTTAGTCATCGACTGACGCTTAGTCATCGACTGACGCTTAGTCATCGACTGACGCTTAGTCATCGACTGACGCTTAGTCATCGACTGACGCTTAGTCATCGACTGACGCTTAGTCATCGACTGACGCTTAGTCATCGACTGACGCTTAGTCATCGACTGATGCTTAGCCACTTAGATAGTGGCGCTTAACAAATGCAGAAATAATAATAATAACACGGATTGCAGCTCCGAACCAAGGGTAAGTACTTTCTCCTATTACAGTAATGATCATCACGCAAGTATCATATAAGTGTACCTAAATGTCAAGTTACATCATGTAAAAGTAATCTCTGGTATATATAAATGTAATACAGATGTAATGTAATTGCAATGTAAATGTAATCTCAGATAAATCAACAAAATTTCGCAGGACAATGGATCCATAAAAACTTCGCAAAGCAAAAAACCAGGTGGTACAAAACATACTGCACAAAAAACCGTAAAAAATTCTCCTCCCCTTCCAAACCCACCCCATATCTCTCTGAGAACTGTCTTCCCCTCTCCCCTCCTTCACAGCCCCCGGTTGTTCACTTAACACTTATGCAAACACTGTTGGCTCAACTGGTGACATGCCTAAAGTGCCTAACTTACTGGGGCGTCTCAAGACTATATGCCTTAAAAAACTAGACGCATGTATGCCCAGCCACCGAGGCAGCCCACGCTTTATCTGAGTGGGTCGTGTTGACTCGCTGTAACTACCACCTCCGCCAACGAAAATCTCTCAACTCTAATACCAGTTGAACTTTACCACGCTCCTCCCAAGCACTTGACCCTACCGCTCGCAGTCTAAGTACCGTACTTCGACCGCGCGGATTACGTAACGCCGTACTATCGTACCCACACAAAAGCACCGCCGCGCCGCCCCGCCGACGGGTTATGGTAATCTCCGAGACACGTGACCCGTCTTGAAACCTGGTCTTAATGACTTGCACCTTTGCTGATACCTGGATAGACTTACCTACGCGCATGTCCACACAAAATCATACCTATTCATACCGACGATTTGCTACGCGTTAGCCAGCCAGCCACCCAGCCTGTCTGCCTGCAATCGAGCACGCACGCGAACCGCTCATGCAAGCGAGAGAAATACTGAATCAGCAAGTAGGCAAGTGGTTGAATGAGCGGGCGTATGAGTCAGCGAACGAGTGAGTAGGTGAGCGAGTGAGTCATTCATTTAGGCATTGCTCGCAGTCCGTCATAACAGTCCAAACGCTAATTATCATAGACCTAAAACATGCTAGACGGGCCATTAAAATACCATAGACATAATAAATACTAGACAGACTATTATTCATGGAACCGTTACATCAGCAGCAGATTTATCTGAGCGGGAGCTATGGGGTATGTTACCACCCCTAAACTTGGCAGATTTATGAGAATTTTGCCCTACCCTAATATCAATTACCATCGCTAAGTTGAAATCCAGCATCCAATCCAGGGCTCGGTTAGTGTTCAGCAAGTAAGCCAGTAAGTCCCTCGCTATCTTCTTATGATGATGACTGTTATCCTTGCATCTATTACCAGGAATATGACAGCCTATCGTCGTTGCTACTATCATCATTATCACCACCACCACCTTTTATGCTTCATCATCATCGTTGTCGTCATCATCATCATCATCATCACCACCATCATCATCATCATCGTCGTCATCATCATCGTCATCATCATCATATCTTTCCTGTAATGATTTAGTATTTAGATAATTGTCTGTGTGTGTGTCACCATGTCTTTGACGACGGTGCTACCGAAATGTCCAGCTATACTAATACACTACACTATACTTACGCATAACTACATTAAAATCAGTATGAAGGGCGATACACTGTTGCTACTCACGTACTCTTGATTCGCGCAAAGCTAAACGAACGAAAGATATTCTTGCCGCTGGATTCCTCGTATGTCATCGGTCTCGTCAGGCGGTTGAATTATGGTGCTCCCCCAAAAACTCAGTACAAGAAACGATCGGTCAAAAGGGCGTTTCCCACGAAAAATCACATGATTTACTCTCGACTCCCGGAAACTTTGGTTTATTGGCAGTTTCACTCTCTTGAAACGCTTAGCCCGAATGCTCACGTATACAATTAGATAGGCGCTATATAAATATTCAGATAAGGTATACATACGTAAATTGTCTAGTTATACCGTGCTCTACAGCCAGATACTTTTTTATTAAACACACGGATTACTGATCAGAAACAGTCCCAATCAAATCAACAGTCCCAATCAACCGTTCCAATCAACAGTTGTCTAGTGTTCCTATAATGGTCTGGTTGGTGATATGGTAAATCCAGTTGCCTACATCACAAATCCTGTTAACCCGATGGTAAATCTAGTTGCCCGCATGGTAATGATGTTGCCCACGCGGTAAATCCGGTTGCCTACAATTTGGTACATCCGGTTGCCCGCATGTAAATCCAGTCACCCAAATGGTAAACCCTGTTGCCCACATAGTAAATCCTGTTGCACACATGGTAAAAGATGTTGCCCACATGGTAAATTTGGACAACCAAATGGCAAACCAGTTGCCAGGATAGTAAATCCAGTTTCCTACAACAAATATCTTTTTTTCTCACCCACTGAATCCTGAAGCCCAAGTGGTTAAGTCGGTGGATCGTAACAATTTTGCCAAAAAAAAACAGAAAAAAGGCAACGAAAACTAGTCCACATTTTTTCTTAATTACATGCAATAACTATCTACACTCATATTTTTCGTGTTTGTTTACAGCCTAATAAAATAAGCATAAAAGAAATGTCATTACTCAACTTATAAAGCATTCATAAAGAACTCAAGTGTTTGTTACAGCAAGAGCTTAGTATTCCTGTAAATGTTCCAGCATACAAAATGCTTTTGTTACTGATTTAGTGAAAAAATCTGTTCTGTTGTTGCTGCGAACATGTCTATGCCCTGGCGGAAATATCCTTTTACCTTTTTTCTGATATACAACTCACAAAACAACCATTAAACTCGGTACTAATGTTGCTAAAAAAATAGCCTTTACACAGCCACTAAGATTCTGTTAACAGACACATACCACTGACTTTGAATGTCTCTTTTCAGATCAGTTAGATAGCCCTCTATCCTGCGCTTATCAAAGGCTCTAAGAGGCGCTATATAAATGCTCTGATACAGGCATACATACATACATTAATTCAAACATGCATACAAACACACACAAATATACATTTGTAGCTGCATACATACATACACAGATACATCCATACATAGATACATACATAAGCACACATACATGCATACACATACAGTCACATACATACACATATATGCATACATACATACATACATATACACATACAGACACAGATATATACATACACATGCATAGATACATAATTACACACATATAATATAATAGATACATAGGCCTACTTACACACACATACACCCATATCCACATACACACATAAACACATACTTGCATACACAGATACATACATACTCACATACATACATACATACACATACATGCTTACATAAATACATACACATACATAAATACATACACATGCATACATACTTACATACATGCATACTTACATACATACATGCATCCATACATACATACATACACACATACATACACACATACATACACACACATACATACATACACATACATACATACATGCATCCATACATATATACACATACATGCTACATACATAAATGCACACGTGTCAAGCCTGCGAAAGTGGCTAAACTAAGCAGTCGCTAATCGAAACCTATTCCAGGATGCAGATATTGACTTGCTCTTCATCACAGAATATGAATCTGAAGCCGACTTCATCAGAAACGCATGTGCCACGTCTGTTTACAAATATCATCGTCCGTCTAATTTAACGTCAACATAGCGCGGTTCACACTCATCATCCAGTATATATCATTGTGCACCTAGCACAGCACTTTCTCTTTTGATATTATGTTATCTTAATAATAATAACAACAACTACAACAACAATAGTAATAATAATAATAACAACAATAACAATAATGATATTGATAATAATAATAATAATATTGATAATAATAATAATAATAAAAACTATAATAATAATGACATTTGTTAAACCATATTGAAGTTGAAATTTGTGAACGATATTTATAAATGAACTTGAAATTGTTTACATAATAACAATAACAATAATAATAATAAAAGTAGTAGTAGCAGTAGTAGTAGTAGTAGTACTTAGTTGTAGTAATTTTAGTGGTAGTGGCATTAGCAGTAGTAGGTTAGTAATAGTAACAATGTTTCAATATTACTTCAATGCAACTGTTTTTCACGGCACCTTCATCGAGCCAGATATAAGAGCAGATCTGCCATTCCAGATCAAACAAGTCTCTCAAACATAATATCTTCGTCTTATTCTTGGGATGTAATTCTCAGAGCTTCAAACAAATAATAATAATAAGTTTGACCTGCAATGCGGTGCATCTCGGCTTCTGAGGTCATATCCAATTCTCGCTCTCTCCCCGGGTTCTCTGGACTTTGATTCCGATTTCACCTGGACTTAGTTGGCCTTACGACTCCGATAAGCACTGAGTAAACTTCAACGTTTGCTTTTCAGGAGCATAACAAAAATTTGTGGACTTACTCAAGGGCGCATCACAAGTGCTGCTTCCTTCTTCTCTGTTCTCGATTCACTTATGCATGCATCGTTAAGCTTAAGCAAGCAACTAAGTAAGCAAATGATTGCATCTAAATGGGCTTTACTACAATGATGTATGAATTTTACTAGATCGGTTTATATCGCACTATCCCATATTTTGCTATACAATACTAAACTACGCTACTCCAGGTCGTATGGAATTTGCGGGTGGAGGTAAGCATATGGGAGAGACCTGTAGGCAGAAGTAATGACGTAGAACTGAACCCTTCTCGTCTATCGATTTTGTTTTGACTGAGCGCCTGTGAATAATCTGATTCACGCGACTTAGCTTTCACTGGGTGCTGTAGAAATCTTGAGCTTACGATTATCCAGCGTGGTTATGTCATTCTGAAGTCAAAAGAATGTATGATTTAAACTAATCTAATCTTATATCTCATCTAAGCTAATATAAAGCTTTCTGAAGTGTGTTATCATAATACAATCGTTATCTGACTGACACAGCAACGAAATTGAGTATGTGAATTATTAAGGGTTCTTACACTGCACATACTTACAATTCTGCCGCAAGTGGCTGCAGTCAGTGAATAACTTTGAAGGATCCTATAGAAGTATCTCGCTATACAACTTGTCACCCACAAAATTACAATTAAACAAGGCATCAACGATTGTTGCAATACTGTAGTGTGTGTGTCCTATGCAGGATGAGACTTGAAGGGAAAAAACTGCCCCATTGTTGGCTTAAGCATCTTCCCAGTCATTAATGACCCTGCCCATGGGTTGCGTATGATATTACACTACATTTATACCAACACTACACTACATTTATACCAACACTACACTACATTTATACCAACACTACACTACATTTATACAGCACTATACTTAATGGCAGGTCCTGAATTTCATGACCTGGAGCTTGAGCACCAGCAGCCAACAGATGCGGTGGTGCTTCCCTAAAAGTGACTTTTGTTCGATCTAAAGCAACACTAAAATACATTTATACTACACCTAAGTATGCTATACTAAACTGGTGGTCTTTCCACAACTGTTTCAAATCACAAATTGCATCCTGTGCTCAACCTACAGCTGAGTAAGTATCGGTTGATGTTGGTTTTCGGTAATATACTCAGTTTTTTAAAGTCGGTTTGGGTTTTGTTTAGGTGTTTCTAAGTATCATGATATATTGGTATTGGTTTGTGGTTTTTTATGTGTCCTTTATAGTCAAGTTTATAGTTCAACTTTACTCCTGTACCTTTGCAACTGTGTATTATAGAGTGCTGTTTTACTGTAACAAATTGTATCTTAAAAATTGAAACTGTATTTTGTGTTCAACTGTGATATCAGTTTTGTTAAAATGTCAATGTCTCTCAGTCTCTGTATATGACATTTCCTTCTTAAGAATGAAGCAACTTACTGAAGTGTCATCTCTAATGCTACAATACACTGTGGATGTCCAACATTTGCCCAATAAGTTCTTGGTAATTACTCGTATTCGTCATCCGGAAAATTTTACAATAGAGTGACTAATTGTTCAATGTGCTGAGCACAAAGCAATGAGTGTCTGTCTTGGAAATGCATTCTCAAAAGCCACAGCTGTGGCTAGAATTTCCAAATATCGGTACAATCAACAGCCACATAGGCCATGCTTTTTTAACTTATAATTTTGATTTATAAATCAACACTTCAAGGGAAAGCTTTTCAGTGGCACTCCTCAGCTGACACCACAAAACCACGATTCAACAAAATGATCTTCAAATGCTTGCACAAAAGAGACAAAGAGAAGCCACTCAGCCATCATTATAAGCAGTTCACGTCGTAGGTTCCAAAATGATGGGCCGGTCACAGTGAACCTTCTGTACAGCACTGTGGACATTCGTAGTGGCAGGCCAACAACCCGATCACTTTGCACACCAGCAGCAAGAAATCTGCGGCTTCTTGGAAATTTCGTTTGGTTGGCTGCCAACCATTGGAATTGATTGCTGTCTTATGGCCCAGGTGAACGACGCCATTTGCAATTTGTAATTTCTGTAGCGCCGGTGTCTAATGCACAAGGCATCAACTGATGGCGCACCAAGATCAAGCTGCATTCAGGTCAATATCCAGAAAAAATACAACTTCTGCTGTGTTGTACATCATTAACTCTAGTGATGAGCAGTAATTAGTAATTACAATTATTTTTCAAGTGATGGGGCACAGTATATCACTCATATCAGTCAACATCAAAACTTTCAACCAAGTTATGGAATGTTCAGTGAATTAGGAATAATATCTGTGACAGATACTAAGATCTTAGCATTTGAGTTCTGTGAACACCAACTTTTCAGTTTTTCGGATTTCTCTTCAGTTTTTGGTAGCTTTTCAGTAGTTCTGAATACCGACTTTGGTACTGGCTTCAGCTTTTCCGAACATCACAGTATCGGTTCAGTATTGGTTAAATCGAACCAGCACTAGACCAGGCTACATGAGACATCTGACAGGTCTACACATATGCTACACATATGCTACACAGTGTAAACCTGGTCTTAAAATGATACCACAAATATGGGTCTTAAATAATTCTGCAAACAAGTCCACACAATCACTTATGACAATACAGTCAGATTCAAGCTCGTGAAACTCCTGACCAATGAGAAGACACAACACTAGCGCAACATAAACTGCACTCACTGAAAGACCGCTCACACGTATTGAAATTCGGCCTAAGTCGCCCTACCCCAAAATTTCCATCGACCCGTCACTCGTTGAAAAGCTGACACATTTTATTATCACCTGTCCACGCAGAACTTCAAAATGCCCTTGCTGGATTTCTTCAAATATGTTTAAATGCGGGCCTTGCCCGACATGAATTATGTACGAGCAGACACAGATAAGGAAGCATCTGACTCACAACACAACAATTTATTTCAGTAATATGACAACATGAAGCCTGAAGCATGAAACCCAATATATCAACAACACGCAGACAGGTACATAGAAGTCATCGACTTGAGACGGAGAAACGAATTCACTGTTGGCATTAAAAGATGTTTACAGTTTACACACAATAAGGTTGCCGTTCTCGGTTCCTCCCTTCTGCACTTCCTTCAACAGGCATTTTTCTGCCATTTTTCTTATGCGTAGTTTTTGCCTGTCAAAGCAAAGCAACTGTTTTATTCGACTCTGTTCTTGTGCACGAAATTTAATAAAATGGAGTTTCACCGAAGTGCTTTGCCTTTGAAGTGGCGGCATCCCTATTGATGCGTCGGGATTTCTTTGAAGTTTCACGGTCCCTTGCCCTTATAACAACTGCCATTTTTGAAAATCAAATCCTATCACGTCACGGGTTCGTGTCGTTCACAATGCACCATGTGTTCCACCTCTGACCTAATTTCAAGTTTCTCTAACGAGATGGCAGCTCATTGCGACCACAGCTCCATTTCTCTTATCATTCATACAGTTTAACTTGCCTCAAAATTCTGATTTCTCTGCACAGACCCAAGGCAAAGTTTCATCATCTTGGCTTCAGTCTGTGAAAATATTTAGTTTCAGGGCCTTTCAGCGATTAAGAGAGGCCTGGGCCACCGCACCTACAAAGCCCCAATCTCAAAGCATGCTCATTATAAACCTACTAAATCGCATATGTGAATTACAACACAAAAAAGAAGAAATAAATATCGATAATTAATAATAAAATAAATCAAAATAATTCGAAAGATCTGTTGCTAGTTACCGAATCATAAAAAGAAAATCTTTGATTCGAATAAGAACATTCTTTCTTATTTTAAAGTAGACGCAAAACAACATGTAAAGATGAGGCCCCTTATACCATGTGAGGCCCGAGCCAAATGGCCCGGCTGGCCCCACTCTGATAGGGCCTGCTTAGGCTTGCAACATTATCTGGGCCTTGCTATACAAGTTTCCAAAAGACCACCTGCTCGATCTGCGTCATCTTGAGGTATCGATTCGCGCTTATCATATTCATGTGCTCTCGCAAGTCACCTTTCTCCTGTAGTTCAGCTGCGGGAAAATTAACTTCACAGCTTTCCAACAACTTCTGCCGAGTCTGACTCACAATGCTATGCATCATATGCCGCAAGCTAAACTTGGAGAAATATTATATTACCCTACACTATATACCTGTATAATTGGAGAAATATGAGTTTTAACTACAAGCTTGTTAACACTGGCCTTGTGCAGAAAAACTCCTCCAAAACGTAAAGTCGAACAACCGCCGCGATGTCAGTTCTTTAGTGTTATTCAACTCCAACCTTAAGATCCATCTGTTAAACTTGCTTACCCACCACAGCCCAACTTCTGGTTTCCCTCACTTACTTATCCTTGGATAACTTTAAGAAAGGGCTTAAAACGTTTCTATTTAAATTATCGTATGACTGTAGTTAATTTTCTATTGTCGCCTGAACTTATGTACAGCGCCCTTTTCTTCGGCCTCGGCCATCTTACTGCGCTATATAAATTGTCTTAATATTATTATTATTATTATTACTGAATATCGACCAAGATCTCCAGTGTATTACGATTTCTGACCACCGCTTCACTTGAAGTGACCATCGATTGATGCCTCGTGTATTATGATAATGGAACCGTATTGAAGTCACTAGCTTAGATTAGCTCATTACTTTTTCCAAGACAATGACCCTGCACATCTGTATACCTACACATGGGGCTTCTAACTTCATGGCAGTACCAAGTTGTACTACCAAGCAGAAGAGGTAAAACATAACCTGGTTACATAATTCAATCTAATCTAATATAATCTACTGCAATCTACTATATGCTAAGGTATTCTAATTGACTCCAGTCTACACTAGTCTAAGCTATTCTAAGATGCTCCATCTGATTCACTCTTTCCTACCTACATTACTACATTTATTCTAACACAGAATCTAAATTACACTAATCTAATCAATTTTAATCTAATCTAGCCTAAAGTAAGTCTAAAATAAAAGTTATAAAGTCATCACTGATCCATGCTGCATGGAGAAGCAATACCAACCATCTTTCAACCCATGTGTAATGGCAGTAAAAGTAGAGTATCCCATATCCCACAAGTGATACGTAGTGGAGGCGCTCGTCTCCTTTCTTGGCCCTTGAGCCACCAATGGATGAATCCCAATGTCCTGGACACGGGGCCAGTACATCGCAGGACTTGCCGTTTACTTCCCAGCTATACGCCGGTACCAAGTTAAACTGCGTGGTGGTAGAGGCATTATGCGATGAAATCTCCTCTACCCAAGTACACATGTCACGACAGGATTACACAAATCTGAATCACTTAATACCCCTTCAAACCAAAGCAGAATGAGCCCTTGAGCAGAAGGAAAACTACATCCCATGCAGCAGGCGTTATTCAAACCCAATTAAAATTTAACCCCTTGTCTGGGGAAGACATATTAACACTTTCCAAGTGGTTGTTTATCGGAACCTCTTTCTGAAGGTTAGCACTTGAAAATTTCGGTTGACACCTACTGAAAACGAGATTTTCACACCCTCTGCCGCGGTACCCAACAGCTGGAACTGCGTCGCTTCAATTTGCAACCCTTTTTATCCAGGATAAAAGTCATCTTCCGAGCCAAGCAGACGTTCATGCATAAACCACGTTTTGACATGTCAAAAGGAGCCCAAAGGAAAACAAGGGCACAACAGTTCTAGACTTAATAGGCCTAGCAATAACTCAAGTCTCAAGATCAATAGCACGGTTCTGATTTTTAGGCCAGAGCACTGGATGAAAACTTCTAACGGAGTGCTTTTTGTCGAAGCTAATCGCATCTACAGCAATACATACAGTACTACTTAAGGATAGGATCTTATTACAATCCAACATACTGGCCCCAGAACATACTAGTAAAACAGCACGCACATCCTGCACAATCCAACTTAGCAATTATTTTAATTTTCACATGCATGTAGGCCCACTAGTGTAATGAATCCTAGTATTTCCTTCAGCTTTGATGAGTTTACACACAAAAGCCTTTGGGTAAAACAGGCAGGGCTGAATTCAAAACAGGGCAGATTTAACTCAAAACAGCCAGGGAAGTGATGATTCAAAACAGAAACTTAATTGAAAACAATGAAACCCAGATCCAAAACATGAAGGGCTTAATCAAAAGCAGGGCAGGCTGGATTTAATACAGAATAAGGATCAAAACTTTGGAAACATGGATCGACTGGAAAAATGGATGAGATGAATGCAAAACTATGTCGACTGAATTAATAACCATCATTGCTGGAAGCAAACTAATAGCAAGATTATGTGAAAGGCAGCCTGCAAAGCCAGATGAGGTGAATGCAAAACTATGTCGACTCAATTAAAAACTAGCACGGCTGGAAGCAAACTATTGGCAACATTAGCACAGGAAAAGCAACCTTTAAAGCTGGATGAGGTGATGCAAAACTATGTCGACTGACTTAAAAACTAGCACGGCTGAAAGCAAACTAATGGCAAAATTGGCACTGGAAAGGCAACCTTTAAAGCTGGATGAAGTGTATGCAAAACTATGTCGACTGAATTAAAAACTAGCACGGCTGGAAGAAAACTATTTGCAAGATTAGCACAGGAAAAGCAACCTTTAAAGCTGGATGAGGTGATGCAAAACTATGTCGACTGACTTAAAAACTAGCACGGCTGAAAGCAAACTAATGGCAAAATTGGCACTGGAAAGGCAACCTTTAAAGCTGGATGAAGTGTATGCAAAACTATGTCGACTGAATTAAAAACTAGCACGGCTGGAAGAAAACTATTTGCAAGATTAGCACAGGAAAAGCAACCTTTAAAGCTGGATGAGGTGATGCAAAACTATGTCGACTGACTTAAAAACTAGCACGGCTGAAAGCAAACTAATGGCAAAATTGGCACTGGAAAGGCAACCTTTAAAGCTGGATGAAGTGTATGCAAAACTATGTCGACTGAATTAAAAACTAGCACGGCTGGAAGAAAACTATTTGCAAGATTAGCACAGGAAAAGCAACCTTTAAAGCTGGATGAGGTGATGCAAAACTATGTCGACTGACTTAAAAACTAGCACGGCTGAAAGCAAACTAATGGCAAAATTGGCACTGGAAAGGCAACCTTTAAAGCCGGATGAGGTGTATGCAAAACTATGTCGACTGAACTAAAAACTTGCATGGGTTGGAGCAAAATAACAGCATGGCTACCGGACTCAAAGCTGGGTTCAAAATTTCTCTGGCTAGACGTTCGAAACTGCTTGGGCATGCGTGAAAACCCTCTCCCAGACTGCTGTCACTGGCAGACCCTAAGATGGCGCTTGAGAGATGACTTCGGACCCAATACCCGTCCGTTTCCGGCCGACATATGCCATGCCACTCCCTTCCAATTTCACAGGAAGTTCGGCAGACGTCTGAGACGCGCCCGGGATTTCCCGATCCCCAGGGAGCAACACGCATGCATAATTAATGCGCCGGATAAAAGTTTCAACCCCGCGGTCAAAATTAAAAGAAATTTTACACAATTTCGTAACCGATTACCGCTACTCGAACTAATATCTGCACCCACCTGGCGAATGGGAATCTTGCGTCGTACAGCGCGAGCTGGGGCTTTCGCAAACAACCCGGCAGACAGACACGCAGACACGAGATGGAGTTCCGAATGTAAAAGCAGCCGAAGAAATTTTCTTCTGACTTCGCCTCCCTATCTATCTGTCTATCTGTTTGTCTCGATTTCGCCGCAGCTGTGTGGTAGGGCCTATATAGGCCGACGGTAAACTCTTCGAGCGCAAGGCAGGGCCTGCTAGAGACACATGTAGTCGACGATACTATATTAAGGCCACGGCAAACTAGTCGACTCCGCTCATAAATAACTCTGTCATCGCTCACCCTTCGCTCGGCCGCTAGAGCGCGCTACCGCTGCGGAAGCTGCGCAGGATAATAAGCGCCGGAGGAGGATAGACGGACGATCTGACTGCAGCCGACCAATGGGCGCGGGGCTCCGATGATGCTACAATAAATGACGATGTAGATGACGACGATGATTATGATAGTGATTCAGAGTCTGGCTAGGGCGGACCTCAGCCCCGCAGGACGGTACGGCAGGCCCGCTAGCGCCTGCCCGCCTCCCGCGCCGTAGGCCGGTCTCCGCCGAAACTGGTAAATCGCCTTGGGTACGGTATGTTTTGGCTTTCGCTAGAATGTCTGTAACATTCGACCTTAATGCTAAGCCGAACGGTTTCTGGTACATTGAAAATCTAAGCGCATCCGATGTGCTTTTCTAGCTCGTTCTTTTGCAAATGGTGCTACAAGGGGGCAATCACAACAGGTATGGTAAGATATACCTAAATAATGACAAAGATTCTGGTTTAGGGTTAACACTAAGCTGCTGATCATTACAAAGATCGCTGTAAGTGCTGGAGCTTCCGTTAGCGCTTTTATGCGCTAATCAGTCGTTTTCTAAAATTCTTATCGGACGCGGTGCGATTCGCCTTCCAGCCAGACACAGCACGTGACCAGACCGAAGCGTCGGCTAGACAAGTGCCCGTCGGACGGGCGTGTGCGGGTGCGTGCATCCGTCTGTCTGTCTGGAAGGAACGCCATTTTTTTAGAGGCAAGTCACGTGACCCGTCGCGGCCGTAACCGAGTCACGCGCCGCGGGCAAGCGATGATTCCGACGGTGGCAACGACGCCATCGAATTTAGACCTGTAAAATTAATTACTCTTTATTCTGCGCCCGTGGTTCGGTCCAGAGGAAGGGGTGAGACAGCTCGCCTGGGCCGACCGACCTACCGACCGACCTACCAGCGCTCGAGAATAATGCATAAAGGAGGCCCATGTTGATTTAAGCTTTATTCTCTGAGTGATTGAGATCTGTCTGTCTGTCTGTCTGTCTGTCTGTCTGTCTGTCTAAAAGGTCAGAACTAATGCAGACCTCCATCTGGCATTGTTTGTTTGTGTGTTTCTTTGTTTGTCTGTCTGTCTGTCTGTCTGTCTGTCTAGATGTCTGTCTGTCTAGATGTCTAGATGTCTGTCTGTCTGGATGTCTAAATGTCAGAATTGCAAATCTCCATCCGGCTTTTGTTTGTCTGTTTGTATGTATGTCTGTCTATCTTTGTCAGTCTGTCTATGTATTTATGCATACATATATGTGTGTATAAATGTATTGCATATGCATGTATGTATATATGTACTTAGGCCTATGTATGTACGTCTGAATGTCTTTCTGCGTATCTGAATCTATGTCTCGATCTGCTAGACTTAACGAACGTCAGCGCAGTGTGAAGACTTGGGCCGTTGGCTAATTAAACATTATTAAACATTAGGCCTCGAATAATTATTAATTATTGTTGGCGCCGGCGTTATTACCAGACACGCCTGTTTCATCAGTCGGAAGACTGCACGTTTATACATATATACATGAAATACACATCTGCATATTATGTAAATGTATATGTAAATTATGCATATATCATAGGGTGGTCCAAAAAATTGAGTTCAGTTTTCCATCTCAGTGACAACCAAGGCAGAATCTGGCGAGAACTGAAGTTTCAAGATGCTGGCAAACCCGCCATTGCAGTCCATCTTGGAAAAACTACCATAGATCAACCCGCTCCTCGCCTGTCCTAACACTTCTCCGCACTCCCGTCACCTCATCCTTAAAATTTGGAAATCGCTCCATAGCTGCCCCACCCCTCTGAAATAAACTCCCCCAGAGCTGCGACAGTTATCTGACCCATCATACAAACTCACCAACACTTCACCCTTTCAGTTTTTGCGCTGGTCTTTCACTCAAGACCGAAAACATTTCTTTTCCAAAAATCTTATCCTGATTTTTCCTCTTCCCCTTATCTCTCTTCTCGCTTCAATTTCACACACCATCCACCGTAGACGTCCGACATCTGACTGCCTGACTCCTGGATCTTGACCTGGAACCGAACCCTTTTGCCTATCGATTTTGTTTTGACTGAGCGCCTGTGATTAAGCTGGTTCCCGCGACTTAGCTTTCGTTGGGCGCTGCAGAAATCTCGAGATTACGATTACGATTACGATGGTTAAAATATCAGCCAAACTGAACAATGTTTAGAGGTTACGCAATTTGATCAACGGTGACATATGGCGATATCTGGACCAGTCGAGGCAACAATTATCAGGACAGCGAATGTCTTTACCGCTATGATTTCCATCAAATGGTGACGACAGCATATGAAGTAGATTCTGGCCTAGCGCCTTTTCTACGAAATTACTTGCACCAGTATTGCTGGACTGCAATGGCGGGTTCCTATACTGAACTTAATTTTTTGGACCACCCTATTACATATGCAGACAGATACGCAGAAAGACATTCAGTATTGCCTGCTGTCATTTCAAAGCGCATAACCTTGACCTTCTTTCGCAGATTCGAGTCATCAAGGCATCGGATCATCGTATGTCCTGTGTTTTTCCAGTTCCGGAGTTATTTTTGGAATGCAAGTAGTTGCTCTACTTAAATATCAGGTACAATAACAGGCAGTCGATCTGCCTTCTTCCAGGCAGTCGATCCGCCTTCTTCCAGGCAGTCGATCCGCCTTCTTCCAGCCGGTGATATCCAGTTTTCCATCCCAATAACAACCAAGGCAGAATCTGGCGAGAACTGAAGTTTCAAGATGCTGGCAAACTTTTCTCGGAATCGTAATCATAATCTCGAGATTTCTACAACGCCCAAAGAAAGCTAGGTAGCGGGAACCTGCTTATTCACAAGCGCTCAGTCAAAACAAAATCGACAGGCAAAAGGGTTCGGTTCCAGGTCAAGATCCAGGAGTCAGGCAGGCAGACAGTCGGACGGCTACGGTGGATGGATGGAGGATGCTATAAACTCCTGACCCTGCGAATGGAACTTCGACTTAATGGCAAGTCCTGAAGTTCATGACCTGGAACTTGAGCAGCAGCAGCAGCAACAGAAACCAACAGATGGGGTGCGTCCCCATCAGTGACTTGTTCGATCCAAAACTGCATCCAGCTGCTCAGTGACAGAATTTACATCAAATAATTTTGTTTAATGGACTCACTAGACACTTTCCAGTATTAAATAACTGCAACTTTATTTTGTACCATATACGCGAGGAACACCATAACATACATAAATACATATACATAAATACATATATATATATTAATACATATACATAAATACATATACATGAATACATATACTTGAATACATATACATGAATACATATGCATAAATACAAATACATACACATAAATACATATACATAAATACATATACATATACATAAATACATATATATATTAATACGTATACATAAATACATATACATGAATACATATACATAAATACATATACATAAATACATATATATATTAATACATATACATGAATACATATACATGAATACATATACATAAATACATATACATAAATATAAATACATACACATAAATACATATACATAAATCTCTCTCCTTCTGGCTAGAATTAATCCCTCGTAGGGAAGGGGTCAGTCACATTTAAGAAAATATTTGGCGCAGAAGTTTTACAATCGGATGCCTTTCCCGACATCAACACTATTTTCGGTTGGGGTCCTCCTTTGCCGCAAGCACCTACTCGCAAGGCAGGGAGGGCTTCAGACATATTTGGATGGCGCCCTGTACTCGCCATGTGGCATCAAAGGGCATCTGCGGCTTTTACCATGAAACGGGGGCCACCCACGTCCCAAACCTTTTATTCGTCAGGACTAACCTGCTTATTTCGCAGCTGGCCTCTATAACTAGAGGTCCTTCCACCAACAGCCAGCCATCTGTGAATGTGTGTGATAGCAGTACATGTACCTCAGTACATATACGTGTACATAGGCCCTATACATAAATAAATATTCATAGGATTACATAAGCATATATATAAACAGTACAGGTCTAGTAATATTTCATATAGTTCTAGTAATATTATATATTTATTATATATTTATATATATTTATTAAGTAGTACTTATATATTATGTTAGATATTGAAGCCTATAGGTGGCCGATGCGTCCACGCCCACGTGTGGACTAAAAGGACAGCCGTCGCGACAAAGATCTTTTAACTGATGGTTAAAAATCGAGAATTCAAAAAAACACAGACAAAGAGACGGACAGAGAGACAGACAAGCAGAAAGGATCGAAGCGAAAGAGACAGACAGACAGACACGCAACAGAGACTGAAGTACGTGTAGGAGTTGCGACTGCGCATGAAGTGAACTTATATATACATATACGTATATAAAGCATATATGTACATACATATATCTATGCACATATGTATTCATATGTATGCATTTGTATACATATTTATATATTCGTGGCCTTTGCCCTTTAATTAGCCAGCGATGTGCATTCGTCATGGTACGCGTACGTCCAACAAAATCGGCGCATAATTGTTACGATTTAGGCTGGGGTCAAGGCCGAGGCCTAAAGTAAATCTTTTATAGGCAAGGGTGTAGGCTCAGGGTAGATTCCTTCTCATGGAAAAGTACATTGTGATAAACCTATTTTTAAAGATATGCCTACTATTTGACCATAAAATGCGATGCATAAATTATCGATCTACTTATGACGGTATACATGTATGTACGTACGTGTGGTGTACGTTCGCGCATGTATCTATTTGGACGCATTTTTGTATATCTCTGCTTTTAAATAGCAGCAACCCATAAAACGCTGCTGTGTGAGAAGTATACGGTGTCTGTTTACTTACTTATTTATGTAAATAAGACATATCTCTCTCTCTGTCTCTCTCTGTCTCTCTCTGTCTCTCTCTCTCTGTCTCTCTCTGTCTCTCTCTGTCTCTCTCTGTCTCTCTCTCTCTCTCTCTGTCTCTCTCTGTCTCTCTCTGTCTCTCTCTCAATGAGAAATATACAGTACTAAATGCAGTGTGTACAGAATGACAGCCCATAAACGGTTTTGTGTGGTATCCCTGCATATAAAGCATTATTAATATGCAATTATTAATATGCAATATATACATATATGTCTATACATATACATATGTAGAGAGTGAGCGTAGCCTATACAAGACGATTACGGTTACGATTACGATTACACGGCGATTACCTTACACAGCAGACAGGATTTCCTCTTTACATTGAAGCTATAAAATGTATAATCCGATTTTCTTGCCTTACGTAGGATGTTTCTTATTTTACTTGTTCTTTTCCAGTAGCGCCCCCTATAATGAACTCAACAAAATAAAATGAATACATCGACTCGAAACAGTTGGTCGAAAGATCAGGCTGCGAGGGAGAGGCCGGACATCTGTCCCTATATGCCGAGGCTAAGAAAATGAAGTCGGTAACACGTGATATCCTTTATCTGCAAAGTCTGACCTTAGTTTGCAATACAATTATTGCGGTTCATACATTGGAACATTTCCAACTCATAATAGTATAAAAGTACAGCTCCCGTGTTCAACAGAGATGTATCATTTTGCAGCTTTTTGACGTTTTTGCTTCTCGTATTTTTAATGTTTGTATTTCGTCTCAGATGTACTTCTTGACCTTTTTAACAATGATAAATACAGTATGCAGCGATGTTTCATTTTGCAGCTTTTCGGCCCTTGAGTCGGTAGAAAACACATAAAAATAAAATCCTACTAGAATTACGACAATTACCTGATCCATCATCCGAATTCATCAACCCCTTGCAATTTCTGCGCAGGTCCTACACTCGAAACCGAAAACACTCCTCTCCCGCAGATCCTAAGATTCTTCTTCTTCCCCTTCCCTATCCTGCAGATCCAACCTCAAACACCACCCACCGAGGCCGTCTGACTGCCTGACTCTTGGATCTTGACCTGGAACCGAACCCTTCTTGCCTATCGATTTTGCTTTGACTAAGCGCCTGTGAGTAAGCTGGTTCCCGCGACTTAGCATTCTTTGGGCGCTGTAGAAATCTCGAGTTTACGATCACGATTACAAAAGACGAATTTCAAGGTCCTGAACAAGACTTGCGATTACTTTCCCAAGTATCCCAACTTATCCAAGACGCGATTACTTCCCAACTTATCCGAAACTAAATTATATTGCTTTGTGACAGAGACCAGGACATCTTAGAGTTTGATATGTAACACAACGCTTTTGAGAGGTTCTTAAAATGCGCTATATAAAAGATTAGATACATACATACATACAACAAGGAATATAAATATACAAAGGACTCATTTTGACCAATTTTATGCCTAATTGCTTTCTGATAACGTTCTCGCAACTTAACTTTTCCTACTCCGTGAGCGTTTTCTCAGACTTATAGTTATTCGAGGGCAATAGCGAAGATTAGTTTCTCTAGAAGCGGCGCCATATAAATTTCTAATTACAATTACATGAGTGTCTGGTTGGATCAGAAATTACCTTCAAGCCTTCAAGGGTGCGTGGACCAAATCCTCAGTCCCCAGCTCCACCCCGATCGCAAATATGTCGTGGGCGATCTTAGTGCTTCAACATCCGTTTGCACGAGAGAAGGCAAATTCTAGATTTTGCCTGTTCCAACTGGAGTATTTGTCTACGAATTACTCTGCTCTGCATTATCCCTCCTACATACAAATTATTCTTTTGGAAGATTTGGTAATTAAGATGCAAGACCTAATTATGGACTGTCTCAAGAGCGATTAAGTTTGACGGAATACACGATAATACGGGCCAAGATCAACAGAAGGGCTTATTAATTATGACATCAAGTTTTTCCAACATAATTCTGTGCAGTCCACCTATCGAGATAGACTCGACATTATGTCATAATTAAACGCCTTCGGACTTTTTAAAAGACTTCAGACTTTTTCTGACTTAGATCAGTGCCGGGTGATCACATGCAGAAAGCCGTCTGACTGTCTTAATTCCCAGGACACATTTCTCCCACTGTTCGGTGTTTTTATAACGCAAGATTTACTCTTAAGAAATCATAAGAGAGGGTGCAAGCTTCGCTAATAACCACACACACACAAACACTGACGGGCATACATACATACATACACACACACACATACATACATATACATGCATACATACACACATGCATACAGACAGACAGACAGACAAGCAAACATGTAAATAGATATGTCAAGTAAGACAAACAAGTCTGTATGTCTGTCCGTCCGTCCATCTGTCTGTCTGTCTGTCTGTCTGTCTGTCTGTCTGTCTGTCTGTCTGTAAACTTTATTTCGCGACAATCTGACGACATAAAATAATTTAAAACAAATACTGTACAGAGAAGAAAAAACAGTTGACTCTTTTCTCTTACAATAACAACACTTCAAACGCTTCTTTCTTCTCTCTTGTGAAGCGCTCAGTTTCCCATGGTTGTCTGTCTGTCTGTCTGTCTGTCTGTCTGTCTGTCTGTCTGTCTGTCTGTCTGTCTGTCTATAAACGCTCAGTCTAGAAGT
Organism: Norana najaformis; assembly: GCA_964023275.1. NCBI lineage: Eukaryota > Metazoa > Annelida > Clitellata > Crassiclitellata > Hormogastridae > Norana > Norana najaformis. The sequence goes on from OZ029919.1 coordinate 30,442,391, forward strand.
GCTCAGTTTCCCATAGTTGAGACATTCCAGTCTTTAACGATGTCTTATGGCTGCCAGGGCAATCTATGTCGACCTTACTTTACCCCCTCACGGATAAATCTTTCCCAAAGTATTAGGCCCAATATCATTCACCTGCAATTTTAGTAGTTGTTCCAGTGTTTATCGACATCTTATGGCATCAAAGACCGTTGCCGTCGCCCTCCTCCTTTATCCAGCCTTGGGACTGGCACCACTCGCGTACGGCAGTGGCGGAGTTTCTTGCAATTTTCAATGTTACGTTGTAATATCTCTTGTCGTTGTGATGAATATTAAGGTATCCATAACTTACCAGCTTTCTCATATCTTTTGTCCCGGTTAACTTTTTTGGCGTGTTTTGCCCTGAAGTACTTCTTTGACGCTCTCTGTCCTTTATGTGGGCCTGATTAGCTCATTGGCCAAAGCGTAGGGGCCTAAGTCAAGGCGCCTCTGTGAGTGAGGATGCCGGTTCGCATACCGATAGTGGCTTATTTTAGAGATTTTTATCTTGGGCTAGCACGGTCCGTACACGGGGACCTTAAACGTCGTGGCGCCCATTCAAACGGGCAGCGGTGGTGAAGGATCTCACCCGATAAATTCATTGAAAAATGAGCAGAGTCGAGGCCATACGATCGCCATATAAAAGCATATTATGTGCTTTCTTGACGTTTTTTCTTCTCGTACTTTTTTAATGTTTGTATTTCGTCTCAGATGTACTTTTTGACTTTTTTAACAATAATAATACTGTTGCTTGTTTTTTCTATATAAGCCCACCTAAAATGCAAGTGGGTCTACAAAGTATATCTATAGGGCGTAACACCAATATTTGGATAAGGCCTTGCAGTCAGTGACTTAAGCCTACTGCTCTTAACAGAGCTAATTATTATGGGTCCAATTACGATCATAATGAGGTTGTAAATGACGCAGTTGACGACTGTCACGTGTTGTTCGTAGATAGAGGTCGTTTTCTTTCACACCCTCAGTACACCCACTGGCGCCAAATGAAATTTCGCCCGGCACCCGCAGGATTTAGTCTACTCAAGTGAGCCCACTCCGATGGTTAAGAAAATATAATATGCTCGCAGCCGATTTTCGCTCCCTCTGACGTCCCTACAAATGCAGGCACAGTTACGCTGCGGTCCACCCTGACTCTCAGTTTAGAATACTTGTTGCTGCAGCTGCTGATGCAGGTTGATGATGATGATGATGATGATGATTATGATGATGATGGTGGTGGTGATGGTGATGATGATGATGATGATGACAACGATGATGATGACAACGATGATGATGACAACGATGATGATGGTCCACCCTGACTCTCAGTTTGGAATACTTGTTGCTGCAGCTGCTGATGCAGGTTGATGATGATGCAGGTTGACGATGATGATGATGAGGAGGAGGAGGATGCTAATATTGTCATTCGGTGATATATATATATATATATATATATATATACTGTGGACATATAGGTCGATTTAACGTGACATGAGGTTTACACTGTGGCCAAGTGGTTAATGCATCGGCTTTTCAACTAAAGCTGTCGGGTTCGATTTCTGGATCTGTCATGTGAAATCGACATAGGTTGCTTGGTCGAACTGTAAGTGACCTCGAAGGCCATTATCTTCGATGTGAGTGCCTGCTTAATCGTAACCGTAACAAGAGTATTCAGCTCTAGATCCTAACCCGTATGCGTAATTGTCTCGTTGGCTCTGATCCATCATACCTTAGGGACGTCTGCATTTCGCTCTCCTTGGTTCCAGGCCGTAGCACTCTCCGGTCGGCCTCCCTTGGACTTCTGACTGTCCCTCGTATGCGCACTGCCACAGCTTAGTCTAGAAGCTTTGCCTATGCTGGACTTAACAGCTGGAATCGCCTTTCCCAAGAGCTGCGGCTCGAGCTCCTCAGTTTGTCCCTTCCGCAGTTTCGCAAGTGCCTGAAGTCTGCAATTTTAGACAGTGGTCTCACTGGTTCAGGTTGGGAGCGCCCCTGATGAGTTTATTGTTGAAGTGGCGCTTTGTAAATGTCAGATTACAATTACAATTGTAATTTTTCGTAAACTCAAAAATATTCAAAGCTGCTTAAAAAGCTTGGCTAACTGTAGGACACCAATTTATTCACGACTGTCGTGTTATATGAGAGGGATTGACCAAATACACAGTAAGAAGAAAAAGATCCGGTTACCGAGAGATCAGAGAGAGAAGAGACCGGGAAGTTACATTGGATTGTAGGGTACTGTAGGGTATTCCGGTAAAAAAAATTATGGTAAGGCGGTGGATTGGAAGGGTAAGGATCAAATTTCTAGAAGAGTTGGGACTTTAATGTTGATTGGAAAGCCTGAGAAGTAACAGATGGAGAAGATGAGACAGATGACACTGGGTGAATGATAGGAGCAGTGAAGGAACGACGAATCGAAAGGATTCATATGATCGATTGTTCAACAGTCATCTGGGTTCGATTCCTGGGTGTCATGTCATGCGTAGGTCATGCAACATGCATGACATGACTTCCTCTTTCACAGATCCTATCTTGACTCCCCTTCTTCCTCTTATCCCTTTTCCCGCTCCAATCCCAAGCATCACCCACCGTAGCTGCCACGATGTCTCTCTGCCCGACTTTTGGATCTTGACCTCGAACCGAACACTTTTGCCTATCGATTTTGTTTTGACTGAGCGCCTGTGAATAGGCTGGTCGCCGTGACGTGGCTTTCATTGGACGCTGTAGAAATATCTGAATTACCATTACGATTACCGCAACTTAGAGGCCATCAAGTCACACACGAGCCTGCAGAAAAATTAGGTCACAATTGTCTTTTCGGCCTACGGGGTATATCGGAGTTCTGCTGCAGGGTTTTTTAACTGCACATGTGTAGACAAAGGACCTACATAACAGGCACTTACGACCGAAAGATAACCAAAATTTAAGAATCCCAATTACGGATATGGACTAATTATACGGATTAGACCCAGCTACGCCTAATTACGCCGCCAAGCGTATCAATATACACGGGTGAAACGTTCATCACTTGCGTCGACAATTGACCTATTATTTTAAATTAGTGTGTTTACACGGGTAAATATGTGTTTTAGTGAATGCAAATATGTACGCATCGCATTAGGCCTCTACTTCTGTGTACAGTATCGCAAGTTTATGTGCTCAGAAGGGTGCGTTTTTGTATGTTCGTTTAATGCATATTTACACGTGTGTTCCAACGTGTATTAATGTAGGCATATATTGTCTGCCTGCACTTAGCCGGTTTAATAACTATGACAGAATAAAAGGCCAATAGCTGTTATTTCTAGGGCCAACAGTTATTCATCTCACAATGAGTAATATTCATGATCTTCATGTGTGAATAAACTAGACTTTTAGTCATATACACTTGAAAATACTAGGCCTAACATCTGGAAATATTAGACACAAATATTCGACCCAAAACTCATCGGGAGGCTTATGTATGAGCAATCTAAAAATAGAGCACAATGATTGACGGACAGTTAGACATATTTGTCGGGTGCGCAAAGAGCATCGTGCGCGCTTGGTCTGTGGTCTAACGGTTGCCGGTTCGAGCCTGCTGATCGTACTCCGTGCAACGACCTAGGACAAATTGTTCACGCAAATTGTCGCCAAACAGTTTAAAATTTGGTGCCAGCGAAAGAGGACAGCAAAGAGCAAGTCCAGCGATGCATTGGACCTTGGGATTCGCCATTATCGGGAATCGTAGGCCTAATTGTCATCGTAATCTCGAGATTTCTACAGCTAAGTCGCGGGAACCAGCTTATTCACAGGCGCTTATTCAAAGTAAAAATCGATAGGCAAAAGTGTTCGGTTCCAGGTCAAGATCCAGGAGTCAGGCAGGCAGTCGGACGGCTACGGTGGATGGTGCTTGAAACTGAAGCGAGAAGAGAGATAAGGTGAAGAGGAAGTATCAGAATAAGATTTATGAAAAAGTAATGTTTTCAGTTTTGAGTGAAAGACCAGTGCAGAAATTGCAAGAGGTAAAGTGTTGGCGAGTTCGTGTGATGAATCAGATAACCGAGTGTCTCTTCTTCTTACGCTGAGAACTTTGGGAGATTTACATTTGCATAATGTTTATAGGCTAGCTGGTGCGCTGGAGCAGATGGCCGAAATAGTTGTTTATGTCTGTGTTTTAGTACTGAGTTTTAGTTTGTGTACCATGTGCCGCTGCAGTTACCTTATCCGATCACTGCGTAGGTTTTAGTCATCTAGCCTACCGACTGTACAGAATAATATGTGTTTGAATCCATAACTGTTTGCAAATATCGCCAAAATATAAATCTAAACGAGTAGACCCTTCAGTTACCCAGCTGTTTAGCCGGCTCCAGTTGTTCTGCTGTTACGAATATCTCTCCTTCTGAGTCGTATTTGTCTGATCATACTGTGCCATTACTAATCAGGTCTCTTTCCACCAAAAACCACCTCCTGCTTACTCTTTCATCAGTCACCGTGCTTGGAAAATGCTCAAGGTCCCACTTTTAAAGTTAACATTCTTGCCTCCCTCTGTGGTTGTGATCCAACACAGACGTCTACCGAAGCTGCTGCCCAACTAAATTCGACTCTATCTGAAATCCTAGACAGGCTCATTCCTCCTAAGTCTAAGAGGGTTACAGCAGGGTTAAGGACGGTTTTGGGCTGTTACGGTTAACGACGACTTGCGAGTTGTTTTCGCACAGCTGTCCGTAATAAACATAGATGTCGAGAAAATGTCATTGAACAAGTTTTGTCCTAAATGTTAAAGACCTCGACTTTCCAAAATTTAATGTATGAAAATTTCATTTCATTTTGTTTTGTTACAGACGCGATGTCTCGTGAATGTGCTGTAGGTCGCTGTGTTATTTTACCGCTTGTGTCCGACCAACGGCACATGTATATTCAACTGAGACATCACACGACGGTTCTTCTAATTTTGAAACTGACTCAAAGAAAAAATATATAAAATTTAAACTACTGCTAATTTCTATCTGTTAGCAAAGTAAAAGCTTACAGTGAAATTCAATACAATGTCAATAGATTCCTTATTGATATTGTACATACTAGACCTATTGGTTGTAAAGTGCAGTTTCGTTTTAAGTCTATTCTAATTTTAATGTGTAGTCCAGAATTTTCAGTTCCGTTAATACATATAATAATTCATGCATATTTGTCAAAAATTTGAAATGGTTTCTGCAAATAAGAAATGATACAGTTCGTTTTATGCAAACGAAAATGCAACTGCAAGGGCATCAACTGATACCACAGTGAAATGGAATTTATAAGGCTTGGCATCGGCTAAAGGTTATATTGATTGAAAAATATTGCATGAAAATTATGTAACAAGTTTGGTTTAATGCTTTTTCTGACACCAAGAATTTTTCTTATTAATATTGTTTTTGGGTAATACAAAATTTGAATGATATCGTTAAAATAAAAATTATATTGTGTTATGTTATGCCAAACAGCTCCAGATGACGTTTCACACAGGTCTGCTACCAATTAATTCCTGCAATTGCTGAATATTTATCACATATTGAAATACAGAGTTTGCACAAAAATGGATAACATTTTGCTCGATTACCTTCAGCGACGCCAGGTGGGTTGTTTATTGCATTCTGTGATAATGTTTAATAAAATATAATGGAGAGTTTTATAAAGCACATCCAGGACACTGGAATAAGACCGGCCTCAGATAAGAACCTTGACGTTAGCTTCAAGTTTAACCTTCAGATACGTATAGTTAAAAAATTCTAACTTTTATACATTTAGTTCGAACAATTTCTGACTTTAATATGCGTGTAGAGTTAAACTCTATCTTTCACACTTGTACGGTAAAATTCTAATTTATTAAAGTTTAATTATGACTTTTGGATATGTACAGCGTAGTAGCTGCAAGACCCGAACATATAGAGACAATATCTTTTGTCCTTGCTATCGATATGCCAAGATATCAACATTGTAATCTTGTTCTCAGGATAATCTGAGTGACTTCTATAGCCGCTGCTGATATTTAAGTTGTAGCTGACAACCATCTTTCAGTGGCTGATATGGTGTTTGAATTTGTCATCTATGTATGCATGTATCTGGTTATTTATATAGCTCTTTTTATAAAGCTCACAAAGGCACTAAATACTGCAGTGTGCAGGCTTGAGCCACCCTTTGAGTGTTCAGAGAGCAAGGCTGTAATGCACAATTCATTACTTTCATCAGTTGAAGCCTTGTGCATTAGGTAACACAGTAAAAGCCCGGTAATGCACGTTCCATTAACACATGAATTCGGTTAATGTGCGGCAACAGCATGTCTCCCAAGGATGCCAAATTAACACACAGAAATCACTGATGCAAGGCACATAGACTGGCACTGCACATTGGACGGCACATACAGTTATACATGCTTGGCAAGCAGTAGTACATGTACTTGCAGTGATGTACTTCACAAGCATTTCCTTCATTTTTCTCTGATTAACAATATTGGTGAGAGGTATAGTGTATATTTGTACTGTCATGTTAAGGCTATTTCATGTTAATACTTTGTTCACGGTGGAAATTTTGTTTCTCAAACGAGCGGACGGTTTTCTTAAAGCCGTGCTCAGAGTTGACAGAGCTGTAAAACAAATGAGGGATTATGTCAGCTCTTTATGGTTCGTCCCAGTGCTGTTAAGTTTAGTTGTTTACATTAGTTTGTTTGTTTACAGTAGTTTGTTTGTTTACAGTAGTTTGTTTTCTGCTTGTGTTAGATATTTGATACAGTGGCCCAGGAGGCATCAGTGGGACACTCTAGACCTCGTGGATTGGCATCTGTATCCCGCCCACTGGCTTCAGCCTTGCATCACGATCAGAGTGGTAAGATGTCTAGGACTATGTTTAATAATCTGACCTTATTTCTCAGAGAGGTCAGTTGCCTAGAAGTCTGCTCTGGACTAATACTATGATGAAATTGATAAGCTGCCCACAGTAAGTTGCCCAGGAGTGTGTCTAATGCTTTGGCTGACTTCTTAGGCAGAGAGTTAGTTGTCCAGGAGCCTTTTTAATGCTCTAGTCTTCGTGATCAGAGTGTAACATGTAACTGTTAAGTTGGTGAAGAATTAGGTGTAATGTAATATGATGCGCAATTTGTATAGCTCCTTACCAGCACTCCTAACCAGTCAGGGCAAAACAGAGCTGTCTTTTGGGCACATGTAGCAGAAAAAGATTTCCTTTGTGCCTAACGCTGGACATAAATGTTAAAAATATCATTGAAGATGTAAAGTAGTTTGAATGGCGTGTGGTTATCAATAAACAGTTATTTTCCAATATTCAGCTGCGTCCAGCCAGCCTTCCATCCATCCATTCTTTTCGTTCCTTCTGTCCTACCATCTTTTCTTCTATCTCTCATTCCTTTCAGTATTTCTTTCTTCCTTCCGTCCTTCTTCCATCCATTCTTTCCTTCCTTCCATCCTTCCTGCTTCATTCCTGCCCCACAAAAGTGCTCCAGTTGTTCCTGTTTGATAGCCACTTTTTGTAACCTGGCTGCAGGCAGTCGGCCAGGTCCCCTCGAAGGGGCTGGTGACACCCAAGTGGCTGCACCACAGCATCCAGGCTGGATAGACAACGTGATGCGAGACGTTGTGACTGCCTCCCCGAAGAAGCAAGTCATCATTGGAGGAGTGTCAGGACTGTAAGTACACCGGAACCTCCATATGACATGCTTTGTTTTGTAGCAAATTCTGATATAATTCGTTCAGGAATATGGATTCTTCATTCGTTCATTATCTCTTAGTCTAACTCAATATTCGTTTTTTGTTCACCTTAAGACGCTCTTGTTTTGATTGGGTGGACAGATGTGTGACTAGCGCTTTTGGGAGGTGCTTTGAAGGACCTTTATAAATGTCTGTTACATTACATTCTAAGGTACATGTAACTTAACTTATTTGTATGACCTAATGCAAAGTCATTACAAGAAGTTACTTGATGTGTCTCTCAAAGGTCTCATTATCACGAGGTTTAAGTGTACCTGGGATAATTGGGGCCACAGATCTTCACATTCATTGTCTGCAACACTGTCCAGATCTGGGACTAAATATGTGTCAATTATCAACCATGGAAGGAAATTTGTTGGTCAATCCATATATGTCTGTGTGAGATTGCCAGTGAAGAACTTTTCCAGCTATATGAATGTAATTTGTATATATGGATGAACTTAAAGAATTATAACATCAGTTGGGCTAGCAATAAGAGCTTTTGTGAGGTAGTTTAAAGGCACTACAGAATCACCCAGATACATACATGCATATGTACGTACATACTTATGTACTAATGTTGTAAGAGCTGCTGGTTGATCCTATGTCACAGACTCCCACAAGTCATCAACATTTTGGCCCTTGAATTGTGAATAGGTAGTCTACCAAATGTAACTTGTAGAATAGGGATGACTTCAGGATTCAGACTGAAGGAAACAGACAATTCTTAGAAAGCTCTTTTAAATATTTTATTTTTCCTTTGAGATAGCTTAGAATTTTTTGCCGCAGTTTTCAACAATTACTGCATATTGATTGAATGACCACTTCAGAGCCCAACTTCAGTTTTCAATCATTGATTGACAGAGGTTATATATTTTATGAGATTATCGGCCCGTTGGTTGCACATTTTATTGGTTTGGTTTAATCTGGTTTGATTTGCTGTTTTTTGTTTTGTTTCAGGGCTTCCGGTTATATTGTAGGAAAGGTTGGAAGAGCTGCTTTCCTGGCGGTCGGTGGAAGCTTAATCCTTCTGCAGGTAACAGTTGGTCCAAGATCTGGTTTTGATCCAGTTTCTAAGTTAAACATAGGCCAAAACCTTTTTGTTAACCACATATCATAATAATGCAGTAATATGTTTTGTTAAGTGTAAATTTAGATGTTTTTCCAAGACCATATGGCCTCCACCCTACTCATTTTTCATTATTGGGTGAGATCCTTCACCACTGCTGCCCGTTTGAATGGATGCCACACCATTTAAGATCCCCAGTTGCAGTTCAGTTGATTTCTTTTGCTTTTACAGATTGCCCATTACCAAGGTCTCATACAGATCAACTGGACCAATGTCGAAAGAAGTTTCCAGAACACGAGACGACGTGTAGACCAACATGTGGCCGACAATCTACCGGGTTTTCTAGAAGATGTGATTATCTTTTTCCTTAGGCTTTGTATATTGTGTGTAATAAAAACCCACATAAAATTATATCGCTGGTACTGTTTTGTGTCTGGTTTTGGTTCAGCTTTAATGGGATTGCTTTAAGTTTTCATTTTCCAAGTTCAGTTTTGTAATTGAGATTCTGCAGTCAGTTGGCTTGTTATTCGAAGATTATATGTGGTATGGTATGGAAAATTCATTTGTTACGTAAAAGGTAGGTTACTAGCCGTCTTTTGTTGAAGCAAAATGAGGTTCAAGGAAATTTTGGCTGAAGCACAAACACAAAGGAAGCAATCCAAAAATCAGACAACCTATTCCAAGGGTCGTACAAATGTCGTTTGTGTTAGGAATTCTGCAGTGATAGCATTACAACTTAGGATTCACTAGCCTTGGTAGTGCAGATGTTACCGTGCTAAGATTATATGACTATTAACACCAGTGCACAAGGCTGTTATGTTCACAGACATTTTGCTTTACATGATTTCTTTACAATGTTGAAAGTTTTTTGCCCCTTGTTAGAGTTTGGGTATAAAGAATGATTTATATAGGACCTTCTAAAAATGTGCCATATAAATTTCCAGATAATTTACAAACAGTGGTGGAATGAGTGAATGTAGAGAGTATATTTTCATCCTTTCATCCTTCCTTGGAATAGTCATTGGATAGAAGCGTCTGTAGCCTGCGGTTGCTTATTGCGTTGACTGATGATTGGTTATTTGATCTGTCAGTATGCATGACACAGTTGCCTATCAGTAGCATGCTTGGTCTGCGTACTGTAACAAATACGGGTTCAGTCCTGCTGTGCGGACTCCACGTAGCGACCACGGACAGTTATTTGCACACACTTGGCTCTTTCACCTGGCTGTATGATTTGGTAAAACCGTAAGCTGTGGGAAGTAAATGATGTTCCTGCGTTGCCCTGGCCCTGTGTCTAGGACCTGCGGCTCACAGGCCAGAGTATGGCAAAGAATGCCTCCTTACATTACACTATAGACATTGAAGTGATCCTGTATGAACTCAGATACTAAGTTAATGTTGTGATTTTGTTTTTGTTTTAGGTGAGAGAATTTGGGCGACGACATGTATTTCTCGCTGGCTCCTTCTTTGCAGGATTCTTGGTTGGTCTTGCGACATAGTTTTATCACACTGCTATGGTAGCATTTGTGATTTTGGAAGAAAAGCTTTGCCAGATACTTGATTAAGACTAAAACAAAAATACCAGCGATTTATTGGACCTTTTATTTGAGGAAAGAGCTGAGTTACAGAGGAAACCTTGGTTAGGATATCCTACTGATATTTTGAGCAGTATTGAGTCCACATTGAAATCATTTGCTAAATATTGAATTGGACTCTTGCATGTTTGCATATATTTGAGGAATTTGTTGTTTTTAAAAGAACTGACAGAATGCATTTATAGCAGCATAAGTACAGTTCTGGACAAATTTTGTGTTTGGAGAAGCTTAATATAGCATTCTTTGGCAAAGACTGTCTTAACATGTATCAGTATTGGCAAATTTGGTGCGGGGTGAACAGCATTATAATGGATAAACTGCGTTTAAATGCATCTATCAATGCCTGAGCCTGTGTTGTTTAAGTTCTGGTACCATTGCTGTTTTATAGATTCTTTGATTTGTAGATTTGTTAACTGTATTTTGGTACCAAAACCTTAGCTTTTTGGTATAAAATTTTTGTATCCAGTTGAATGAAAACTGTAAACTAGGAAATAGTTATAAAACAATAGATATCAGTTCATTGAAACTTGAGGCAGAGTGACTTAGATTTAACTTTCTCCATTAGTCTTTTTGGTAACAGTATTGCTGATGGTGTCCTTTGATATTTTCAGTTAGATTCTACATTTGGCATGGTTAGATTGGCTTGAGCTAGCACCAAGGCCATTTTAAGAGCCATTTTTAAAAAAATACTAAAGCAAATGAGATTTACACATTTTCTTACAGCTTTAATTTTTTTGGAAGTGCTGGTGTTTGCTCATTTCTTAAGGTTTCAAGTTTAATTCTGCATTTGGAATGGTTTAATTTACTAGATTCTGATTGGAGGTTTCATGAGAGCAATGTTTAAATGCGTGTCCTGGAGCACGAGTGCACTGTGGCATGTACAATTTGGTTGGTTAAGTACCCGCAGTTTGCTCTGAAAAGTGCTCCAAATAAAATTCTTATTTTATCGGGACATGCAGTTGAAAGCCATCCAGTTATTTGAGCCGTTGTAAATGTTTTCAACAGCATTTGAGTAGATGTACTAAAGTGATTGCGATCTCTCCATTGCAGCTTTGTTAGTGTATTTGGCTGTTTTCTTCTTGTGATATCTTTTCAACTTCTTTCATATTTATGACAGGAATGTTGAGGTTATTAATTAATTTAGTACATTCCAGCTGTGAACGATTAATTTAAGTGCTTTTATAGCCTCTTTGCAGAAACCAGTTAGATGTTTGAAAGTGAAGTCTGTTTCTTAACTGTCATCGTTAGTGGGAAGCAGGTTTCATCATCGCGTGAGAGAAATCGTCCAGTGGTCTTAATACAATATAAGCCGCTTTCTGTAAATTCTGCTGCATCTCTGTACACTACATTTTATACCGGATTTTGAAGTATTGTACTTTCGTTCTATCAGTGAACTTTTATTAAAGGCCTAGTTACTCTGTCATGTCATGTCATGTAATCATCTCTGGACTGGATCCAGTCGTTGATTTCTCTATGACACCCCTCCACAAATCTCGTTTCCCGGCCATCTCCTCAAGGGTCATTCTCCGTCTGCCCTCCGTTTTCCCATAGATAGTAACTCCGGCACTCTGGGGCGACCAAAATTCTGCCAGTGAAAAACGGAACACAGGATTCCAAATAAGTAGCCTTTAGAGTATTACATTTTCTTACAGTCTGTCCTAAATAGCAGCCTTGTTTGCATTCTATTTACTGGAGGCCCAGTAGCTCTTAAGGTGACCCAAACTGCCAGTGGTAAAAGTAACATTTAACGTATCTACTCATCTCCTACCCTGTGGTCACAGGAAGGTTTGATCACGGGGTAGCATAGTAAATAAATGCAGGATTTCATGCACTTCTGTCTACAATATGAAATTAAATGCATACAGTACCTATAAATTTTTTAAGTTTAAGGTGTCTCAACAGTTCAACCTTAATGCAGATATTCAGGGTAGTCAGATTTATGACAAAACCGAGACATAAGTGAGCATGCCGTTGAGCCAGCAGTTTTTCAAAGCCAAATCTTCAAAGCTAGGGCTGCCCCAGGAAAACTGGGATGGATGGCTGCTGATGGATGAGTTATTTGTTCTTCCATCCTTGTCCGTGCTCACTTTCTGCACCCTTGTGTAGTTGGCTGGTGGAACATTCATGCTCAAACGGAGGCCTGCCTAACATGCTGGGTTCACTCAAAGTTCTTGTCATAAAAAGCTTAAACGTTTTTGGTAGGTGTAATTGAAATTTGTGTCTGATTCGTATTGTAACGAAGCACAAAGAATTTCTCATCTATGTTCAAACCCTCAGATATATATATGTCAAGCTCAAACTGTCCATATTATTTGAGAACTTTTGACAATGTAACATGTTAAGAGCTACATGCTAAGCACATCTACAAAATTTCTGAAGCACGATTCTAGCCCCTGTATATCCACGTAATTAAAAGACAAATCAGGCAAAATGTGACTGTGCCCAAGAACCTTGTTGGAAAGCTAATTGGCAAGAAACAGTCAGAAGGCACGACACGGGTAATTAGGAGTTCTTTGCACATTTACATTCCCTTATGCGTTTTCCACCAAACTAAGTTCTTTTATAGAGCTTTGTTAAACATTTTTATTTTCACTTTATGATGCCCACAAACAACAAATTTAACATCTCCCCTTTGGGCCCTAATTTGAAGCTGTGCTCACCAATTATTATTCTAGTCACCCATAATTTTTATGAGCATACCACACATAACTGAAAGTCTCCTGTTAAACTTCATAAGACAACTGACTTTGCACCTAAATATAATTTTCATTGGACAGCTGGATTATAGCTCTCAGTAGTCAGAGACCACATAAAAAATTGCAACTCTATTATTTGTGATAGATATATCAGATTTTCACCTTATTATTAACTTCCAGTTTGATACAATGCAAACATAAACCAAGTTTAGAATTTTCCAACTTTGTTAGGGCTTTCTCAAATGTTAGGGACATATAGAATTAAGACAACCACGTGCATGTTGCTGATTTTCTTTATGTATCGCTACTGACTCCTAAACACAAAAACACATTTTTGTTTTAAAAGTTCTGTTTTATTTTTATCTCCATCAAAAGAAATTGAACAGTTGCCATTCTACACATGAAGTGACATCACTGGAAATCCATTTATGACCTTGGCCTCTCCTTCTTCTGTTTGTACAAGGCAAGCAGGGAGACGCTGGCAACCTTTACGACCTTGAATCGGACGCCGGGAATATCTCCAACAGCATGACCCTTACGACCGAATCCAGCAACCAACACTTCATCGTTCTCCTGTAAATGCATACCAGACAAAATGTACACCTTACACAGACATGTCAAGCTGTTTGCTGCAAAACCATGTATGAGATATAAACATCAAAGCAGTGTGCAACAGAACTTTTTACTTTGCATGATAAACTGGATGAGAGGCTAAAGTTTTTATTTTTTTAAATCCTGATTAGAGCAGAAGACTTTTGCTTAGTAACAACATACATCTTCATTTCAAGTTTACTGTCTGCCAGTAACTTTTTGAACACAAGTTTTCAACCTTAATTTTAACAAGAGCATTTTCACAAATAATTTATATTCCAGAGGCAAAAACAGAGATCAGTCAGAAGTTAAATATATGTGCCGTTTTTAGAAAAGTGTCTTTACTAATTATAAAAAACGTTTTAAGAATGCACAACAAAATTCCATTCAAACAGACAAACCTCAATAAAGTTGAGACAACCGTCCCTGGGGACGAACGCAGTGATCTTCTTTCCGTTCTTAATCAGCTGGACTCTAACACACTTACGGATGGCAGAGTTAGGCTGCTTAGCTTCGACTCCACTGCAAAAATAGTTACACAATGTTTCCAAAAATACAAAAGCAATAACTGAAACCCAGTCAAATAAATTATCTTCAATTTCTTTAACTGAAACACTGCAGCATCAGTGCTTAGTCACAGCAAGATTTCTTTATAGCACCCTGGTGCTTTTTTAATCACCAAAATCAATATTAATTGTTGTCATCTGCTTCAGAAAAGCATGCATTTTTCTTCAATCTGTAGGAAATAGGAAACAACGGCTAGTCTTTTGTAATAAAATAATTAATAAATGAAAAATTGATATCATTTAACCACACCACTGCTTTAGGAATTTAATTAGAAGTCATAGATGGTAAATAATCTTGTTTAGTATACTACAGCATAATTTACAACATACAATCTATTGTTTTTCAGATTAAAATAAGTTTGCTAGGATCTTCATTCAAATCAAGCGATTTGTTAAGACCAATAAACTACTTTTAATCATTCAAAATACAACAGTGCAAGATTTTTCTGATATTAAATTTGTATGTCAATTCTTTAAGCATTTACACAGATCCAGCAGTCTTCTAATTTGATTTATAAATCATATAACTGAAATAAACAACTATTCTGATAGCTTACACTTTTTCCAAGACAATTCCCTTAGCGTGGGAGGCTCCACCAAAAGGATTGGACTTCCAACGGGTTCCCAAGTGCGACTTCTTGTAGTCTTTGTCGTGCCATCTCTGTTCACGACGATGGTTCTTCAGTTTACGAGCAGTCCTAAGACCTCGTGGCTTACCTAAAATGTCACAGAACTCAAAGTAGTTTTATACAGCAACATAATTCTACTTACTAAGTAACCCATGTTCAAATAGAAAATTCAACAGGTTTAAGCACACAATTTAACCAAATAAAACCTTAGGCCATCCTAAGTTTCACGTTTTGAAAAACGTATCAAAACAATTTATTCCAAATGAACCAAGCGTTTACAATAAATGTCAAAAATGAATTTGCGATAAATATTCGAATTATAAACTGTGCTGCATCAATAAACTTATATCGCGTTTACACGGTAAATTAAATTTTTCATTTTATTTTATTGCACGTTTTACAAGTAAAACAGCTTTTACATAACAAGAAATACTGCACTTTACATAAAATACAGTCTACACAACAAGGTTAATTTAGACTTTTCTTGGCAAGTTCGTCTAAACGGCCCAAACACATTGTCGTTCGCAAAAGATGAAAACGTGGTGCACGAAAAACAGCAAAAATCCAACTCCGATCACACTTACTTGCGCTAAAAATTACAGAAACTGTTTTTAACCACACGGCTTATGTTATTTGAGGAAATTGGAAAAAAATCTTAATTAATGCAAAACAACGAGGACATTTTAGAAGCGAGATTCAACCTACCCATGTTACTAAATGGCGGACGTTGAGGAAAGAGAGAACCAACGAAGAACTTGAGCAGAGTCTGTCAAATTATGTCACGTGACAAATCTGGTTCTCTGTATTTATGTCGCGCAATGATTTGCGTTTCTTTACTCTTATTTTTTGCATTTATTAAGCGCCACCATATAATGACTAAGCATCAATCGTTAGTCCTGAGCAATGTCAGTGAAGGATTTGCTCAAGGTCTCTACACAGTAACCATTTCAGAGGAGGCTTGAACCCATACTCTCTTGTTACAAGCCAAGCGCTCTATCCAATCGGCTATAGGCCTTTTATACCAACGTCAATATGAGCGTAAAATTTATTCGAGTGCACAAAAACGGTAAATACGGGTCACATACTTTGTCTAAAAAAATAACCCTTAGGCCTAATTTTTCTAGAAGTGTTATCTAGTTTAATGTCAAAGTATAGACCTATTAATGTGGACTTAATAAATTGATATGATTTAGGCACTTAGGCTTACACATCAGACTATTCACAATTCATGGGCTTCGGCCAATTTTTAGGCCTGTTGCTTATTAATTAGACTGTCCTGTATTGATATGTACAATTTATGTGCAATTTAGTATCAAACCAGAAGCTACTAAAAGACTTCACGCGTACATTGACGGCATCATTCTACTGATTCTGTCTACGCGCCTCAAACTTAACCCTGACAAACCTGAGCTCATCTGTTTTGGTCGATCATCTGAGCTCCTGGTAACCCTTCAGAACTCTGTGGGTTTCAAACATGACACTGAAACTGATTCACAACCCGTTTCTTGTGCGTTTGACTTGACTGTAAGCACCGGTGATTATGTCGGTCTCCGTAATACAGCTTTCGTGTGTGGCCGAGAAATTTCGGCCACTTGCTTATTAAGCCATCTTCAAATCAAACTGCGTTAAATTCTTCAAGTTGAAACAGCTGATGGTCGTTGTTAAAGGGATTCATTGGTTTGAACGAGATGTCCGTATAATAATGTATATATATATATGCATAGAGAGAGAAGGAGAGAAAGAGAAAGAGAGATGGATGTATGTATGTATGGATGGATGGATGGATGGATGGATGGATAGATAGATAGATAGAATAGTTAAATAGATAGATAGATAGTGAGACTGCTAGAGAGAGAGAGAGAGAGAGAGAGAGAGAGAGAGAGAGAGAGAGAAAGAGAGAGAGAGAGAGAGAGAAAGACAGACAGATACAGAGACAGACAAACAAACAGAGCTCGAGAGAGAAAGAGAGACAGAGACAGAGAGATAAAATTAACTGATTTATTGAATTAACAGCATTTCTGACTAATCGGTAAAAATCAATGGCTTAGTACAGGACACAGGAAGAAGAAATTCGCCACGACCCACTAGTTCCTAGTACCTCACACTGAAGCAGTGGCGGCTCTAGATTTTCCCAACAGGTGGGAAAATGGAGCCGAGCCACTCGAGGGGGCAGTTTGATACCCGGGTTTGGCGAACCTGAGAATGCCCTAACATGTTTCAACGCCGAGTCGTATGGACAACGAAGACACTGAAAACTCCCCATTAAATGTGGGGATGCAGTTCCTCTACCCATTTCGCTATATCCCTTTTCTTTCTTTTCTTTTTTGTGAGATCGTTTAAACTGAATCCCTAAGTTTTCTTTTCTTCTTTTGTGCTTTGTCTTCGAATCATTGCATATACACACAGACACACACACAGACAGACACACATATATATATGTGTGTGTGGAGAGAGAGACATAGAGAGAGAGAAAGAGACACACACACAAACTGAGACAGAGACAGAAGCAGAAACAGAGATAGGTACAGAAAAGGAGGCAGAAACACAAGTGAACATGATGGTGAACAAAATGTCTTCGAATCCTTCACATATAGAGGCAGAGACTGAGAGATACAGTGACAGATACAGATACAGCTACAGAGACAGAGACAGAGCTAGAGGCAGAGGTAGAGGAAGAGAAGGATGCAGAGAGGCAGTTATCCAACTATATGCAGTCTTTATAACACACACACACATATATATATATATATATATATTAAATTAACTTACGCCCGAATGAGATTATATAGGAACTGCGTGTAGGCAGAGAACTCATTAATCATTCCATCCGCCCTCGCATGACTAGCAGCCTCAGCAACCGTTGCAGTCAGATGCAGATGCTTCGATACATCACTTTTAGGAACAAATTTATCCCATGAAATCTAATTATTAAGCGCGATCATCTCATCGTCCACACATGAACAGTTAAGAATCCGTCTCTCTCTCACTTCCTCCTTCTCTCTCTCTCTCTCTCTCTCTCTCTCTCTCTCTCTCTCTCTCTCTCTCTTCTCTCTCTCTCTCTCTCTCTTCCTTGTTCTCTCTCTCTCTCTCTTTCAGTCTGTCTCATCATTTTGCTCATTCGTTCTGCTTCTCTCTGCTTCTGTATCTGTCTTTAGGTTCATCTGTTTCCTTATAATTTATTTTTTATAATTTATCCATGTATCAGTAGTGGCGGGCTCAACATTCTGGCAGTCCGCCCTGCACGGGTCTGGTTTGAGGGGCGCCGACATGTAACCAAGAGGGAGGGCCTCCCACTCCTTTAGCTAAATCCGCCACTGCTTAGCCTATCTGTCTTGCTCTTATACTCTCTCTATCGCCGTCTGAATTTCTTAACTCATCCACATTCTTTCTGTTTTTCTCTAAAATTCTCTCTCTGTCTGTTTGTTTCCCTGCCTATGTTCCCTTAACTCTGTCTCTGTCTGTGTGTCGGTGTGTGTCTGTCTGTGTCTCTGTCTGTATGTCTGTGTTTCTGTGTGCCTCTGTCTGTGTGTGTCTGTATGTGTCTGTGTGTGTATGTGGGTCTGTCCGTCTGTTTGTATCTGTCTCTGTCTGTCTGTCTGTCCGTCTGTCTGTCTGTCTGTCTGTCTGTCTGTCTGTCTGTCATCTGTCTCTCTCTCCCCAACTCCCTTTTTTCTTTGTATCTTACTGTAACAACCTCTTTCAATTTCTTTTTCCTTCTCTCCCCTTCTACTTCTCTCTGTGTGTTCCCCTGTCTATACTTTCTTATTTGTTTCTTTGTCTCGTTCCCTATCTCTGTCTCTGAGTCTCAGTAGACACGGCATGTCAATTCAACTTAGAAGAGCAAAACAAGATCCCGTCTGCGGCGTGTGGTAAAGGAACGGATGAAATCAACTACAGATTCGATTTGAGAAATCGCATTTGCACCAACTTGAACGAAACATCGATCTTCAGTCGTGACCGCAAATACTGGTCAACCGACGACGGGTTGTTGTTGACTGTGGACAATACTCTGTCCGATGAACTGCCGCTAAATTGCAAATTCATTTTTTTTATTAGAATCGACAGCGTCTGCTGGATTTAAGTCATAGCGAGTACTCACTGACCCCATCATTGAGTGTAATAACAAAAACATCATTATTAATTGAAATAGACGGTTTATGTATAAACTAGCCTATCAAACGTAGGGCATTCACCCGCTAGTTCGGGAAAATTCCCTTCTGGTGTTCATCTTCTTTCTCCGCGTTAACTACAGTCTTGTTTGTTCTCGTGTTATTAGCGAGATGGCGCCTGCGTTACACGTCGCCTTTTTGTAAATGTACTAAATGGACCAGAGACCACTCGTTTTTAGGTCTTCTTGAGCAATCGTCACAGTTAAATATTTGAATGCCTTTAAAATTCGACGTCAATCGCACAATTTACGAATTAGAGCAATAAAAATTCAGTTAGTCAGTTAGAATTATTAAAATCATTAAGTTGTTAAAATATATCCACTGTGCTCTTCAATCCACAGCGCAGCTGGTGTTAAAACTCTATCGTGTATGCTATTCAAAATTAACCAGATGACCACTGCATAATAAATAATAATAATAATAATAATAATAATATTTATAATTATAATATTTATACTACTACTACTACTACCGCTACTACTACTACTACTACTACTACTACTACTACTACTACTACTACTACTACTACTACTACTACCACTACTACTACTACTACTACTACTACTAATAATAATAATAATAATAATAATTAATTTTGATACCGAGCACAACATTACCGGAGATTAGCCATCCCAGAACAACGCAATCCATAATTTCTTAAATTCCGATGGATCATAAGCACCTCGGGTTAAAAAAATAATAATAAGACGAAGAAGAAGAAAAAGATTTATAGTCCCCAAAATCTCACGATTTTTATTTTTTGATAAAATTGACCAATTTGCACCAGTGAACGTCAAGAAAATTAATTATCTACTACAGAAAACTTATTATAGCATTATGTATTTCGTCTTCAGCAGCATTTTTTATGTTCTTTAAAAATAGCTTCAGTTTGAATTAATGATATAATTGTTTTGTGTCTGTTATATTTGCATTCAATGGAAATATCACCGCCCATTATTTATTTATGTTACCAATCAGTGTTACAATGGATCGGGTCGCAAATTGCATACTTAGCTCCAAGGCGACAAACACCCACCGTATGCCAATCTCCATTCTCTTCACAATTAACTGGCAATCATTCAAACAACGGAGTCGGACTAAAACAAAATATAGCGATAGATAATAGATAGACGAACAAGTGTTGCATTTGCTAAACAACCAAAACAAACAGCCGTTAGCCGACATCTACCGACTATAGAGAATTCTCTGTAGAGGCACAACCGCAAATGCACCGGTGTTACAAGCAGTATTATTCCCTAGAGTCGACGCTCAAATCAACTTCCGCCCCAAACACTTGGTATACAATAAATCCGGAAAGGTCTTGCATAAAATCGTGCAAACGCTGTGTAAATATTGACGTATAAACAATCACTGGAGATTCGAAAACCGATTAAAACTAACATCATCCGGTCACAACGGCCTCTGCTAGACACGCTTTTTGGTCTCATTGTCCGCCACAACTGGCACGATGAAGGCCCGTTCTTGTCCAATGAACTTGGATGTCTGTGTCGGAAAACTGACAATTCTAACTGAAGATCGCTGTAAACTATGACTAAGATTGTAATGTAAGTCTGAGGACGCCTCAGTCTGCATAGCCTTTATCTCCGATCGAATTTTTAAAAATGCGCTTGACTATGACGTCATTGTTACTTTCGCATGAGGTAATCTCACAGTTAAAACAAATTCACATGACTGTGACGACAGCATGACGCAACTCTGGCGTCAGTCACACTAGGAAAACAAAATGACGTAAATGTGACGTTTGTACGACGTAATCTCACGTTGAAAACAAATGCAAGTGACTGTGACGACAACGTGACGTCAGTCGCACTACTAAAACAAGTTAACGATAGTATGACGCCAGCGCGACATAAATCAGACTAAAAGTGACGTCAATATGACGAAAACTGGTGAGCAGACGGCGCAGTCAGTCTGCAAACAAGGAAACCGCGTAAGCCGGGCAGTTTCAAAGTGAAAAACCTGGCTACGCAGAGACTCGAATGTAGTTTTTGAGCTGTGTCGAGCCCCGGAGGATTTCCGACGGGGCCTACGTACCTGCAGAAGTTGCCTGACGCTGTCAAGTCCACGCGGTTTAGACCGTCGTCAACCAAATCGGATTAGAGCAGCACCCCAAAAGAAAAACCCGGGCAAAAGCGCACTGTCTCGGGCGCTCCCTTAGCTGAGATTGACCGGATATCGTTTTCCGTTGTCCGGCTTGACCCTGACGTCAGCCAGACGGTCGACGCTCGCAGTCTTCCTCTTCAGCATCCTCTCGTTGCATCCTCCTCCGATTCCTCCTCCTCCTCCTCCTCCTCCTCCGATGAGGTGGGCCAGAGAGGGCGACGGCTTGTTCGTTCTCGTCGACACCTTCTCCAGCGATGACATGGATGACGAAAGTTTGCAGAGTCGCTCCTGCCCGGGGTGTTTGCGCCTGTCCAAACCGATCGCATCTCCCGCCTGTCTGCCCTGGAGAAGCCGGTCTCTTGACGGCGAGGCGTCCCACTTGTCCTGGCCGCCCGATATGGTGTTGGGCCCGTCCCTGAGCGCCAGGTCCGCGTGATCCTTGGTCGCCTTCTCGTCCTTCGTGCCGCAGAAGGTGAGGCCTCTTCGTCGGGTCTCGAGGTGGAGGAAGAGAGCGCCGCAGAGCAGGAGGACCAGCGAGGGCCAGAGCATGCTGTGGATGACGTCCCAGCAGGAGTAGGTCTTGTGAGCAATGACTTTTTCGTGGTCGTCGGAGTCGTAGTAGCAGAGGAAACGCGAGGACTTGGATCGCCACTGGTCGGCGAATTCGTCCACTACGCGCTGGTTTTCCTCCCGCGTCTTCAGACACACGCTGTACGAACACTAGACACAGGTGCACACAAAACCACATTAGAATCAATAACACGTTTGTTCTAATTCCTAATTCTTTGTACTTCCGCTTACAGTTGACAATGTGAAGCACCCTAGAAGTAGCTCGTTAATTACGATGATATAGAAATATAGAAATTTTGTCCTTATTGCAATTACAAATACTTATCTTTTATAAAATTAATTTTATTATATTTATTATTAATGTATTACTTATTATTTTATTTATGAATGTAGGCCTACTATTTACCAGTTTAATTTTAACTGAAGGGGCGATTTTTTGTCGGAGAGGGCACTCCTCCTTAATGGTTCAGACTAGCCTCATTAGTGCGCACTTTTCCAAGTCATATTACATTGTGTAATATTACAGTGTTTTTTATATTACTATAGTGTGTAACATTACATTATATTACATTACACTGTAATATTACAATGTGTACAACATTACAGTGTGTAATATTAGTGTGTGTGTGTGTGTTAGATTACATTGTGTAATATAGCAGTGTGTATCATGTTTAGAGTGCCACACTATTTAATATTACATTTCACGATTTTTCTGAGTCCAGTTATTGTGCTGAATATAAATATGATTGCAAAGCGGGCGCTGTATAAGTTGCTGAAATTCATAAACCCCACGTGATGATCCGATTCTTTAGCGCGGACTACTAATGAAGAGGTAACACTTCTGATGACGCACTTAGTCCGATCAGTGCCCCCTTGCGACTCGGGGTGTAACAATCGCGCCTCCTGGCGAGTGAAAGGTGCAATCTCCATATGTTTACGTCGCAGTGCTACTGTATTTAGCCGCATTTCATCGTATCGACCGAACTTGGAGTCTGTCCGAGTTGATTAGCGTCACGAAGCAATTTTTAGCGAAGCACGAAACACTGTACATTCATCCGCCCTCGTATGGCTCACTGTCTGTCTGGCTGTGTCCTTTCTTGTACGTCTGTCTGTCCCTGTGTCTGCTTGTGTTGTCGACTTGTTTGCCAGTCCTAATCGGTCATGCTTTAGCGTGCAGATGTTAATTCAAGCAGCTCGTGTAGTAGAACTGCGTTCTGCGCTAAACTAGGCATCAAACGATGGCACTCCAAAAACGACAGAGATGTAACGCTAAACATACATACACAAGACAAGCCTTCCAGTAAACAGCGATATGCAGCTACGCCACGCATATCTTTAAATGAAACGTGATGTGATGTGGGGTACGGTAGCCGATTGGTTAGAGCGCTGGGGTTGTAACTCGGAGAGTAGAGGTTCGAGCCTCCCCTCAGAGTGTTACTATGTAGAGACCTTGATCAAGTCTTTCACTCACACACTTGCTCAGCGCCATCGATTGATGCTTAGTCATTATGCAGTGGCGCTTAATAAATGCAGAAATAATAATAATAATAACAACAATAACAATAACAATAATAATAACAACAGTAGCAACAACAACAATAATAATATTGCAACGTCATGTCATATTTTGTCCTGTAACGAATCGCAAAGTAACCTAGCATAATGCAATGTAATTAATAGTAATGGGCGCTTAATGGGCTCTTAAATCAAACTTATTTACTCACTTACTATTTGTTCAATTGAAACGAGTGGCATAACCTTAATCGGAGGGAAGTCGTAATCGTAATTCTGAGATTCCTAAAGCGCCCATCAAAAGCCGCGCCGCGGGGACCAGCTTATTCACAGGCGCTCAGTCAAAACAAAATGATAGGCAAAAAGGATTTGGTTAGGGGGACGGAAGGAAGGGATGGAGCCATCAAATTAGGGTGGAACAGAGCCACTAGGAGTATCGAAGAATTTATATATTATTTTATGTAAATACCGAGGTCTACGGCAAATAAATGTACATCTTCTTTATCTTCATCATCCATGTACACGTACATGATCATCTTTATCTTCATCATCCAACAATCGCTACTCTGCCGCAGAAGCCACAATGGCTTCGTGAGACAAACCAGGAGAGGGCGTCGGATTACCCTATCTCGATTGTTCGACCAGAACTGAGGCGCAGTTGGGTGGGAGAGAGGAAACTGGGGATGGTTTTAATGGTGGTGGGTGAGGGGCTGATGAGCAGAACGAAGTCAGATTTGTGGTTCGCTTAGGATTAGATACTTGAATGTCCGGGGATCAGATTAGGGCTACAAAAGCAATATGCACGATTCTGTGTATATAGCCGACAGAAACAGACTCACGCAAACGGACTGAGAGACAGGCAAACGGATCAAGAGACAGGCCATGGATTGAGAGACAGGAAAACGGATTGAGAGACAGGCACATGGATTGAGAGACAGGCAAACGGATTCAGAGACAGGAAAACGGATTCAGAGACAGGTAAACGGATTGAGTCACAGGCAAACGGATTGAGAGACAGGCAAACGGATTGAGAGATAGGCAAAGGGATTGAGAGATAGAGGTACACATCAAGAGACAGATATAGAGATGAAGAGGCAGACAAACGGATAAAGAGATATACAAGCGAATAAAGAGACATATAAGCTAATAAAGAGACAGACAAGCGAATGAAGAGACATACAAGCGAATAAATAGAAAGACAAGCGAATGAAGAGACATACAAGCGAATAAACAGACAGACAAGCGGATGAAGAGACGTACAAGCGAATAAATAGACAGACAAGCGGATGAAGAGACATACAAACGAATAAATAGACAGACAAGCGGATGAAGAGACGTACAAGCGAATAAATAGACAGACAAGCGGATGAAGAGACATACAAACGAATAAATAGACAGACAAGCGGATGAAGAGACATACAAACGAATAAATAGACAGACAAGCGGATGAAGAGACATACAAACGAATAAATAGACAGACAAGGGGATGAAGAGACATACAAACGAATAAATAGACAGACAAGAGGATGAAGAGACATACAAACGAATAAATAGACAGACAAGGGGATGAAGAGACATACAAACGAATAAATAGACAGACAAGCGGATGAAGAGACATACAAGCGAATAAATAGACAGACAAGGGGATGAAGAGACATACAAGCGAATAAATAGACAGACAAGCGGATGAAGAGACATACAAGCGGATGAAGAAACAGAAACATAGAGAATAACACAGGAAACCAGCCTAACACAAATGCACATGAACAAGACACACTGATAGAAAATCCGACGCACACACACAGACACACAGATACAAACACAGGACCACACAGACAAACTGACACGCACACAGACATACCGACGTGTACGTGTCTATGTACGTGTGCATCTATGCGTCTGCATGCTGCGGCGCGTGCGTGTGAACGGAAGAGGGGAAAGGATGATGGAGAGCGATAATTAATGGCCCTATTTGCTGCTGCTGCTGCTGCCGCCGCCGCTGCTGCTGCTGCTGCTGCTGCTACTGTTGAGGCAGTAGTAGTGAGATGCCGGATTACCAGTGCCGTATTTACAGCACCGCAAAGATGCCGACCGTTACCAGCACCCCCAGCATCACCATTACCAGCATCACCATCAGCAGCGCCAGAATCCTCCCACCCAGCCTCCGTTTCAACAGCGATAGCCCCTATCGTAGCTCGCCACACGAATAGAAGGACGAAAAGGCCAGACAGGGACAGTCCTCCTGACGGTCACGTTGAAGGCCATGATGGGTGGAGGTGCAATAGGGGGGATGAGATGGGGTGGCATGCCCAGCGAAACGCAGAAGTACTGTACCTACTGCGTGAGGGGACGGGGTGGAAATCGGGCGGGGAGGCAAGGAAAGAGAGGGCGACGGTTCGGCCTCTCAGTGCGCGGACGCCTTAAGCTCGGGTGCACATAAAATCCCCGGCCTTCTCCCTCCGCCTGTCCCTCCATCCTTCTGTCTTGATCGATCTGTCTGTCTGTCTGTCTGTATTGATCGATCTGTCTGTCTGTCTGTCTTGTGCGTCTGTCTGCTCGTCGTTCTATCCTTTTTTAAACTGTCTGTCTCACTTTCTCTGTCTGTCGATATGTATGTATGTATGTATGTATGTATGTATATATGTATGTAGGTACGTATGTATGTATATATATGCATGTATGTATATATGTACGTATGTGGGTATCTATGTAAGTCTGTCTGTCTGTATCTAGACACTTAATGCATGTATGTATGTATGCATGTATATATGTATGTACGTGTGTATGCATGCATCTATGTATGTATGTATGTATGTATGTATGTATGTATGTATGCATGTATTTCTCTGTGTATGTCCCTCGGTCTTTCTGTTTGTCATTCTTCTTCCTTGTCTGTTTCGCCACATTAACATTCAACCCGGTTCCCCTTTTCTCCCACTCTGTTCTTCCTCTGCTTACTTCCCATTATTCCCCGTCTTTTCCCCCTGCGTCTTTATTTTCCTCTTTTCTTATTCTCTTCTTTCACCTTTAGCACCATTCATTCCTCTCGCATCTTTGTCTTCCTATCTCCTTATAGGTCTATGTCCCACTGAACCTTTATTCTTCCCTTCCTCTCGAATGTTCCTATCTTCTACCCTTCTTCCCGTCCATTTTCCTCTTCCCTTTCCTCTCTTCCTCAAGCCCACTCTTCCCTTATTTCTTTCCATCCACTCTTTCCTTCCTTTCTTTTTTCATTCCTCATTTCCCCCTCTTTTTCCATTCTCCTCTTCCCGTTCCCTTCTCTTCCCTTCTTCCCATCACTTTCTCTCTAGCCTTCCCTTGTTCCCACTTCACCCCTCATCTCATCCCTCCCTGCCTCTCTGCCTCCCTCCATGCCTTCCTGCCTCTGTCTCCTAACTCCCTGCCACCCTCTCTGCCTCCCTCTCTGCCTCCCTGCCTCTCTGCCTCCCTCTATGCATCACTTCCTCTCTGTCTCCTCCCTCCCTGTTTCCCATCAAGCCTGCCTCTCTCCCTCCCTACCTACCCCCTCCCTGCCACCTTCTCTACCTCCCTCTATGCATCACTGCCTCTCTGCCTCCTCCCTCCCTGCTTCCCACCATGCCTGCCTGCCCCCTCCCTTCTATCTATGTTCCTACTTCCCCACTTCCCTCGCTTCTTCCCATTCTTCCCTGCCTTCGCTTCTTGTTGTGGGCTTCTGTTGTCGTTCTTCCTCCTCCACTCCGTCGGTCCTTTCCATTCAGGGCGGACCGATCGATCAACAGCCGACGTCGACTGCGAAATTGAAACGGCTTTCCCCGAACAGGGCGACGACCGTTCGGGACACCATGTGAGGTCACAAGGTCACGACGAAGATCACGAACAGGAACACATGATCATGGACACGAACGCGAACAATCGTTAACAAAACTGCGATCACCGTGATCAACAAAGATATGAACGCCGATATGAAAAAGCTCGATCACGTGATGATCATAATTACAGCAGTGATTATGGACAAGTTTATTATTATTATCATCACGGGTTAGCCTTTTGTATCCTGGTAAACTGTACGTTTTATGTGTAACCTGATATGTTGAATTTGGGATCAATAAAAGAGTCAATCAATCAAATCAATCAATCACGATCACGATCACAAGATCACGATCGCGATCATCATCATCATCATCATCATCATTACTATTATCATTGTTGTAGTAGTAGTTGTTGTTGTTGCTGCTCTTGTTGTTGTTGTTTTTGTTATTGTTGTTAATCCAGCCTTGTTTATCTGCCAACCTCTGTGAAGTTCTCTGTCTCTATGGCTCGAACAGTGTTAATTCTACAAGGCAGGCGAACTAACTAAATAACAATCGCGAGAATAACCGTTAAGTCTCACGCAGAAAAGCTTGGCCTATATACATAATCAATTTTATGAATCAAACAACGATTTTTATTCAAATAAAAAGGGCGTGGTTGCCCCAGTTACTGACGCACAGACCAAAGCCTTTCTAGTTTTCGTTGAAAGCCAAACAGAAGCGAAGAACGAAAGTACTCGGTCGTGTTCCATAGATTGTTGAAATGATACACCGAAGCCCGAGTACTAACTAAGACGTCCTGACTTTCGGTAACTGCGTTGGCCGCGGATATTTTGATGCGAGACTCGGTCGCTGATAATCCATCCGAGTATTAGCTCCAGCTTAAAGCCGGTCTATGGAAATTCGCCGTCAGACACACGCAGAATAAACGACTTATACAGACAGACAGACAGACAGACAGACAGACAGACAGACAGACAGACAGACAGACAGACAGACAGACAGACAGACAGACAGACAGACAGACAGACAGACAGACAGACAGACACACACACAGACAGACACACAGACAGACAGACACACACACAGACAGACACACAGACACACACACAGACACACACACAGACACACACACAGACACACACAGACACAACAAACAGACACACACAGACAGAAACACACACAGCCACAGACAGACACACAGACACAGACAGAAACACAGACACACACAGACACAGACACAGACACAGACAGACACACACAGACACAGACAGACACACAGACACAGACAGACACACAGACATGTAGACAGACTTTCCAGTGATTTTCATTTTAAATCGCTTGCCGTTCTGTCCCGTGCAGCGACTTGCAAATGTAGCGGCGTTGACCAGTTCAAGTGACGCAAGAAATCGCGTCCTTAGCCATCAGTCACGAAATAAATTCGCCCTCCAGCCCGCAGTAAAACTCAGTGCGAGTCTCATGCAGCGTTCAACCGATTGTTTAATAGTCGGCTTCGGGCGAAACGTAACGACGA
Source organism: Norana najaformis (assembly GCA_964023275.1). Taxonomy (NCBI): domain Eukaryota; kingdom Metazoa; phylum Annelida; class Clitellata; order Crassiclitellata; family Hormogastridae; genus Norana; species Norana najaformis. The sequence goes on from OZ029919.1 coordinate 30,470,964, forward strand.
AGGCGCATTCCCCACTTCATACGCGCTGCACAGATATGCACATGGGTGGCTGATGGAAAGGAAGGATGGAAGAAGACAGGAAAGAAGGAAGAGAGAGAGGAAGGATCGATGGAAGGATGGAAAGAAGGAAGGGGAAGGAACGTTGGAAAGAACGAAGGAATTAAAGAAGGAAGATAGGAGAGATGCAGGGAAGGAAGGAAAAATAGAAGACTGGAAGGAGGATGCAAGGAAAGACGGATGGAAGGAAGGAAAGAAGATATGAAGAATGAATGGAAGGAAGGAACGAAGGAAAGATTCCAGTGTTTCTTACTTTCTTCCAGGGAAAGGAGGAAAGGAAAGATGGAAGAAAGGCTGGAAGGAGGAAAGAAGAAAGAAAGGAAGGAAGGAAAGAAGGAAAAAGGAAGGAAGGAAAGAAAGATGGATAGGTGAATGTTTGAATGAATGGATGGATGGATGGATGGATGGATGGATGGATTGAGATATACAATTGTACACGATGGTCGAAACACAGAGTACCAGTGGCAGAAGGAACGCAGGAAAGAAGAAAACGAATAAGAAAAGAGAAACAGAACAGATAAAAAGAAAACGAAAACGAAAAGATTTTTTCATGAAACCGCAACAGTTTCGCTCTCGGCCATTTATGGACGAATTCAGATAAATGATAAAAAATTATGGTCATTAAAAGCACTTAGGATACATGATAAAAAATTTATGATATCATCCCTCTCCCCGATGGCAGTGTTCCGGTCAAGCTGTAAGACGACAGAAGACAGACGAAGAAGAGTGCTAGGCAGAGACAGAGAGAGAAAGAGAGAGAGAGAGAGAAACAGACAAAGAGACAGACAGACAGACAGACAGACAAAAACACAGAGAGATAGAGACAGGGAGAGAGAGAAAAGAGAGAGGCAGGCAGATAGAGTGAGAGAGAGAGGGGTAAGCAGAGAGAGAAATAGAGAGAGATAAACAGAGACAGAGACAGAGAGACAGAGAGACAGACAAAAACACAGAAAAATAGAGACACAGAGAGAAGGAAAAGAAGGGAGGGAGGGAGAGAAAAAGAAAGGGAGGAAGGGAGAGCGGCAGGCAGGCATGCATGGAGGGAGGGAGGGAGTCAGGCAGGCAGAAAGAGAGCAAAAGGAGGAAGGAAGAGAAAAGGAAAGCGAGAAAGAGAGGGATATAGGCAGGGAGAAAGGTGGCTCAAGGGAGGGAGCGAACGAGGATACCCGAGGACGTCGAGGGACGCAGACCAACTGAAAGAGGGATGGGTGGAAGGCCGTGGGACATATATATCCCTCTGGCCAAAACGAATTTATTGTTAATCAGTGGTATAGCTCGAGGACCGGAAGTTAACCGGACAGGGTCAACAAATATCCAATTACCTAGAACCGAAAATCGTGCGTGGGTGGGCGCAAATCAAGTTGCTTGGGTGATTCTGGGAACTTCGGGTGGGCAGAAAACCATATGGGGGCTCAAATGCAGGACAAGATCGTCGTGGTGGTGGTGTTGATGGTGGTGTTGGTGGTGTTGGTGTTGGTGTTGGTGGTGATGGTGATGGTGATGGTGATAGTGGTGGTGGTGGTGATAGTGGTGGTGGTGGACGCTTATCCAACGTGGCTCATGGGGAAATGAAAGGTGGGAGAAGGTGCAGGGTATAGAGAAAATACGAGGCACTGTCAGAGACAATGCAAATCTCCTCCAACCCATATAGAGTGTCACCAAACTTTCTTATTACTGTTATCCAATGTCCATTAATTTATTTATCTATCTATCCCATTATCGTTGTTATAATTTGTTTGTTAATTTGCATAAACCTACGGGAAGACTCGTTAGACAGGACAAAGACATGCATACACAGAAAGGTAAAGACGCAGACAGGCACACAGCCAGTCACAGACAGACCAACAGAGAGACAGATAATTAGACAAATACTGAGATAATTAGACAGACACACAGACCCACAAAGACAGACAGACGTAATGACTGACTGACTGACTCACTGACTTACTGAATGACCGACTGACTGATTGACTTACTGACTGACTTACTGAATGACTGACTGACTGACCTACTTACTTACTGACTGACTGACTGACTGACTGATTGACTTACTGACTGACTTACTGACTGACTTACTGAATGACTGACTGACTGACTGACTGACTGACAGACAGAGACAGATGGCTTATAAGCATCGGCGCTGCTGTGGATACACTGATGCCCGACTCGGTCGCAGATGAGCCATCCGAATATTAGCTCCAGCTTAAAGTTAAAGCCGGTCTCTGGAAATTCGCCTTCTGACACAGGCAGAATAAACGACTTATATAAGCATGCATACATACGTACGTACATACATACATACGTACACACATACATACATACATACATACATACAAGCATACATGCAGAGGACTGACAGACCATCATAAAACGTCCATTCCGATTCAGTACAAAGGTTATGTCTTCGAATAATGTGTTTAGTTTGATGTTGATGTTCATCGAAACCATTAATTTTTGTCTTGCTGATGTTGTAAAGTCGACCATTAAGTGTATAATCTATATAGCACCTTTCTTAATAGTAGTCTCGTTAACAGAGGCGGTCGTTAAATGCACATGCACGCAGAGATATGCCTTTAGGACAGCGTGTACAAAACGCGTGCATTAGGTGTTTCTGATGTGTGTACACTCGATGTACATACTTGCTTAAGTGCACTGCATGCTGTAAAGTACTATTGCGATTAATACAGAGAGTACGATTACGATTATTATATACTTGAAATAATTATTATAGAAAGTGTCTGTATCTGTCAGTCTGTACGTCCGTCTCTGCGTGTCTGTATGTCTCTCTGTTTGTTTCTGTCTGTCTCTTTGCATGTCTGCAAGTCCCCCTTTGGGTATCTGTCACTCTGCTCGTCTGTGTGTTTCTGTCCATCATTCCGTCTATCCGTCCGTCTATTTGTCAGTCTATCAGGCAGTCCATCAGTCTGTCTGTCTCTCAGTTAATCCATCCGTCCGTCCGTCTGTTCATCTGTCTGTCTGTCAGTCTGTCAGTCAGTCTGTCTGTCAGTCTGTTTGTGCCTACCTGGCTGTAGGCTCCGACGGCCTGTACACTGTTTTCGTAGAGCATAGCAGGCTTGTGGGAGGTGCTGTTGTACCTGTATGAGACGAGTACGTGCAGACAGGGGAAGTGAGTGTGGGCGCACGAGCCAGAACTTCCGCTTCCGGCGCCCTTGTTAGTCTCCTTGACCCCTGAGCAGTGCGTGCACCCGATGTCGCCCGAGTAGGTTATGTTCTTCAGCCGACAGGAAGTCTCCTCGTAGTTCTTGGCCAGCGTGTACTCGCGCAGGACGAACACTCCGCAGACGACCATCACGCAGACGCAGATGACCGCGACAGACATGAGGACGCAGGAGCTGGCCCTCGAGCCGAGGCGCCCGTCCGTTGAGGGGTACATTCCGCCCATCAGAGATGTCGGGTCCCGAGCCAGCACGATGCTACACGCGCTTGCCATCAGGGACGATTGAGGTTCGGTGGATGGTTGGATAAGAGGTCACTAAAGGGTGGGCGGATGGATGGGAGACTGGCTAAAAGGTGTCTAAACGCGTAGGTGAGTGGATGGCAAACAATGGATAAACGGCGGATGGATGGCTCAACACGTAGCTAAACTATGGGCGGCTGATGGTTGCTTAAAAGTGTGGCTTACGGGGATGGTTAAATGGAGTGCTGGGTTGATGGCTAAACAGGTGGTTGAATGAGTAGTGGCTAAACAGGTAGCTAGGTGGGTTGTTGAATGAATGGCTAATTGTTTGGCTAATTACAGAGCAAATTGGTTAGCTGGGTGGATGGTTGGGTAGCTGGCTGGGTGACTAGCTGGATGGCCAGGTGAGCTGCTCTGAGAACGAAGGGGTGGAGTGGAACGGAGCAATCTTAAGGCGAATCACGCCATCTATCAGCCTCTCTTGGAAACGGTTCCTGTTCAAATAACAACAAAACATTGTCCGGCGTAAACACAGCGCAACATAAATTAACCGATGCAGAGACTTTGATGTCAATGCGCAGCCATCGCGACCCTCGCAAAACACAAGCGACCGTCTGCCAGCAGGCAACCAGCGTCCTATGCCAACAGAGAACCAGCGTCGTCTGACAGCAGAGAACCAGCGTTAACAGGAAGACAAAGGATAGTACGAGGAAGAAGATGACGAGGAAGAGGAGGAGGAAGAGGAAGAGGAAAAAGAGGAGGAGGAAGAAGAAGACGGTGACGATGATGTGGTTGAAGAAGAAGGAAAACAAGATCAAGAGCAAGAACAAGTACAAGAGCAAAATCAAGAAAAACAAGAAGTGGAATTAGTAGTAGTGGTAGTAGTAGTAGTAGTAGTAGTAGTAGTGGTAGTAGTAGTAGTAGTAATACTATTAGCATCATCATCATCAGCAGCAGCAGCAACAACAACAACAACAGTACTAGTAGATTAAGGAGAAGATGAGAAGAAAACGGAGGAGGAGGATGTGGAGAAGGAGGAAAAAGAGGAGCAGTGGCAGCAAAAGCTGGACGGTAACAGGAGCTGGAGGAACAGGAGGAAGTGGAAGAGGGGCAACAGGAGGAAGACAGTGGAGGAAGAGGAAGATGAGCAGGAGGAGAAGGAAAATGGAGAAGGAGGAGAAAGACACTGGAGAATCTTGGCCACAGCTCATCTCCTTCGATCAACAGTTATCCCGTTTGCCCGCCATCCCTTTCCTGTCAGAGACCAGTATCTGATGGATCGAAGCCGGTGACCCGCTAAGGGGCCAGGATAATATTTCTCTAGAGTTGACAGTCGGATGAACGGACGGATGAACGAACAACGAAGAGATGGACTGAAGGAGGAAATCAACCGGAAGAAACGGAAAACAGGCGTCTTCTGCACTTTATCACTGGCTCTCTTCCATTCCCACTCTCTCTTCCTTTCTGTATATCTATTCACATGCTTGTCTCTCTCTGTGTCTATCTGCTTGTCCGTCCGTCCATCTGTCCATCCGTCCGTCCATCTATCTATCTATCTGTCAGCTGAAGTCTGTCTGTCTATCTATACATCTGTCTATCTATCTATTCATCTGCAATCCCCTGAATATCTTCTCCATATTTATCATCATTTCTTCTTTTTCGTCCTTTAGTCTAATCTTCCGTCCATCTGTCTGCTTTTCTCTCTTCCTCTCTCTCTCTTTCTCTTTCTCTCTGTCCCCCTTTCTCCCTTTCTCTCTCTCTCTCTATTTATCTTTCTCTCTTTGTCTTTCTCTGTGTGTCTGTCTTTCTCTCTCTCGCCTACCCTCTCATACGATAACATACGTTTAAGCACATACAGACCTACACACACGGGTTTATCGCCGTAGACACCAGGCTTTGGCATCTTATAATAGTCCCCAGCCACTAACTGCTACCAGCAAAATTTCACCAGAGACGATTGTGACTGTTACAGCCGCCTATTGCTTCGCGTCTTTTTGACGTTACTACCCATTAGTTAAAGCAGAGAAAAATAAAACAATGGTTTTTGAAAAAAAGATACACCAATCGTAATCGTAATCGTAATTTCGAGATTTCTACAGCGCCCAACGAAAGCCACGTCACGGGGACCAGCTTATTCACAGGCGCTCAGTCAAAACAAAATCGATAGGCAAAAGTGTTCGGTTTCAGGTCAAGATCCAAAAGTCAGACAGAGAGACAGCGTGGCAGCTATGGGGTGGTGTTTGTGGTTGGAGAGGAGAGAGAGATAAGAGGAAGAAGGGGTGTCAGGATACGATCTGTGAATGAGGAATGTTTTCAGTTTTTAGTGAAAAATGCCGAATAACTGACCAATAACTGTGAGCATCAAAGGAGAAGCTACTGAACAGGTAGATCAATCCATCCATCTTGGAGGGATCTAATAAATCGCAGATGGCAACAGAAAAAAGATGAGCAAAGAATTCTCGCAAGAGAAATAAGTGGCTACGGAAAATTGCAGGAATTTCAAGATACAAAAACAGAAAATTAGAAAAATTAGAGATGATGACATAAGACATTCTCAGACGCCCAAACAGCTGTGCTAAGTGAATTCGTTCAGTAGAGACTCCGAAGGTTTAGTCAGCTGGATCGAATCCTTCACATTGTACTACATGCAAAATTTGATGGCGATGACGACGAAGAGGAGGACGAGGAGGAGAAAGAAGAAAAGAAGAAAGAAAGAATAACCTTACCTCTCTCACTCTGCCTGCCTGCCAGCCTGCCTTCCTGCCTGCCTGCCTGCCTGCCTCTCTTTCTCTTCTCTCTCTCTCTCTCTCGTTCTTATTCTACTACACGCAAAATTTGATGGGTCGAGAAATAAAGTAAGAGAAAGACTGCGATGGGTAGACAATATAAACAAAGTCTTAATGAGACTTGGACTAAACATGGCAAAACCACAGGGTTTGACAAATGACCACAACTGTTGAGGTCATTTATTTGCAACCATCAAATGACTGGCGTCAGAAACTGATGATTTGTTTTTGTATGTATGCGTGTATGTATGCATAAGTATTTTTGCATATATGTAAGTAGGCATGTATGACTGTATGTAAGTATGAATGTATGCATGTATATGTGTATGCAATTATGTATATATGTAATTATGTATGTATGTATGCATGTATGACTGTATGTAAGTACGAATGTATGTATGCACATGTGTGTATGTATGTAATTATGTATATATGTAATTATGTATGTATGTAATTATGTATGTATGTATGCATGTATGTATGTATGCATGTATGACTGTATGTAAGTATGAATGTATGCATGTATATGTGTATGTAATTATGTATATATGTAATTATGTATATATGTAATTATGTATGTATGTATGTAGGTATGCATGTATGTATGGATGCATGTATGACTATATGTAAGTATGAATGTATGCATGTATATGCGTATGTAGTTATGTATATATGTAATTATGTATATATGTAATTATGTATGTATGTATGTATGCATGTATATATGTATGCATGTATGATTGTATGTATTTATGAATGTACGTTTATATGTATGTAAGTATGTATGTAAGCATGTATTTTATATGTATGTGCGAATGCATATATGCGGCGTGTGTATGCTTCTGGCTATCATATTTAAGCAGCGTCTTTATTGTATACAAAGACAAGACAAAGCCTACAGAAAGACACAGCAAGAAACAATTCACGGATTGTAGAAGTCGAGATGCTGCGGCTACTGAAGCTGGTGACGTATGCAGCAGTTTTCTCCGATCAGTCGACATGGTCTGCATAATGGACACTTAGTCGTAACAGCAGCAGAAGCAGAAGCATCCCTGTCGAGCTTCGTGCATCTCGGCAGGTAGCAGGAGATTTATTTGGCGCCCTTTTGGAACCGCTAAAAACGCCGATGTTTATCTGTCAATCTATCTGTCTGCCTGTCTATCTGTTTATCGATCTGTCCATCCATCTATCCATCCATCTATCCGTCAATCCGCCCATTCATTCATCTAATCTCTGTCTCTCCCATCCATCCATCCATCCATCTATTCCCAGCAACCCCTCCATCCATCCAAAGAAACATCCATCCGTCGATACCTCTGCCTCTGTCCGTTCCTTCGTCACTCTCTCTACCTCTTTACTTGTGCCCTCTTCTTCGCCTCTCTGTATCTGTCTCCTTCTCTCCTGCTCTCTCTCTCTCTCCCCTTCTCTCCCGCTGTCACCGAATCCCTTTATCCGTCCCTCTCTTTGCCATTCCGTTCATCCCTTCTTCCCTCCCTCCTACCTTTCCATTCTCAATCCTTGCCTCCGTCCCTCCCTCTGCTCCTTCTTACTTCCATACGTCCTTGCATCCAAGTGTCCCTCTCTCCTCTTCTCTTCCGTCCCTCTCTCCGTCAATCCTCTGTTCCTCAGTTCATCCAGTCATTAGTCCTTACATCGCCTGTCCTTCCCTCCCGTGTCCCTCTGTCCCTTCCTCCCGTATCCCTCTGTCCCTCCCTGCCTGTCCCTCCTCTGTCCTTCAATTCCTCCATACATTTGTCCCTCCATCCCGTATAACCCTATCCCTCAATGCCTGTCTCTGCGTCCATTCCTCTGTCCCTCAGCCCCTCCGTCCATTTGTCCCTCCAGCGCCTTTCCCTGCTTCCCTTGCCCCTATGTTCCTTTCTGTCTGTCCTGCGCCCACATGTTCCTCCATCGACTGTCCCTCCTTCCATTGTCCCTATGTTCCTCTCGGCCTGTCCTGCGTCCCTCGCGGCCTGGCTTGTCCTCCGACGACTTACCTTCTTCGCAGCGTCTCGTCGGGTCTCGACACAATCGCGTTTCATGATTAACATGAAGCAGTAACCGCTTCAGCAGCTGCTCGGAACAGAAGCGCCCGGCTGCGCCCAAGCCAAAAGCACGAGACGCCGATGGCCAAAGCCCTGCTGCTGCTGCTGCTGCTGCTGCAGCTGACGAGAACCAGCTTCCGAAGCTGCTGCATTCATCCATCCATCCATCCGTCCGTCCGTCCGGCCATGCGTTCGTTGTTCGGGCGATGGCATTATCTCGGCTCCGAAAGCCCAACCAGTGCATTCAGTCTCCGTTGCAGACGATGGCTCTGTGAAGCGTGTGGCCCGTTCGCCGGACTAATAAAGAGGCAGAGCGAGGCAGACGGACAGAGTGACAAAAAGAAAGAGGCAGGAGACAGACGCAGGCGGACTGAGTCGAAAAGGCGGAGAACGATTGAGAAGAAGACAGACGTGCAAAGGCAGAAATATGTAGAGAGACATAGACGCACAGACAGAAGGAGATGGATGGAGTAACAGAGGCAGACAGAGAACAGGGACAGGGACAGGCAGATATGGACAGCGACATTTACAGACTAAGATACAATGACTCACAGACAGGCAAAGCGGCAAGAGACGGAGATTGACAAACATACATACATACATACATATCTACATACATACATACGTACATACATAAATACATACAGACATACATACAAATATACATACAAACATACATACATACAGACATACATACAAACATACATACATACATACAGACAGACAACGATTCAAATGAACACAGGATCTCCAGCGAAGCCCATAACATGGGATATCGTAGCCAAATGGTCAGAGCGCTCGGTTTATAACGCTGAGTTTACGGGTTCGAACCTCACCTTAGACGGCTACTGTGTAGGGACATTGCGCTAGAGCTTCCGTCACATGTGCTCAGCGGTATCCATTGATGCTTAGTCATTAGTTAGTGGCGATTAATAAATGCAGCAATAATAATAATAACAATCGCGTGTATTGTCAGAGCATCATTATGCTGTAAGGCCTCAGCACGTGACATTCAATTTAGTCACATACTATACATGTTAGGAACGAACCGTCCTTTAGTAATTAAGTTAAGTAATCAGGTGAAGCCATAAAGGAAGATTTATGGTATACAAGAGACTTAGGTGGACGCTTTCAAGTCATGTCTCGAAACGACATACACTTACTACACTTAATAGCAAGAGTAGTAGTGGTAGTAGTAGTAGTAGTGGTAGTGGTAGTGGTAGTAGTAGTAGTAATAGTAGTAATAGTAATAATAATAATAATAATAATAATAGTAATAATAATAGTAGTAATAATAATAATAATAGTAAAAATAGTAGTAGTAGTAGTAATAATAATAATATAATAACAAATATAAAAGTAAAGGTAAAAGTAATAATAATAATAATAATAATAATAATAATAATAATAATAATAATAATAATAATAATAATAATAATAATAATAATAGTCAATAGTATATGTGAAATGGAAATGTACACGGTTTTCAATAGACACCGTGTGGCCTCGATCCTGCTCATTTTTCAATGAATTACCGGTTCGCGACCTCCTCGTGGCATCTTTTAGAGATTTTAATATCGGGCTTATCACGGCCCATACACGGGGCCTTAAATGGCGTGGCGCCCATTCAGACGGGCAGCGGTGGTGAATGATCTCACCTGATAATTTCTTTGAAAAATGAGCAAGGTCTAGGTCATAAGGTCGCTATAGAAACGTGTACATTTACATTTAGTACGGCAGCCCAGCGGAGTAAACAGAAGAAGCAGAAGAGAAGAGGCAGCCTACGGTGCACAGGCAATTTCAAAAAGGTAAGTTTTAAGTTGAGAACGAAATGGCAGAAGTGACTCAACAGAACGAACAGGCATGGGGAGAGGGCAACAGACACATGGCTTGAACAGAAGGAAACGCAACCATCTTGAAACTGGCGCCTCATGAATTCTTGATAACGTTTGATCGTATCAGCCTGCCACTCATAAGACAAATGATGTAGACCGCACTTCAGGCGCTGGGCAATCTTTCGTGTCACGATGACGTCATGCCACAGACGCTTGGAAAACTCACAGGGGCAGCTCGCCGTTCCATTTCCGCTCGCTTTTAGGTTATAAATTATTCAGCTCTCGGCCACAGAAAAACTGGATTGCTTGATAACAAGCTAGCACAGAAACTCATCTGGCCAGCACCGATCAATTTCTAGCAGAATCCAACCGATAAATAACAATTTCGTCCATTCGTTACAAAAGTCATGGCGAGCGTCGATAGAGCAGCACAAACTATTCGGTAGATGGCGGGCGACAGGTGTTCATCACTCACTACAGAAGGAAACGCATACATCTTGAAACGTTGGGTAAACAGGAAAGTTGAAACTCATCTAATGAATGATTTATTATACTAGGCCAGATTCATCAATTACCAGCGAAGGTCTCGTGGCTCATGAATACTTATGTGTAATAACATAACATAATATAACATAACACTGGCTTAATATAACAACGTAACATAACTCAGCGCAACGGCATACGTACATAGACACACGTACATACATACATACAGGAAGACATATATACATATACACATACATACATATATACATACATACACACATACAAACATACATACGTACATACATACATGCAAGCACACATACATACATACATACACACACATACATACATACATACACACATACATACATACACACATTCTTAACATATATACATACATGCATACATACATACAGACATACACAGATATACATACACACACATACATACACACATACATGCATGCATGCATACATACATACATACAAATATGTATACAAACATACATACATACATACATACACACATTCTAACATATATACATACATACATACCTACACATATACATACATACATACATATATACATACATACATACATATCTATTCTAATGATATCCATAACGCCGTTATCAAAATGCCCAATGGTCGCTTCAAGTAAAAATCGCAATCCAAATTCATAATCCATTGGAGAAGCCGTGTCGAGACACATGCATACTTACTTACAAACATACATACATACTTACGTATATATAAATATACATATATGCATGCATACATGCATATAAACACATACATGCATACATGCATGCCTACATACCACCAATAATTCTTTGCATGTGTAAGATTTGGCTGAATGTTTCTGCCATGGAACTTGCTGTCTTGGTTCCGGGAACTCTAGACGTGTTGAATTCTTCTAAATGGACCGTTTATTTATTGGTCGGCCATTAGTCGCTCGGACGATATATCGATCACTTGACAAGGAGTATCGATCGCCCGGACGAAAGACATCACGCCCTCTGGGGCCCTAATGTAATGAGATAATTTAGGGAGGCGCCTTCTCGTGTAAAGAAATAGGACAGTAGAGTAGAGTAGAGTAGACTAGGAGAGGAGAGGAGAGGAGAGGAGAGGAGAGCAGAGCAGAGCAGAGCAGAGCAGAGCAGAGCAGAGCAGAGCAGAGCAGAGCAGAGCAGAGCAGAAGAGAGCAGAGGAGAGCAGAGGACAGAATTGCACAAAATGTAAAGAAGCCGTGATTAGCACATTAGGACTTTGAAAGGTTTTGGAAATAATCTCTTAATATACCTAATATTGATAATATATTTATGAGGCGCTATGCATTGATCTATCCCATCCAACATAACCGTTTGTCTGGCTACATGCCTGACCCTTCGTTCCTGACATGGAACCGAAATTGACCTTACCGGCTTATCGATTCTGTTTTGATTTAGCGCCTGTAATAGAGTTGGTTATCGCGACTTAGCTTTAATTGGGCTCTGTAGAAATCTCGAGTTTACGATTAGGAAATACATACAAGCCCATCTTCAACGTATGGCGCCATCTTTCGAATACAACACGCCATAATCTAAGACTTGTGGCGCTATCTATTGAATACAATTGAACAACTGGATCACTTATGGTGGCTGAAGGTGCGTTCTTCCATTACCTCATGGGCGAAGTGCGAATTTTTCACTATGAAGTATCTTTGTTGGATTCCACTGTCGAAAAAATTTCCTGGTTCTTCATATTAAAATAGTGTCTATGGAATAATTAATTTTGAAACAAAAGGCAGTTAAAATTGCGTTACAAGCTTGTGACAAGTATGTAATTGAGAAAGTAAGTAAGTTAGTCAGTCAGTTCATCAGTCAGTCCATCCGTCAGAAAGTAAGTAAGTCAGTAAGTAAGTGGATTTAATAGTGAAATATGAGGCGTAATAAAACAAACGTCAGCGGACCTCGTTTGGGAGGGGTACATCCTATCACACCCTCTAATGAATCCACACCCTCCAATGAATCAACACCCTCCAATGAATCCACGATTGGTGACGCCCAGTTTCAGACAACAACGGATGGGGTTTTTGCGGCACAAGTGACGCATTTTATTTCATTATTAGTCTTCGCAAAATTTAATTTAAAACATAAAACCGTCCACATTATTTTCGGAGTAATATGCAAGAATACATACCTAGATACATACATACACACTTGCATACATGTATATTACGTACAAACATGCATACATGCACACATAAGTACATGCATAGATAAAAACATACATGCATACATACATCCATACATGTAAACATGAATGTATGATTGAACGTATACCGCCACGTAGCGAAGGCGATCGAAATAACTTTTGCACGGCCCAACTCAATCATTTCGCAATGACGCCGAGTTGCAATACGACATCTGGCGAATGATTAGTGACACAGACTGGCGAGCAACGGATTTAGGAAGACACATTACACCCAAGATGTGTGTTGGGAGCCTGCGCATGTCCGCGGCCATGTTGGATGTTTTCCCTTTCGTGTTTATTTTCGTAAGTTCGTTCATTTTATAATACACGGACACGGGACGATGATTGTTCTATGTTCGGATTTCGACTGTGACCGAGTCTGCCTTTCGGAGTTATTGCACTATTCTCTACAGGTTTTCGTGTGTTAAGAACGGTATTTATCGCCGATACGACCGTATACAGCGCGATAATTATTTCCGACTAGTCCACCTGAAAGGGGTGAACAGGTCGCCACGTGGGCAGTGTCGAACTTCAGACCAACGCATACCATCTGCAACTGGGGTCTTGATTTTTGAAGGAAGGAAGAGTCTGGAGTGGCATCAACCGTCCTGGTGGTTTGAGAGATATTCTTCGGCCTCTGCGCCTTTTCCATCTGCGAGGGAGTGCTGGACGGTGAGATTATCCAGTGGGGTGAAAAGAGGTAGCGACCTCCGCGTTGAATTAGGATGAAAATATGACTCAGTCATAATCATCCCATTGCGCATTAGTTCTGCTTGGTCGTTCATGCGTGACTAATATTTTGATTCATTAACAACGTTAGGCCCATCATACACGTGCATGCAATCGAGGATATATATACATATATATAATATATATGTATATATATATCCTCGATATAGTCGAATGCACAAGTATTTAACAGCATAATGTGCATGCACACAAGCATACATATTGGTTTATATATACATACATACGTACGTATATACAAGCATACATACATACATACTGTACAAACATGCATATTTAGACATATACAATACATACATGCATGCATGCATGCATATAGGTTAAATATGTGTACGTATATACATACACATAAATTTAAGTGTTAAAATGTGCTTTTGAAGACTCTGCCTATAAACCATATAAGGATATTCGTACTTCTTCTTCTTCCTTCTGGCTGGAATTAATCCCTCCTAGAAGAGGGGTCAGCCACACTATTCCTTCTTTTCCATTTGTTTCTGTCTTCAGTATCTCCTTTCTTCAATCTGAGGAGCTTTAGGTCTTGCTGAATCATGTCTTCCGGTCTCTTCTTTTGTCGTCCCCGACTGCGGCGTCCGTAAACCTCAACTGTCATAATTCTTTTAATGCAGTTTTCCTCCTCTCTTCTCATCACATGACCGTACCATCTCAACCTGGCTTCTCGTACCTTGTCAGATATACACGCCACTCCCAATTTCTGTCTGATGTACTCATTCCTTTTCCTGTCTTTCAGTGAGATTCCAAGTATCCATCGCAGCATTCTCATTTCTGTTCTCTCCAGCAGCTTCTCCTCCTCTTTCGTCAGTGTCCAAGCTTCTGCTTCATATATCATCACTGGTTTTATCATTGTTTTGTACACCTTTCCTTTGACTTGAACCGGCATTTTGACATCGCATAATACGCTCGATAGGTCTTTCCATTTTTGCCACGCTGCCTTGATCCTGTTCTTAACATCATGCTTGCATTCTCCTTTAGCATTCATCATCGACCCAATGTATTTAAAGGTTTCTACTTGTTTCAGTGCATTTCCTGCAATGTCCTTGACCACAAGTGTCTTATCCATTTTGGAGCATACCATGGTCTCTGTTTTATTGATATTTATTTTAAGTCCCTTGCTCTCCAGTGCTCTCTGCCAATCAGTGAAACGTCCTTGTATCTTTGTCGCTGCGTCGTCTGCCACTATGAGGTCATCAGCATGCAACATATCCCATGGTACTTCTCTCCTCACATTTTCCGATATGGCATCCATTACTATGATGAACAGCAGAGGACTCAGGCAGGATCCCGGATGTACACTCACTTGAATCTCAAATTTTACTGTGTTTCCTATATTGCTCCTCACTGAAGTCTGTGCATCTTCATACATTGATTTCACCAGTCGCACAATTTTCTCCGATATTCCCTTTTCCCTCAGACTCCAGTATACGACCTGTCTTGGTACTCTATCAAAAGCCTTCTCCAAATCTACAAAAGTCCAATATCTCTTGTTGTTTCCTTCTAGTATTTTCTCCTGCACCTGTCTCAATATGAAGATTGCATATGTTGTGCCTCTACCTGGTCTAAAGCCAATATAAGGATAAATATAAATATTTATTTATGAATATTTATATTGTATTATAAAATATAATATAAATATAAAGATATTCGTACGAAGAACTTGCCTCTGATATTCAGCGATGGACAGACAGTTGTGCAAATAACTTGATTGGTCTGAGGAACGAATTACATGTAGTCCATAATAAGGCCTTTTGGCCAAAGTCTCTCTCAAAGTTCGCATACGGAAGCCGTGGAGACGATTTGTATAGCCCTATCAGAACGAAAGCAAAGTTCTCACGTTGAAGCGATGGGTCTGTGATTCATCATATTCCTATACATACACGTACCGTCTAACGAATATACTGTGCTTGCTGAATTTGTATCGCTGAAATAGCTCATTTTTTAATTTATTCGTTTATGCAAATATGTGAGCTCTCTCAGAGCCGGATTAACCAATGAGAGCAAAATATTCGGTTGAATGATGCCCGCCCCGCTGACAGAAGGCTCCGCCCCCCCGA
Source organism: Norana najaformis (assembly GCA_964023275.1). Taxonomy (NCBI): domain Eukaryota; kingdom Metazoa; phylum Annelida; class Clitellata; order Crassiclitellata; family Hormogastridae; genus Norana; species Norana najaformis. The sequence goes on from OZ029919.1 coordinate 30,486,641, forward strand.
CTGGTGTCAAGATTTTTTGCACTAACGAAACTGACGCATAATTCGTTTTGACTGGTAAGTGTTCAACGGAACAAGTTAATAGTTTTCGTTTTAAGTAAGAATTTGCATCTCGACGAACTAGAAAAATTTTAAGAGTTAGATATGCAGCCAACTCCTTTTACACGTTGATTATTGCAGGTCTTTACCGTGACACATGATCTCATGTAAGCAGGGAAGGAACCAGCGTGTATAGTTTGTATGCGGTCCCTCTACTGGTGAACTCGGGATCAGACTGCTATATATGTACGTGCAACATAGCATCAAAACGTATCTTTTTACAGAATAATATTTTGTATAATATGAATAAATATATAAATTTATATGAATAAAATATTTTGTATTATATTTAAGATGCTTTGAATATGCACACATGTACCGAAATGCGCTAAATTCTGTAGATAATGCATTCCTAACAATTTACTTATGCGCAAACATCCACAGTAAAATTTTATTTAAATTTTAAAGCACATTTGCACCTATATAAATATATGCACATATATATGCATATATATGCATAAAAGGTCTACCATATTTGTCATTTTATGCACAAGATGCACTGCATATGCAGATTTATACCTGACTTTTTTTAAAATATATATATATAAATATAAATGTATGATAAATTCGTAATAGCAATATGTTAACGCGCAGATTCTATCTGCAACATGCATATATGTTGTAATTTGTAGTGCTATCGATTTATGCCTAGTGCATTATTATAATGGCGCTACACAAGTTCTAAGATATTATTGTTTTTATTAAATTGTGCAAATATGGACTTATACCGCTTTGTATCGATACGCATTTGAGAATCCACAAATAATAAGCTATGAATAAAATGTTATATTATATATATATGTATGACCCCTCGTTTGCAAGAATGGGAATATATATATATATATATATATATATATATATATATATATATATATATATATATGCCACCTCGTTTGCAGGAATGGAAAAATAGTCTGATTAATTGTCATTAATATAACATTTTATGCATAGCCTATTATTTGTGGATTTTCAAATGCATATTGATACAAAGCGGTACAAGTCAATATTTGCACAATCTAATTATGTATATATATAAGTGTATATATATAGGTATATATACTTCTGGAGTAAACTTTAAAACAAAGAGTGATAAAATAATATTACTAGTTTATTATTCTTAAGTTACTATTATTACTCGCTATTGTTTTTAATCATGAACATATATATATATATATATATATACACATTTTGAGTTTTGTATTCGAGCCAAATAACTGGGCTCTTAGACAGTAAACATTAGTCCAGACACTTATGTGAGGAGACGACTTTAACAGTCTGGGTATACATTAGTTCTGTCACGGATTACAGTTGGGCACCACAGAAGTTATAGGCATTAAAAAGACCGATTTGAAGCAATTAACGTTAGCATTGAAGAAGGAATTGTAAACACGTTTTTCAATAGCGACCGCATGGCCTGTATACCCTGCTTATTTTCCAATGAATTATTCGGGTGAGATCCTTCACCACCGCTGCCCATTTGAATGGGCGCCAGGCCACTTAAGGTCCCCATGTACGGACCGTGCTAGCCCGAGATTTAAATCTACGGCATAAGCCACGACATGGACGCGAACCGGGATCCTCACGCTCAGAAGCTCTTTGACTTAGGTGCGCATAGCTAAACTGACCAGTACTACTGGTTTCCATCTATTATAAGTTTCGGCATTCCGGATAGTGAATCGTATTATATAATGGTTTCGAGACACCCTTACTATAGTGGGGAACTAAAGGAGCAAAGGGGTGAAGATAAACAGGAAAGACATGTAGTCAGTAGCAGCATGAGATTAGTTAGGACTTAAAAAGCGCCGTATTGGAATAGAGTGGTCATGAGCTGATAAGCTTAATTAAGTTAAGTATTACTAACAGGTGCGGCTTAAACTACTGCGAGGAAGAACTCAACTTTCCAGTGATGCTACCACTTGTAGAGTTATTTTAAGACTATAGAGGGCAACAGCGGCCACTCACAAGCGCAAGAGCAAGTGTCTAAAGCACTTTTGAACTCGTATAGAGTTAAGCTAGAGACAAAATTTCGAAATGTATGCTTTCATCTGAGTAACAAACATATATTTATATTACATTTTAAAACATATTTTAGTTTCAAGTTATAAAAGAATAACATTTTGTTTCTTGTTATGAATACTCTGAGTTTGCATAATTACACAGTTATAAGGAAATACTAGTTCTGTAAAGAGTTTGCATAATTATTAGCATGTATGCTGCATATCTTAAGATCCTGACGTGCTACACAAAATCTGACTTCAGATTTGGAATCAGCAGATTCGATTTAGTGTAGTACACATAACATATGCCTAGTAGCAGGCGAAAAAATTTTTCGTGTGATCCAGTGTTATTGGCCCGATAAACTGGAACTTGTAATTCATGCAATCTTACTTTACACACACACACACACACACATTACACTGTAAGACAATCATCAAATAGTTGCTGTACTAGTTTTTGTTGTGGCTGTTGTTGTGGCTGTCGTTGCTGCTGCTGTTGTAACTTCCATTGCATTTTTCATTAAATTCTATAAATCAGTTAAATACGTATTTAAACACGGTTAGCCGAAAGAGACTCGGAAAAAACCCGGCAACGTTGGGCCAAGAGCAAACCCCAGTGTGAGCCAAACTTAAACACAACACCTTTTCTAAGGTCGGCTTTCCCTCCAAATGTACCTATGGCGTGAACGTACAACTACTCACCCTACTCTATCCTATCCAATACGCCGCATGCAACAATATACATACATACATACGTCCATACGTACAGCAACATATACATGCTTAAATATATACATGCACACACGCATACATGCACCCATACATACCTACCTACCTACATACATACATATATACATACATATATACTTGCACGCATAAATGCATACATACACGTACATCCATCCATACCTATACATACGTCCATACTTACATGTATGCATACTTACATGCATACATGCACATATGCACCCTTACATTCGTACATACATACATAAACACATATATAAATACATCCATATATACAGAGGTCCATATATATTATATATATATATATGTACATACGTATTATACATTCATATGTGTTAATATGCAGCCATCTATGAACGAATAAATTTATACCGCCGCCTTGCGAAGGCGATCCAAATCACTTTTAAGTTTCCTAACTTGTGGATAAGTCAAAGAAGCCGCGTTAGAATTCCGCATGTTCCGAATAACTGGTGACACAGACTCGCGTGTAATGCTTTTACGGAGACGCTGATATCCATGGCGATAATAATAAATAATTATAGCCATCGGTGATCTTACATACTTCTCCCATCAGTGCAATCTGTTTCGACATCACATGACATACACATGCATTGGTTAGTACTTATGCATGCATCGCATATGTGTTTATGTGGTACTGTATATGTGGGTATGTACTGTCTGTCTGTCTGTATGTATGTCGGCATAAATACAAAGATAATTTTTATTAAAAAGTATCAAACCAGCTGCTAACCAGCCAAAAGTTGAAGAGGAAAATTGTCAAACGATGAATGGACATTTCAATTTTTATTTTTACTTTTAACGGTAATTTACTGTGTTTAGTCTGCCTCGATTCAGTTAGCGTGATAAAAAGAGTTTAACTGGAGTTTATGATAAGTTGATGGGTGAGTTCAGAAGAAGAAAAATCATACAGTAAAAGTAGATTCTGTCCACTGAACAAAGTTTTTCACAAAGAAGTCGCACGTAGCCCAATGTTTCACCCATATCAGCTGCAAAGTAGGCTAGCACACATAATTGCAAAATTATGCGTGTTCCTGTTTCCTGAAAGCTATTCTTGACGAATACCAGTTGAAGGTCCCTCCGCGCATCCACTATAGAATCATGTACTGTACTTTATCTTCAGTGCCTTCAAACTTTTCAGCTAACTTATGTATTCGGCACCTATTAACTATCCAGCCGGCCAGGACGATTATAGTTAACCGTCATAGATTCCTCTTCCTCGAGCCTCCTCCTCTCTCGAATTCTGCAACCGCTTCTTTTAATCTACGCGACGCTAGCTCTTTGCAACGAACTCCCGAAAGACCTCCGCCAGTTCGCCCTTCCGCCTTCCTCGTCTACTTTTCTTGCAGCATTTCACTCAAGGGTGAAAACCAACCTTTTCAAGCTATCCTACACTGTTTCCGCTCCTGCACCATTCCATGGTTACCACCATCAACGATTGCTGTCTCTCCGGCTTGATCTCCGGATTTTGTCCTGGCACAGAAACTGACCAAATAACCTGGTTCTTGCGGATTTGATTTGAAATGGTGCCGAAAAATAAGCCTTTCCATCACTGGCGCGGCTTTTGTGTGACGTTGAGAAATATCGGATAATTGCACTTAGGCCTATGTTTACATTTACAAGCACAATTGAAAGTAGAACCTGGTGGTCGGACAGTGATAGGTATTATTAATTTAAGATGTAAAGGGTGGGGATACTATGTGAAATTGGGAAAGTGTGGTTGGCGGTTTAAACCCATAAATATGCCTGTACACAGGGTGTTGTCCTGCTTGCATCTATGTTTGCGAATCCGCCCATGCCCAAAAACCCAGGGCTACCTTGGCCCCCACTCTCAAAACAATGCCGTCATCAATGCCCTTGGTAGAAGAACACGTCCTAAACGAACTAAACGAAATCCCACACAATCATTCTCATTGGGCCCACAAAGAGTCCGCATCACCGGTGGCAACTGTTGGCAAGCCATAGGCCCACTGTAGGCCCAACAACGTGACTGTCATAGAAAACACTTGATGCACGACATATATATCTATTTATATCTATGTATCTGTAACATCGTTCGCTGTTGTGTTCGGAGTCATTTCTCCACCATCTACAGGTTGGTTTATACAGAAACATAGAAAGAAGACAGTAACTGCATGGATAGACAATATAAGCGGAGACGTAATAACTAAACATGAACTAAACATGACAGAAGCACTGGGTTTGAAAAATGACCAAAAATTGATGATCATTTGTTTGCAACCACCGCCGCCAGACATTTGGCATTAGGCGCTGATGACGTAGGCAAATGTATGCATGTAAGTATCCATGTAATGTGTATGCGTGCATACTTATGTTTGCATATATATATATATATATATTATATATATATATATATAAATATATATATATATAAACACTGGTCGCTGAGCAAGCTTTTTGTTGATCTGAAATCGCGATTTGCTTCGCATGCAATTTTACGCCCACCTGATTTTGATTCACCCTTTTGTGTTGCAGTTGATGCTTCACAATTTTGTGTTGGAGCCTGTTTATTTCAGATTATGGACAACATCGAACATCTGGTATGCTACCTCAGCCGTGAGCTAAATTTTCACGAACGCCGGTACTCCATGATCGAGGAGACACTGGCTTTACTCTTGGCGGTACGCGCCTCCAGTGTATATATATTCTTCGGATCGGAGCCTGTGACGGTCTACAGACTACTGTACTTTGCAGTTCCTTAACAGAATGACCAACTCAAATCAGAAACTACTTCGAAGGAACCTGGAGTTGAAACAGCACCCATAGAACATTAAACAGTGTCAGGGAAAGTTTAATCTTTTGATTACATTCTAAGTCGTACTTCCGATGCCCACATATTATAAATGCTTTTCGGACATTATTAGTGAACGACCTTTTTGTTAGTTATCTGTGTCATTTTTCAGTTCAAAATTGGGCTATATTTTCACTAGGTTTTATTCCAATATTTGTTGTAACCAAGTGTTAGGACCATGGATGCCACAATGACTGATTCTTGGATGTTCTCGTACGGCTTGAAATATTTTCAGTTGTATAGTTAAGGTATAATAAAGGCTTTCCGTCACCTTACGGAAGTTACGGGTGCCCTCACTTTATAGTCGGGGGATGTGTTGCATGTGACGTTGGAATTGCAAAGAGAACAGGAGATCCAGAGAACCATATATATAGGCATGTGTATCTCTATGTAAGTATAACCTAGGCCTATGTGGCCTAATAATCTGGTTAGGTACTCTATTAGTGGGGATGAACTAAGCTCATTAATTGTGCGTCCTTTAGTGATGCAATGAATATGAAGGTTAGCGTATTAGAAGTTGATGGTTCGAGATGGTTGTTCCCTACAGAGGCGCTACACAAATATCTTAAGAGAACGAATAGTGAGACAATGGATTATTATAAAATAACTGTTTAATACACTTACGTTCAGATAACACGTTGTACAGAGATTGCATGAGAATTGATAACACACGTCTTAATCTAATCTAATTCTTAATACACTCACATTGACTAAGTTCTACGTATAGTCTAAGTTGCTCCTTGTCCTCTTCCTCCTCGCCGTCTTCCATTTCCCGGCAGAATCGTCTGCGACTGATCTCTTCCTATCTTCTCTTCCAACTGCCTGCAGTGCGCGTTTCTCGGGCTACTTTCTACTAGAATCCTACAGTCTTTGTCTGGAGTCTGGGCTGCCATACGTCTCAGACTTCAGTCTTCTTGTCTGCTTACGTCAGCGTTCACGTGCATCTCTGATGCTGATTCTAGGAATTCGTCAGAGACTGTCTTTGTTGTCTAAGGTAACTTTCACGTGATTCCCTGCCTACCTCCACGTGAGTTACTTGTAAGGTCTCGGATGGAGAGTGCTAGGCGCTAAGATAGCTCTCTGCTATACCTGCCTGGAGGCTGACTCAGTCTATGGTTGGTATCTATTACCGGTGTCTTTGTCTAGAAGCAAGCCAACTGCTGTGATTCACACAATTCATATAGCGCACTTTCTATCTCTATCATATAAGTATGAACGTATATATGTTTATGTACATGGATGCAAGCATATAAGTATGTATACGTATGTAGGTTTGAATGCATATGCATCCAAGTATGTACGAGACATATTGGCTTTGATTTACTTAAGTGAAAGATCAGCTAAACTTTCTTCTGTGAAGCTAATTTCTTCTGAGTATTAATTAGCCTTTAAGGGCTCTCAGACCTAGTCACTTTCAGTCACCGGATTTGTTAGTGGTAGGTTGTAGCGATCCTCCTTTTGAATTCGCATGTGATATTGTGATGTCGAATGTAAATGTACTATATTGGCTGTGATTGACAGAAGTGAAAGATCGGCTAAACTTTCTTCTGTCAAGCTAAGTTCTTCTGAAAGACTGAAAACCGACTTTTCAAGCTATCCTATCTTGTTTCCACTCCTGTACCATCCCATGGCCACCATCATCAACGATTGCATTAACAATAATCTGCCTCTCCAGCTTGACATTTGCGGACTTGATTGGAAATACCGACGATAAATAAGCTGGCCTCCCTGAAGCGGCTTCTGTGTGACGCTGAGAAATATCGGAGATTTGCATTTAGGCCTACATTTACAAGCACAATTGGAGGTAAAACATGTGGGTGGGGTAGTGATGGGCATTATTCATCTACGGTATAAAGAATTGGGAGACTACGCGAAATTGGAAAGTTTTGGAGAGTATGAACCTATAAATCTGCCATAAATGAGTGTTGTCCTGCTTGCTTCTATACACGTGAATCCGCCCATGCCCATATTAGTTTTCAACTCTCGTGAAATCAGTGAATTCTTGACAAAAATATATTGGACTAGATCGACGTGGGCCTATCGTAGGCGATGCTTAAGTGTGAGGCCGCGGGTTGGGGCCATGACTAAGATGCCAGATTGACAATGTCACGCCATGTTGTTGTCACGTGAGAGAGGTCCACTCCATGCTTCATTTTGTCAAAGGCTAAGAACTATCCTGCTTCACGGAGATTGTTTCAAAAGTGATGTTATATAAATCCGATTTACATCATGTTAAATAACATTACGATCTAACCAGTGATGAAAAACGAATTATTTTCAGAACCTTCTCAGCTTCTAACCCCTTAACTAAAGATCTTATTATTGTAGATTTGAGTTTAGACCATTTCTGACCGTTACTTCCTTATTTTCCATATGATATTTGACAGTAGCTTGCCGATTATGTAGTGTAGAAAGCTTTAACCAAAGTGTCGAGCATGACATGTTCAAAAAGAAACAGGTGTTCTGTTTCAATCATAAACTTTATTTCGTTCGCAAAAAACAATTGAGCAAGAAGCATCTTTATCTAGTTAGCTGATTATAACAAACACAGTGGTTAATCAGGAGTCAAATATAAGTCACGCAAGGCACCAAAATAACTATTACATTAATACAATCAAATAAAAATAATAATGATTTAAGCCTAAAAGCTCAATGTCCGCTTCATTTCTATTACGTTACCCGTTTAATAAAACAGCGAGTGGATAACGTTAAATGATTAGATAGTTTAATTATGTTGCAATCTAATTTAATGTCATTTAATATGGGAAATGCTATAGCGAAATGTGTTCTATCTTATCAGAAAGCTCAAGTGTAATTTGATTAATTGCGATGTGATATAATGCTACGTTATGCAATGCTATCTTCCTGCATAGTAACTTTGGCGTCGTTTCTGCAGCACTTGTTCACTCAACTGTTGAAGTTGAGTAAATTCTTTACATTCAACACATGTGAAAGAACCACATCTTACCACCACCACCACCACCACCACCACCACCACCACCACCACCGCCGCCGCCGCCGCCGCCGCCGCCTCCACCACCCCAAATACTAACACCAAAATCACCTGAAAAGACATAACGGTAACCAGTTAGCGAGCAAGTGAAAGCAATGCAAGTGTATTTTAATATCAATAGGGCTACAGTAATACATTTGATATTATGCGCAATATATTTATTCCTAAGAGGAATACTGCGACTACTACAACTTACCCTTCCACTGTCACTACTACCACTATTTCCAATACTATTCCCACTACCATTATTATCACTAACACTCCCATTGCTACTAATACAGTGTAGACGTGAGTGAGTAAGCAAGTATAATGTAAGGTAGCCGTTAAGATTTTATTTTGAGTTGTATGATACAGGAAGGCGCTGTTGAAGCTTATGAAACTTCATTATTAATTTTATAACTTATACCACTACAACTACTAGTGTCATCATTATTACTGATCTATCAATTGTTGTTGCTGTTGTTGCTTGTCAGATTGTCGGAAATAGTTACTTATGTACAGGTAGCTAGCAGAAAAGGGATAGACAGAACGAGAGCGAGCGAGAACGAGAAGAATGCTAGACAGTTGTTCTCGGACTATTCGCTTTACAATCAAGCAGAATGACAATATTCCATAATCTGTTTTTTGACTGAAGACGAACATATTCCATGCTAAGTTAGTCGTTTGGTAGAATAGGTTATGTGGTTCTTGGGGTCCATCGGCTGATGCCTTGTGCATTAGACACTGGCGCATTAGAAGTTGCTAATTACTTAGAAGTCGTCGCGTTCTCTTTCGGTGTGGAGTAGCTCAATCCTAATCCTAATCCTGAATATAAACCTATTCGAATGACATTCCGATTCTATATTGAAAAGATGAACAATCATCAACCTACAATATTATGCTACTGCGATTCGAACTCCTACTACCATTACAATACTACCTTTGCCACCAGGTCTACTATGGCAAACAACACTATTCATAAATTTATTTAAGTCTACCTCCCATCTGTCCACCATACTCACACTCAGTCTGCACTTCTCGTCGCTTCAACTGTTGGTTTTCACTTGAGTTTTCGTCCGGGTTAACCATCAGTTCTTTGCCTAGCATACATTATTTTATACATTGTTGTTATTATTATTCACTTTATTATTAGTAACTTCATTATTAATTTCATAACTTATACTACTACAACTACTAGTGTCATCATTATTACTGATCTATCAATTGCTGTTGCTGTTGTTGCTTGTCAGATTGTCAGAAATAGTTACTTATGTACAGGTAGCTAGCAGAAAAGGGATAGACAGAACGAGAGCGAGCGAGAACGAGAAGAATGCTATACAATTAGTTGTTCTCGGAATATTCGCTTTACAATCAAGCAGAATGACAATATTCCATAATCTGTTTTTTGACTGAAGACGAACATATTCCATGCTAAGTTAGTCGTTTGGTAGAATAGGTTAGCAGAGATGATACAAGCGGGAGGGGAATGCTCGACCGAGATGCTGCACACGCTATGTAGGAAAATTTGTCAAGAGAAAAAATGCCCAGCAGACTGGGGGAAGGCAGTTATTGTCCCTATCCACAAGAAAGGAGATAGAACTGAATGTGGAAACTATAGAGGAATTAGCCTGCTAAGTAACCCAGGGAAGGTATACACCAAGATACTGCAGCAGCGTCTGAAGAGGCATGTGGAGGCGGTGGTGGCAGAAGAACAGGCGGGCTTCAGAGCCGGTAGAAGCACAGTAGACCAATTATTTGTGGTTAGACAACTATCAGAGAAATACTTCGGAAGGAACAAAATCTTGTACAATAACTTCATTGACTTCAGACAGGCCTTTGATAGCGTGTGGCAGCAGGGGCTGTGGCAGGTGCTGAGAATCTACGGGGTTCAGGAGGGCCTGTGGAGTTGCTGGAAGATCTGTACAGCAAATCGCTTAGCGCAGTGAAGGTGGATGGGGAACTAACAGAATGGTTTAAGACTGAGGTGGGAGTAAGACAGGGCTGTGGTCTGTCGCCGGATTTATTCAACCTGCTGCTTGAGGCAGTTATGGGCCTCGCACTGAGATCTACCGAGGCAGGGGTCATGATGAATGGGCGGCTCCTAAACAACCTACGATTCGCGGATGACATAGATCTGGCCGCGGAGAAACCGGCCCATCTTCAGGAGCTGACGGACAGAGTGGACAAGAGCAGCAAAAGACTGGGCCTCAAAATCAATGCGCAAAAGACCAAAACATTGACCGTTGGGAAAAGGCATGAGAACTTGGAGATCAGACTGGAGAGTGAGACCCTGGAACAAATGACAGAGTTTGTATATCTGGGGAGCGTTATAACAGAAGACGGACGATGTACAAGAGACATCAGACGCAGGATTGGATTGGCGTGCGCGATGTTCGGCAGACTAAGCAAGATATGGAGAAGCAAAGAGATATCAATAAGAACCAAGAAAAAGCTTTACGAATCATTTGTCATACCAGTGTTGCTGTACGGAGCAGAATGCTGGTGCCTGCGCAGGGAGGACGAGAGGAGACTGCTGGTGGCAGAAATGGCCTGGCTGAGGAGAATGCTGGGCAAAAGCAGGAGATACAGGATCCGAAACGAGGTAATACGCAGGGAGCTCGGGCTGAATGTTACAGTAGTAGACAGGGTCAGGAAAAAAAGGCTCTCTTGGTTCGGGCATGTATCAAGAATGGACGACAGGAGACTTCCGGCTATGGCGATGTATAGCTATGTAGAAGGTACAAGAAGCCGTGGAAGACAACCAAAAACTTGGATGGACAATATAAGGGAGGATCTGAAGGCGTGGAACATGGATATGAGAGAAGCGGTGGACAAAACCAGAGATAGAGGTGCCTGGAGACGACAAGTTGAGGCCTCATCGTTGGCCCGTTGGCCTGACGGAGGAGAATAAAAGAAAAGAAGAAGAAGAAGAATAGGTTATGTGGTTCTTGGGGTCCATCGGTTGATGCCTTGTGCATTAGACACTGGCGCAATAGAAGTTGCTAATTATTTAGAAGTCGTCGCGTTCTCTTTGGGTGTGGAGTAGCTCAATCCTAATCCTGAATATAAACCTATTCGATTGACATTCGGATTCTATATTGAAAAGATGAACTATCATCAACCTACAATATTATGCTACTGCGATTCGAACTCCTACTAGCAGTACAATACTACCTTTGCCACCAGGTCTACTATGGTAAACAACACTATTCATAAATTTATTAAAGTCTACCTCCCATCTCTCCAACACGGCCGAACTCATTGCTGCCGACAAGCTGCTCTTCTTGTCGCTTCAATGTTTGGTTTTCACTTGAGCTTCCTTGCGGGTTTACCATCATTTCTTCGCCTAACATACATTAATTTATACATTGTTGTTATTATTATACACTTTATTATTAGTAACTTCATTATTAATTTTATAACTTGTACTACTACTATCAGTGGTGCCATCATTATTACTGATCTAGCAATTGTTGTTGTTGTTGCTCTTTATAATTACATTTCATTACGGTGATATTGTTTATAACACTGAAAATGATTATTAGGCTATTGCAAGAACTTTAATGCATATGATCATTTCATTACAGCTCCTGCCACAACTTTGCTATAGCCCAACTAAACGTATCTATTCTAAAGCGTACGTTTAGTGTATTATGTTGTCACTGTCAGATTGTGTTTATTTTACATTAATAACTTCTTAAAACATTGCTTATCCATTCTAATCTCCGAAATACTAAGCGGCATTGCGATATGCAAGCAGCAATCTTTTATGACTTGTGTCAACATCGATAAGAAAACATATGGAAACAGATTATGAGGGGGAGATATCGATTTAATTCCTATGAGAAGTTAAATGGCTTGCCATTAGCTTCTAAGCAGTATCCGGTGAGTTTGTTTCGGATGGTACCGGTTTCTGGGTCGTCCCTCCACATTTGGCTCTCACAGTCAGTTTTCGGCTGCAGACAGACCTTTGCGCCGACAGAAGTACTTTCATCCTCCACTCCCAAAACCATGCCAGTCGACGGGCATACAATGTTGTAGTGCTGGAAGAATAGATTAATAATTAGTGGCCATGCATTTCGTCATACACGGACGAGCTACAGATTTTGTTAAATTTATTAAAGACTTATATGCACAGGAAGCTACAACCAATTTTGCTAGTAGACAAGCTCACAGTGTTCGTTCCTCATAAGGACGAGGCTCAATACAGGTACAAATGACGATCCAAGAACAAAAAAGTCATCATCGTTGTCGTCGTGTTTTTCATCACCATTATTACCATCATCGTCATTACTATTCGATTTTCAGACCATTGGTTCAAAGGTAAGATATTTGATAATTTTTCACCACAATATTTGTAAAGCGCAACCGAAAGTTAGCTCGCAGGAAAGTAGCTTTGCATAACTACAAAAGACAGAGATTTTGCCTTCGCATCATGTGGAGTAAGAATCCGTGTTAAAGGTACGCTTTTGGAAATTTCTCTTTGGAACAAATTCATAAGGTTTGGTAATATTATCTTCAATTTCTATACAGTTAAAAGTGTCCAAAAGATTTCATTTTAAATGATTTTATTTAAACTAATAGCCTTTTAGGTCGCCAGTAAATTACTTCTATTTCTTAGGATTTCAGGGCAATATGAAAATTGCAAATACTTACCAAATATTTCTTTTAATTAAGCTAAGGACCAACCAACAATGAAGTATTCTCTAACCTATCGAATTGCGATCATGCTTCTCCAATGGATTTTTATCTTTGACTGTGGTTTCCCTTGAGGCGAACATCGATTAATGTCTTGTGCAATTTGATAAGGGCGCTGTGAAAGTCATTGATTAGACTAGATAAATTACGTATTGTATATATTGAATATGCAGTTGATTTTGTAAAAGCTTTTGCTTCGTTTAGCAAATAGCGATGTCATATTTGCATATATATATATATATATATATATATATATATATATATATATATATATATATATATATATATATATATATGATGAGTTTTCTGCCCGAAGGCAGGTCCATTGGCTTTATGCCACCCGGGGATGAGATGAGTGAGGTGGTTTCCCGTTGCCTTCCTCACAGACAATTGTGGGTGAGCAACTTGTCCAAGGTCGCTACCCAGTGGCGTGAGGTAGATTCGAACCCGCGACCCTCCGGTTACGAGACATCGAACATACCATTACACCACCACGTCCCACACACATATATATATATATATATATAAATCAATCATACTTACATCGGGCATGCCGAAGTCAGTGGTCAACAGAGGAAACGATCAACACTGTGAACAAAACATTCTTCTAATCATAAAGAACAGAAGCCAATTACGTTTTTTATTCAGCACTATAGTGTGTTCTTGAACTCTCAGACTCAGTTTTGTAATATGCATTATTTGAAGTGATGGTTTTGAAACGAACTCCAGAAAGACTTCTATCAGCTCGGTCATCCTCCTTTCTCATCTGTCAATCTGACCACTAGTCCTCTTGGTTTCCCTCGGCTATCCTATCCTGCATCCACTCATGCACCATCCCATGGCCACCATAACTAACAATTTCGACTGTAGTACTATATTGTCTAAACGGATTGATCTTTTCCCCCGAATTCCCAAAATGACGAAACAACCTAGCTCTTGCGAACTTGATTCCATATAGCGTCGGCCATAAGCTGGTCTCCCAGACGAGGATTTTATTGTAGCGCGGATAAATTTGGAAGATTTACATGTACATTTACATTTTTCTTCAGTAATTGTAATTGTAATCAGAGATTTGTATATGTTCATTGTTCTGCTTCTGATGCCGCAGCTGCTGTTCGAGCTATGTGTTGTGTTTCTGACTCCATTGTGGCTTGGATGTCTTCAAATCGATTGAGATTGAATCCTTCCAAGACTCAATATATTTGGTTGGGCACTAGGCAGCAATTGGCTAAAATCAATCTACCTGTACTACATTTTTTTCACTGTTTTCTTGTAAATGCCACAAGCTATTTTTTTTATTATTCTTCTTATCATTATCATTTTAGTTGTTGTTATTATTATTACTACGAAATTTTTTAACGCTCGAAGTCACACAGAAAAGCGAAAGCGATTAGTTACAGAAGATCTCGATACTATGAAAGCCAGTGAGAAATTATGAGTTTTCAGACGTTTCTTGAAGTAAGAAAAGGAGTTCGAGTTTAGAAGAAACATTGGGATTCGGTTCCATTCCTTCGGCGGGGCAGCAGTGTAAAATGCACAAGAGCCAAGGACAGTTCTGCTTCATGGCTCAACCAAGACAACCGTACATGACGATCGTAGAGAATCCCTCATGCTCACCACTAGACCGGTGGTCCTCAAATTTTTCTCCCCGGGGACCACTTTACGGGAGTGAAGCTTAGGGTGGACCACTTACGTCCTACGGCCGCACAATTTGTTTTATCATAAATCAACACATACGACCGTGAAAGGTAAAATTTTTCAGCTATGATATGATGTACAGTTCGATTTTTTGCGAAAAGTCCATTTTTGCATAAAACCTGATTCCAAGTTTATGCCAAAATGACATCTAAACTCACATGATATTTAAACTCTTGATGTTTTTGAGTAATTGTACTCTTAGACTGCATTGCTTTTCAAAATTTGTAACAATATAAGGACACTTTTTATATAATGATTTTACTTTACTGCCACAGAACTCAGAAAATAGATTGACCAGGATACAATGCCCGATTTCAAATTCCGTGTGTTCTACAACCAGCCACTGACTTAGAAATGGGGCAGTAGAAATTTGGCCTTGTATATGCTAGGGTGAGTTTGTTTTAGTAGCCTGCTGGGTTATAAGTGACTACCGGCTTTAGACATTACTACCCTTAAGACTGCACTACAGTTGGTTACCTGATTATGGAAGTTTCTCTGGAGCTGTCTGATGCGACCGTCTGTCTCCGAACGAATTCCGCAGTCCTCTGAGAGTTCTGGCCAAGGTCTGTCCTGCTGTCCCTGTAGGCTTCCGATTTATATAGCCACTAGCCATACAGTCACGTGGTTTTTTGGCTCAGAGCCAAGTTTAGGTAATGCTGACGCATATAATCACGACATCGGGGCAGAGCAGCTGTTTGTGCCTGTTTTTCCCAAAGGCAGGAATTATGTGTGAATTAGTAAATTAGTAAACCGCCCCCACAAAAGAAACTAGTCAGGAGGAGTCACGCCATAACACCCCATACTTTCGACTCATTGTAAATCAAAAACCAAGCTATCGACTTTGCCTCATGCACTTTTCTCTGTGCGAGTACTTTCCAGTAAATAACATGCACTCTAGATTTTAGCATGTTAAGGACTGTGCTCAGGCTCATATTTAGAACACTCCACCAATGCATAAACCTCACATCTGAAACAATTGTAATCGTAAATTCTGGATTTCTGCAGTGCCCAACAAAAGCTAAGTCGCGGGAACCAGCTTATTCACAGGCGCTGAGTCAATAAAAAATCGATAGGCGAGAAGGGTTCAGTTCCATGTCAAGGTCCAAGAATCTATAGAGAAACTAGAGAAAGCCCAGAGGAGAGCTACTAAAACGATTTTAGGATTATTTAAGATCTGGGAGAAGGTTAAAAATGTGTAGGCTAACAATATGCTAGAGAATGTGCACATTAGACTTGCATGAAGCTAAGAAAATTAGGCCTATCACCGAAAAGATAGCTGTTTCGTGGGAGAGTTTCTTTGAAATGTCATCATATTAGGCAACCCGTGATCATTGGGATAACATATTTATTTAACAAAGCGACAGAGTTTCACTGAAGGAACTGTTACGTGCAAAATTCCAATATTGACCTGACTATGGTTCGGTTTTGGTGTGCCATCGATTGATGCCTTGTGCCTTAGACATCGACGCTGTACAAGTTGACATAATTATATTAATTATTATTATTAGAATGATAATTGTAATTAGATTGTTCTAAGCCAAGAACATTTTATGGCCCGACAACCATTGCAATGGGTTTAATTGTGATTTCCAAAGACCAACGGAATCGATATTCACTGTAATCGAGTCTGCGTATCTGCATGGATTGGCGGATGTACGTTCTGTTTGAAAGTTACAGCGTTATACGAACTCTGCCCTGCCGAGCGTCGTTGGCAATTATTGAAGTATTATTTATGTTGGGCACCTATCAGCTTGCGACGGTGATGTGAAAACTAATGTTGATTTAAAATCTAAGTAGCAAGAAAATGGTTCAACTGCGTAGGTGGGAAATTTTGATAACAGTAACTCGACTTTATTAGCAAGGAATGCCACGTAATTGAGCCCATAGCACACCATGCACATGTGGAGGCATATACACGCATCCAACTATATCGTTATTTATCCTCATATGTTTTAAATACTCTATTAAGTTATAGTTTGAAACTATATTTTATGTTATTTAGCTACGTACGGCTGTATGTGGTGTGCTATGGGCTCAATGCTTTTGTACTTCTTACATATACAATCGCACACCATCGTCGACCCAATCGCCCACATAATATACATGCATGGGTACTATCACCACTCGTCGTGTACTGAAGATTTTACTCCAACTTTAAACGGTATAGCTGCAAGCTTAAACTGTTTCGCCTATAATACGTTAATTCATAATTGAATAGCAAGCCGTGTCTTAACTATCGTAGCTTGATTATCATTCACGCTGTTGACACCAAACAAGTAAACAATTTCTAGAATGGCTGCCGCAGATAACTTAACAAGGTCGCACAGAGAGCTAATATTCAATTATCTATTTAGCTGTGTATCAGGGTGCTATAGGTCGCAATATTTTTATTAACCCAATAAAGTTCTCATTTATTTCATGTAATAAATGTTCGTGGGCAAATTCCCATTTGTCTTTTCAAAATGCCCCGAGGGTAGCACAGAACAAGTTCAGGACCGCATGCTGCAAGGAAGAAAAGAGAAAGAAGAAAAGAAGGAGGGAAGAAACGAAGGACGGAAGGGCGGAAGGAACGAACGAACGAACGAACGAAGTAAGGTATTATGCATGAATGGACGAAAGGAAGGATGGATGAACAGATTTATTGATGGATGGATGGATGGATGGATGGATTGTTGGTTGGATGGGTGTACAATTGTACAAGATGGTCGAAACACAGGATAAAGAGAACGAGAGAGAGAGAGAGAGGGAGGGAGGGAGAGGGAGAGAAAGACAGACAAGGAAACACATACATCGACATAGACACAGACTCAGAGATAGAGATGGAAGGAGGGCAGAAAACGAAATAGAGGGAGAGAATACGGAGCTTGCGAGGGAGGAAGATGTTACGTATTCAGTTGTTTTGGGATTCTTTTCTCAGCCGATGGACATAGGGCGCGTTAAAAAATGCATTACTTACTAACTTACTTCAACGAGGGGCAAAGGAAAGAGAGGGAATGGAAGCAAGAAAGCGACAGAGAAATGTAGAAAGAAAGGTGCAGGAAGGGATGGAGCGAACGAGGATGTCCGAGGGAGTCGAGGCATGCTGACTTGAACTAAGGGATGGATGGGTCGAAGTGCGTG
The DNA here is from genome assembly GCA_964023275.1 of Norana najaformis. NCBI lineage: Eukaryota > Metazoa > Annelida > Clitellata > Crassiclitellata > Hormogastridae > Norana > Norana najaformis. The sequence continues at coordinate 30,504,819 of OZ029919.1, forward strand.
GGACATACATGTAAATATCTCCGAGACGAAAACGAATTTATTGTCAATAAATGGTCTGGTTGGAGGAGCCCGAAGTTAACCGTTCAGGTCCAGCAAAAACCTAACTACCCGAAACCAAAGAGCAGACGTGGTGAGCGCAGTTCAAGGTGCGTGGGTGGTTCTGTGGAATTTGGGGTGGGGAGCTAATCAGAGGCCGGCTAAAATACAGCACCAGAATGACGGAGTACAGTGGTATTCTACTAATAAACAAGTGGGCATATGTACATAAATTGTCTCAATATTTATTATGACGTTCCAGAGAGTATCAGCGGGATATAAGTAGACACAACAATGAGAGATGGTCCACATAGTTTTGTTGACGCGCCAGGCGCTATATTAGACTGCGAATAAATCATGCAACGCCCGACCTGCAGGAGCCAACTATGTTGTTTATATGTAGACCGAAAGTATAGGCCCGACATAAAATCCAGGACCAGATCACGGGTGGTTATTATTGTGGTTGTCAGCGTTTGTCTGTGTGACGATGTGTCGTTGGCTCTCTGTTTGTCTGTCTGTATGCCTGTCTGTCTGTCTGTTTCTATCTATCTATCTATCTATCTATCTATCTATCTATCTATCTATCTTTCTTTCTTTCTTTCATTCATTCATTCTTTCTTTCTTTCTTTCTATTTATCATTATTATTATTTATTATGTATATGCATAAACCCATGAGAAGACTCGTTAAAACAGAACACAAACATACAAATACGGAAAGACAGAGGTGCAGACAGGCACACAGGCAGTCACAGACACACACTGAGAAAGACTGATACACAGACACTGAGACAATTAAACGAATTGACAGTAGGCTGTCATCAAATAGTTGCAGTAGTAGTAGTAGTTGTTGTTGTTGTTGTTGCTGTTGTAGTTGTTGTTGTGGCTTTCATTACATTTTTATGACAAGCACGCATGCATTAAATTCTATAAATCAGTTAACTACTTATTTAAACACGATTAACCGTTGAGTCAAAAGTAAACTCCAGTCTGAGCCAAAGTTAAACACAACACCTTTTCTAAGGTCGGCTTTCCCTCCAAAATGTACCTACGGCGTAAACATCCATACGTACAGCAACATATACATGCTTAAATATGTACATGCACACATGCATACATGCACCCATACCTACCTACCTACCTACCTACCTACCTACATACACACATACATATATACATACATATATTCTTGCACGCATAATTGCATACATACACATACATACATCCATACCTATACATACATCCATACATACATGTATGCATACATACATGCATGCATGCACAATTCACCCATACACTCATACATACATACAAAAACACATATATAAATACATCCATATATACAGAGGTCCATATGTATATATAAATATACGTACATACGTATTATACATTCATATATGTGTTAATATGCAGGCATCTATGAACGAATAAATTTATACCGCCACCTTGCGAAGGCGATCCGAATCACTTTTAGGTTTGTTAACTTGTGGATAAGTCAATGAAGCCGAGTTACAACTCAACATGTTCCGAATAATTGGTGATACACATGTAATGCTTTTACGGAGACGCTGATATACATGGCGATAATAATAAACAATTATATCCAACGGTGGTCTTACATACTTCACCAATCAGTGCAATATGTGTCGACATCACATGACATACACATGCATTGGTATGTACGTATGCATGCGTCATATATGTGTGCATGTGTTACCATGTATGTGGATATGTACTGTACAGTATGTATGTATGTATGTATGCAACATTGCATGCATGTATGTGTATATATGCATGTGTGTACGGACTGTGTATATGTATGACATATTACATGCATGTATGTATGTACGTATGTATGTATGTATGTATGTCTGCATAAATACCAAGATAATCCTTCATTAAAACGCATCAAACCAGCTGCTAACCAGCATAGCCTTCCTCGTCTATCAATGTGCTCTGCCTTCCATTTTCTAGCAGCATTTCATTCAAGGCTAAAAAAATAACCTTTTCAAGCTATCCTATCCTGTTTCCGCTTTTGTACCATTCCATGAACACCATCGTAAACGATTGCATTGTAGCACCATGTTGCTTGTCCGGCTTGACCTCCGGATTTTGTCCTTGCACAGAAACTGGCCAAACAACCTGACTTTTGCGGACTTGATTTGAAATGGCGCCGATAACTAAGCTGACCTCACTGAAGCGGCTTTTTGTGTGACGCTGAGAAATATCGGAGATTTACAGTTAGACCTATATTTACATCTACAAGCACAAGTAAAACCTGGCGGTCGGATAGGATGGGCATTATTCATTTACGGTATAAAGAATTGGAAGTTAGACACAGTCACACTCATTGGGCCCACAGAGAGACCGCATGACCGGTGGCAACTGTTGGCCAGCCGTAGCCTCAGTGTGGAATCAACAACATGGCTGTCATGGGAAAAACTCGATCTATGGTCTATCGCTCATTCTTGTGCTAAACAAAAAAGGCTTGAATTGTCCAAATTAAATTTTGTTACTTATAACAACAAACGTTTTGCTTTCCCTGACGGTATAAGAATTACATTTCGAATTAGATTATAGTGAGTTCAGCAGACCATCAGCTTAATGTCAGTTGTTATTGAATCAACCGAGTGACATGAGTGAATTCTTGACGAAAAAACTGGAATGGATCGACGTCGGCCTATTGAAGGCCGTACGTAGGTATGAGGCCGCGGGTGGGCAGCCATGAATAAGATGCCAAATTGACAGGACTGGAATCCCGATGCATCATTCGCAAAGGCGTCACTCAAAAATCTGGGCTAAAGCTGCTTATACGCCACCGCTGAACCGAAAGATTATAAAATTTTGGTGTACCTAACTTCCACTCAAGAAGGACGAAAAGTAAAAAATGTCACTAGAAGTTGCGAGGGTTGGTTTAATATACGATGGAGAGCAAAATCGTCATTGATCGAATAACACATAATGGATGATGTAAGGATTACACATTATGACTATTTGTACCTGTTCTGCTATCAACGCGCTACTGTCGAACACTCGTAAGTCTCATTATCCTCCCGTCGTTGCTGCGTCATTCTATTCACAGCGTCTCGCTTCACCAATTTCCCTAGGTTCACTGTAGTTTTTGTACCTACTTAATTGAACTTCTGTGTACTTCATGTTCAGCTGAACTCTCTGACGTTTACTTAATGTTTTGTATCTGTAATTTTTGTAGCTTGCTTGTGTGTATAATGTATATCATTAATAACTTTAATTTTGTTTCGGTCTTGTCATAAATTTGGAGCATATTCTTAAACTGCCTCGAATGTCCCAATTGGTCAACAAAGGGCACATAAGGCCGCACTCATCAGGGAAACATCACAGCAGAAACATATAGGCTGATAAATTGAGTGCACTCCACCTGGTGTATTTAACTGAAACAAATTTATTGATATAATGAATAATAAATCGCATGTTGAGGTGCATCCTATAAAAACACGCGATTTAATTCGTTACATGCAGTTTTACTTATTGAATTGGTATAATAATAATACTGCATTGCTGATTTAAAACTGTTACACTGCATAAAAATTTTGCTCATTAAATGTCTTTCAGCTTTACTAAATCGCATGAATTTTGCTTGTAAAGCATTGACTTATCTTGCGCTAATTAAGTTTACATTACCTACTTAATTTACGGCATTAACCAAGACATTCATACGTAAAAACATACACACATCCGCTGTATCAGGAACTCATGTAAGGTATAAATATCCATATGGAAAATGGCTCTAATGATATATCTAATTATGTATCCAGTATTATATATCTACGTATAATATCAAATAATATATCTCACAATATGTTTAATAACAATAATATTGCTACAACAGAACCCAGAGTCAACTTCATGTTCCATTTTCTCAAAGGCTAAGAACTATCCTGTTTGGCGGAGATAGGTGCTGAAGTGGAGCTACATAAATCCTATTTGCATCATATTGAATTACATTAAGATTTAAGCAGTGATGAAAAACGAATCATTTTCAGAACCTTCTGATCTTCTAACCGCATGACTCAAGATCTTAGTTTTGTAGAGTTAAGCTTAGACCATCATATCTGGCTGGTTCTTACTTTTTATTTCACAGAGGCCGTACCTTGCCGCTTATTTGGTCTCCAAAACAATGACAAATGTGTCGAACACTACAAGATCCGAAAGAAACAGGTGTTCAGTTTCAATTCTAAACTTAATTTCGTCCACAAAAAATCAACTGAGGAAGAAGCAGCTTTATCTAGATAAGTGATTCTAAAAAGCACTGTGGTTAATCTGAAGTCAAATACACGTACAGTAATATGAGTGAGGAAACGAAATAGTAAACTACTAGATTAATACTCTCGATTAGAAATAATTACAATTTAATCTTTAGAGTACAATGCCCGCGTCATTTCTTATAAGTTACACATTTAATCATACAGCGACTGTAATGTCAATAACGTTGAATGATTAGATAGCTTAACTATGTTGCAATGTAATGTCATGTCATTTAGTGCGTGGCAATTCTAAGCAGCGTAAAGTGACGTAATACAGTAGCTATGATGTAAAAAAGAACTTTCATATAAGTATTTCGTAAGAGTTAGGTCAAATGTACTAGCGATAAAGGTTGCACACTTAGTTTTCTATATACGAACTCCTCAAAAGATGGCCTCGTGGCTCGAGAAGTATTTCTTATATTATAAACTGCAAACACCACAGAAACTTGCATTTGCAATCATATTCTGATCGTATCAGAATCAGCGCCAAGGTGATCCAGCTGGCATTGCATCCCATTGACGGTCACCCAAGGAAAAACGTACGAGGAAGCTTCATTTTGCTTTCAAAACTTGAATGTACATGCCAGCGTCGTAGCCGCTGTGCCAGTGCTCAATTTCGGTTTTGTTTTAATAGGATCGTATTTAAAGCGGGATTAAATTTGTGATCCTGGCCAAGTTATACTAGAATTAGTGTTATAACGAACTTGTTTAATCTTATAAGAAAGTTCCAGAGTACTTTGATTAATTGTTATGTAGTATAATGCTAAGTTACGGTATGCTATCTTTCATATATAATCGTATATTCGTTTATTCTTCCCTACCTCTTTACTTGTGTCCCTCTTCTCCTTCGTCACTCTGTATCTCTCCTTCACTCCGCTTTGTCACCGAGTCCCTTTATCAGTCCCTATCTTTGTTGTCCATCCATTCTTTCTTCCCTACGTCCTACCTTCCAATTTTCCATCCTTGTCTCCGTCCCTTTTTCTGCTTCTTCTTCGTTTCCAACGTCCTTGCTTCCAAGTGTCTCTCTGTCCCCTTCCCTTCCGTCCCTCTGTATGTCCTCCTCTGTCCCTCAGTTCATCTGTCCATTTGTCTGTACATCGCCTGTCCCTCCATCCTGTGTCCCTCTGTCCCTCCTGGCCTATCCCTGCGCCCATTCCTCCTCCCTCGTCTGCACCTCTTCTTGTGTGTCTATGTTCCTTTCTGCCTGTCCCTCGCAGTCCGTCTGTCCTTCGCGACTTACCTTCTTTACAGCGTCTCGTCGCATCTCGAAACAATCGCGTTTCATGATAAACATGAAGCAGTAACTGCTTCTGTAGCTACTCAGACAGTAGGCGCCCAGCTGCGACAAGCTAGAAGCACGAGAAACCGATGGCCAAAGCTCTGCTGCTGCTGCCGTTGCTGCTGCTGTTGCTGCCCCTGCTGCTGCTGCTGCTGCTGCACGGGAGCCAGCCTCCGAAGCTGCATTCATCCGTCCGTCGATTCGTCCGTCTGGGCATGCGTTCGTTGTTCAGACAGTTCTACTTCCGCTCGCTTTTAGGTAACAAATAATTCAGTTCCCGAGTACAGAAAAACAAAATTGCTTGATAACAAGCTAGCGCAGAAACTCGTCTGGCCAGCAACGATCAATTTCTAGCAGATTCCAACCAATAAATAATAATTTCTTCCATTCGTTAAGAGAGTTATCGCGCTCGTGGATAGAGCTGCAAAAACCATTCGGTAGATAGCGGGCCACAGGTTTTCATGATTCACCAGATGTCGACCACAGAACGAAACGCAGACATCCTGAAACTTATCCATATAAGGAATGTTGCAACTCATCTAGTGACTGATTTCTTAGAACAGATTCTTCAATTACCAGCGAAAGTTTCGTGGCTCGTTATGTATAATTATGTGTAATAACATATGACAACTTCACATAACATAACATGACACAACATAGCATAAAATAACAACGTAACATAACGGAGCGTAACGACATACGTACATGCATGCACGTTCATATATAGATGCATGCATGCATGGATACATACGTACATACATACATAAATACATACATACATACATACATACATACATACATACATACATACATACATACATACATACATACATACATACATAAACAAAAGCATGCATATATGCATCATGTATTCATACATAAATAAATACCGGCGCTACTAATGGCGCTATCTATTGACTACAATTGAACTATTTGATCATTTGGGAAGGTGAAGGAGCATTCTTCTACTGCGAGGTGCGATTTTTCACTATGATGTATTATTATTGGATTGCACTGTCTCAAAATATTCCTGGTTCTACTGTACATATTTAAATAGTGTCTATGCCTCTATGGAAAAAATTATTCTTGAGACAAAGGTAGTTAAATTAGCGTTACAAGCTTGTGACAGGTATACACATTTATACCTGACTGTGTTGCATTTTAAACTATTTATATTTTTATTTTATATACCTTTCAAATTCGAAATAGCGTAATATGTTAAACATACAGATTTCATCTGCAGCATGTATGCATATATTATGATTTGAATTGCCATCAACTGATGCCTGTTGCCTTATCTTAAGGCGCTTTAGAAGTTCAAACATTGTATTGTTTTAATTAAACTGTGCAAATATGGACTTAAACCACTTTGTGCCAATATCCATTTGAGAGTCCACAAAAAATAGGCGAAGTGTAAAATGTTATATTAATTATAATTAGACTAATCTTCCTTTCCTACAAACGAAGTGTCATGTACTTCTGGCGTAAACCTTAAAACAAATAATGATAACGATAATAATATTATTTTTAATTTACTATTATTAAAGTGCTATTAATACTCATTATTTTTGTCAATCATGAACATATATAATGTATACATTTTTAAAATTTTGTATTTGTGCAAAATAACTCGTCTTTTAGACAGCAAGCGCTACCCCAGACAAGACTTAGTCTTTGAAGAGTTTTTTAACAGTCTGACCATCCAATAGGCCTAGTTCTGCCATGGATTACAGCTGGGCACCATAGAAGTTATAGGCATAGGAATGACGGATTTGAAGCAATTAACGGCAGCACAGAAGAAGAAAATATTCATATGTTTTTCTTTAGCGACCGCATGGCCATTTTTCAGTGAATTATTCGGGTGAGATCCTTCACCACCGCTCCCGTTTGAATGGGCATCGCGCCATTTAGTTCTCTTTGTAGCCTATGGGCCGTGCTGGCCCGAGATTTAAATCTCTGAATAAACCAAGGCCTTGACGTATACGCGAGTAGCTAAACAGCCAGTACAACTGCTTTCCATCTATTAAAAATTCCATCATTCCTGATAGTGAATCGCATAAGATAATGGTTTCGAGACCGCCTTATATATGAGCGGGATAACTACTGGAATAGGGAGTGGAGATAGACAGAAAAGACATGAAATCAACAGGAGGATGAGACTAGTTAGGACTTCAGAAGCGCCGTCTTGGAATACAGCGATCAGCGTGCTCACCTTAGTTAAGTGAGGTATTGTTAATAGGTGTCGCTTTGAACTACTCCAAGAAAGAAATCATAACTTTCCAGTGAAGCAATCAGGCGCTTTTAGTGGTAGGCTATGACTAGACAGAACAGGGAAACAGGAGCGGCAAACATAAAACTAATTACGAGATTTATGGTGTAAGTTAAAAATAGGAACAAATAAGAAACATGTGGGTATAGGGATAGCTTCACAGCACCACCAGAAGCAGCAGCGGCGAAGAGGTACCTCTTACGCCCAGAATAGGTAGGATTATCCTAAAAAGGCCTAGACATGTAGTAAAGTAGATACAAGCAAAGGATGGTCTGAAGTGTAAGTTAGTAATGACAGGAATGATGAGATGTATGGCCTGGCTTTACAGAAGGGCTGGATAGGTTATAAAAGTGTAAGCGAGAGATGGACGGAGGTTCATATACTCCGTCCTGAGGCGCATTGGTATCAGATCCGACTCTAACAATCTAACACTACAAGATTATCTATCTTTGAGTATGTTACTTCTCTTGTATTAAATCTTGGTCTTCAAAACACTGACCAATGTGTCGAACATGACATGATCAGAAAGAAACAGGTGTTCATTTTTCATTATAAACTTTATTTCGTTCACAAAAATCCATTGAGCAAGAAGCATCTTTATCTAGTTATATGATTCTAACAAATACAGTGGTTAATCAAAAGTCAAATAAACATCACACGAGAGAAATCAAATAATGAATAGCTTGATTAGTACAATCGACTAAAATACTTATTATTTGTACTTAAAAGTGATTAGATAGCTAAATACTTTTGCATTCTAATTTAATGTCATTTAATATCCGGAAATGCTACAACGAAATGTGTTATATCTTGATTAATTCTGATGTTATAATATAATTCTACGTTAAGCTATGCTGTCTTTCTGTATAGTATCTTGGCGTCCATTCTGCAGCATTTGTTCATTCAACGGTTGAAGTTCACTTTGATTTTGTCTCCCCAGACAGCACACAGTTCCACTTCTGCTTGGGTTCATCATTGCGAGGAGCGGAAATGACTTTAGGTCTTCCGGAACTGTCACTACCTACAGTAATTTAACAAGTGAAAGCGATGCAAGTGTTTGCTTAATATAGGTGTATAGGCCTAACATATTTTTTTATTAAGCGCAATGTATTTTTTCTTAAGAGGAATACTGCGACGACTACAACTTACCCTTCCACTGTCACTACTGCCCCTATTTTCATTACTATTTCCGCTACCACTATTATCACTAAAACTCCCATTGCTATTATCGCATTGTAGATATGAGTGATGAAGCAAGAACAAAGTAAGGCAGCTGTTGAGATTTTCTCATAAGTTGTATGTTACAGAAAGGCGCTTCTGAAGCTGATTGAAACTAGATACATGTAGCAGGGAGGACGACGTTCAGCCCAATGTCTGTCGGAAGACAAGATAGCAGTAAAGCGCTAGGAAAAGTATGGACAGTTCGGTAATACAATTCCGGGTGCATGGTGACCCTGAAGTAACTCCTTTGATAAAGAAAATGACTGCAGGTTCCTGAGGTTGTCGAGCAGGCATATCGCTGACGGACCCGGTAAGATGACCTATCGGTTTGGACCACAGGGTTTGCTGCGCCCACGCGTACGACGAGTGTGCATCCTATAAGGAACAGCTACTTTGGTGTAGATAGCTAGCAGAATATGGAGAGAGGGAGAGAAAGAGAAAGAGAGAGAAAATGCGAGACACTTGCTTGTCCTCCTACTATTCGTCTTACAATCAAGCAGAATGACAGTATTCTACAATCTGGACCTTTTTGACTTAAGGTCAACTTAGAGTATAAAGTTATCGTTTCGTAGATGAGGTTACATAGTCCTTGGTGCAGTGGCGGCTCCAGCATTGCTTGCGTGGGTGAGGGCAAGAGCATCTCCAGAGTGGCGCCACATTCTGACAGTCCATCACGCACGAGTCTGGTCTGAGGGGCGTCGGCATATAACCAAGAAGTGCATGTAGTGTAGCTTAATTCGTATCCAGCATGTAGACTTATTCGGAAGACCTTCGTATTCTACTAACAAAATGAACGACCATCAACGTACAATGTTACACTAGTGCAACTCGAACTCCTACTACCAAAACTAATTCTACTATTGCTGCTATGCATAGACTGTGGTGAGCAACAATATTTATAAATTTATTTATACGTTTACCTGAGACCTCAAGAACAGTGTTGCCCTGAGAAGAATTACCGCTGACAATCAGGCAACCTGATTGTCGGCTCCATTTTTGCGTTCCACTACATGAGCCTTCGTACGGGTTTATCTTAAGTACTCCGCCTAACATACATTGATTTAACATTGTATTATTATTATTTGTGTGTGTGAAATATTTGATAATTTATTATTATCATTATCATTTTCATTATTATTATTATTACTATTATTATTATTATTATTATTATTATTATTATTATTACTACTACTATTACTGTTACTATTATTAATAGTAGCACTTGAGTAATAATTTTTTGCGAGATAAATATTTTAAATTATCACACATATTATTTTACGTTATCACACGTAGGGCCTTTTATTATCAATATAATAATATGTTTCATAATAATATGAACATTATTATTATTTATTTATTTTTTATTATCAATTTTATAAGTTATTGTACAACTTTGACTACTGGCATCTTTATTACTAATCCAACAGTTGTTGACGTTGTTCCTGCTTCACAATTACATTTCATTACGGTGATATTTTCAACAGCAGTGAAAATGATTATTACTGTGATAACATGTATAAACATTTAATGTATCCGATTATTATTTGATTACAGCTCTTGCCATACATTTGCTAAAGCACAACTAAACGCATATATTCAAAAGCCCATTTAAACGATTGGGGTATTGTGTTGTCACTCTCAAACAAGGAGTTTATTTTGTATAAATAATTAATTAAAACATTGCTTATTTATTCTAATCGCCGACTTACAAAGTTCATTGTGATATGCAAGCATCAATCTTGGAACAATCGTGTCAACACCGATAAGAAAACACGGAAAACTCTTATTAGAGGAGATAAACGATTTAATTCCTATGATAAATTTCATGCCTTACCTTGAAAATCTAAGCAGTAGTTGTTGAGTTTGGTTCGGATGGTACCGCTTTCGGGATCGTCGATCCACAACTGGTTGATGGTATCGGAATTTTTTTCCGATACATAATTACCTTTGTTCCGGGACGGGTACCTTCCTCCTCCACGTCCAAAACCAGGCCATTCAGTTGGCTTACAATGTAATAGTACTGCAACAATATATTTATAATTAGAGCCCATGGCATTCATCATGTACGGACAAGGGCCAGATTTTGTTAACTTCCTGAAAGACTGATATGCGCAGGAAGCTATAATCAATTTTACTGGTAGAAAAGCTCACATTGCTCCTTCCTCATAAGGACAGATTCAATACAGGGTACAAATGACCTTTTCAGAACATAAAAAGTCATCACCGTCGTCGTCGTCTTCTTCATTATCGTTATCGTCATCATCAACAATTTTCGGACCATAGGTTCAAAGATGAAATATTTGATAATTTTCCACTACTATGTTTGTAAACCCCAAACCGAAAGTTAGCTCGCAGCAACATACTTTTGTATAATTGCAAAAGACGACAGAGGTTTTCCTTCGCATCATGTAGAGTAATAATGTATGGAAATTTGTCTTAGAAACAAATTTATGTGATAATGGTAATGCTTGCTCCAATTTCTGTACAGAAAAAGTTTCCAACTGATTGCATTTTAAAAGATCCTATTTAGACTTATAGCCCAGCGTGTAAATAACTGCTATCTTATGAGATTTGAGTGCAATATTAGAATTGCAAATATTAACCAAAACGCTTTCTCTTAGATAAGCTAAAGACTAACAATGAAATATTCTTTGACCTATTGCATTTCGAACATTTTTCTCCAACCAGTTATGATTTTCCACCGTCAAATGACAATCGAAAAATGTCCGTGCATTTTCATGACGGCACTATTAAAATCATTGATAGGACTAGATAAATTAGATATTGACTGTTAAATCTGCATTTGATTTAGTAAAATCTTCTGCTTCATTCAGCAAATGGAGATGTGATATATGTTTATATATATATATTTATATATATATATGAATCACACTTACTTCAATATCTTCACTCATGCTGAAGTCAGTGATCACCAGCGAGAACGATGAAACCTATACATAAGAGATGCTTCTAAGCTACTTAAGCATTTAGTACAGCAGTCAATAGCAGTTTTTTTATTCATCACTCTGGTGTCTTCTTCAACTCTGACTCAATTTTGTATTGTGCATTATTTGAGGTAACGACTTTGGAACGAACTCCCTAAAGACTTCCGCCAGTTCGCTTATCCCCTTTCTCATCTCTCAATCTGAAGGCTTCTCCTCTTGGTCTCTCTTGGCTATCGTATCCGGCGTCCACTTGTACACCATCCCATGACCACCATAACCATACCGTGGCACCGTGATATCACCCGGATTGATCTCTTTCCCCCAATTCCCGACTTGACCAAGCAACTTGGCTCTTGAGGACTTGATTCCATATAGAGCCGGTGATCCGCAACAGAGTCTCCCCCTATAAAAGTTTCCCCCTGGCTGATCTATATCGGAACAGATTCTCGCCCCGGCGAATCTGTTCTAGAATAAATTCTCCCCCCGAGACTATATTCTAAAACAAAGTCTCCGGGAGGGAGAAATTATTCCATCCCTCTTCGAAATAAACCCTCCCCGGGGAGATTTTATTCCTCTACTATATGCAGTCACATTTCTGTTCAAAACTAGTTTTTTTAAATGCTTAAAAATAAAATGCAGTAAAACAAAATATATCAAAGTCAAGTGATGTTTGCAGATTTTAGTTTCTGATCTGATGTTCACAGTCTTCTCCTCTTTTCGAAGTGGTACAGTTGTGGAAACTCCGCTACTTAGGCCTACTGTTTCTCAAGGCAACGAGCTTGATGAGTACGCGTTGCTGTGACATCGTATGAAACCACCAGGCTTTTTAAACTATTCAAAAGAAAATGCTGCAGCATACACTCCGTTCATACATTATACATTCAGTCAGACATATTTTGGCTGACGTTGACAGAGGATGATTTTGTCTCTTAGATTGCCACTGCTAGTAAGATGCCAGGAATACAACTGGCGCATCTGACGTTTAACGTTATTAGAAAATCCACCAGTCAGGGAGTCAGCATACAACACGTCGTTGGCAATGCATGCTGTTAACACCCAGTGATCTCTGACATGAATTTGGATTCCTTCTACAATGACTGGTCAAAATCCACTGTCAACTTGGGATAACAACATAGTCTGGCTCCCATTTCGTCACCCAAATGTCGACTGATTAGTCGGTTGACAGCATCCATCAGCTTGTCGTTTAACCTTTTTACTCGCCAGAAAGTAGATTGTATCGGTCAAGCTTGTGCAAGTTCAACTTCTTAATCCACCAAGCTGTTGTAGCAGTTGGCGAGTCATCGAACAGAACGAGTTTCTTATCAGTTTCAAAGCTTGCGGTCAGTTTTCTTTTCTTTGAATGCAGGATTTTTTCTCCTGTTGATGGCCATTTGACAACATGAAGGGTTATCTCTTAACTCTTTTATCTGAATTACGAGACCTGATCGCTGTCCTTTCTTCAAACTATCTTTTAAAATTAGCAGCATTGCTGCTTGTTTTATCACCTTCTCTCCTCGTTTAAAGAATCACAGTGAAGCCAGAGCTAACTGATATCAGGAAGCCAATACCAATGAATGTGAAAAGGGATTATTTATAAAAGATTTATTCTGAAGTCAGGGCTATCTGGATTCACGCTATGTAATTAATATGCATTGGCTCTGAAAGAAGATTAGTTAGTTACAATCATTAGTTACCCAAAGGCTTTTTCTTTAATATGCAAAATCGTACTTAACCTCTACGCCGCGTTCTAATACTGCCAGCGCGCTCACTATCCCAGTGGTGTTATTACATGTTAACTTGGCAAATGCTATAAAGCATTTTTATAATCCAGATGAATGAACGCAACATTACAGAAGCCATTTATTTCAATACTGTATATACCAAATACGATTTAAAATGAACCGACAATTGAGAGGGCGGTTTTAAATGAGGGCGAGTTTGTATTGTAGATGGGGGAGAATCCATTTCAATGGGGTAGATTATTTCCGAAACAGAGTCTCCGGGGACGACATTATTCCAGCCCGGGGGACTCTGTTTGGGAGAGACTTTATTTCATGACACCGGCGTAAAATCTTGTCTCCCAAACGTGACTTTTGTGTGGAACTGAATATTTACTTTTACATATAAATTTTTTCGTCAGTATAACTCTGATTTTGATTTTCCATAAACTTAACAATTTTGCATTCATATTTGTGCAATTCGAGCTCTGTGCTGCATTTTGTCGAAACTATTTAAGGTTTCATGCTCCACTTATGAGATCAAAATACGCAATGAGTTCTATTTATTTTAAATTATCCTAAGATACGAGAAAGTGTAAATTTTAAATAGAAATTTCCATTCAGTGATATACAGTGCGACTTCTGTAGATAAAGATACGACATACAAGAGAGATAATCTCACCGGATCCTTTTCGCTGTCAGCTGTCGGTCTAACCCTAACAATAAATCTTCTTTTATCTTATTTCAACATGGGCCAAATTGACCAAGAGACTGTGATCTCTCGTACGATGAAAATAAAACCTTGTTGCACTTAATATTCCGCATGTCAAATTTTACATGTGAAAGTCAACTTATGGTCTTCGTGTGAGCAATCTGTCTAACTGAACAGTTGTACAACTCGAAATGAAAGAGCTTATTTTTAGTTTATGAAATTGTAATAATTCAATAAATTAATAAATCCTTAAGTTATAGTTTATTTGTACTAGGCCTATATATTGCAGTGTATGGAACGTTTTAAATCCTTAATGACAGCGCAGTTTCCCATTCTATTTCCTGCGGCAGGTGCAGCGTTTGGTTTTTCCACTGTTTTGTTTGTAAACGCTATACCTGCTTCAAGCCAGGCACGTAGTGCCCCTCCTCTGTGATATGTGCAGTACGGAGTGTCGTACGTTTACGGACTAGGTGGCGTATGTTTGAAAGTTGGCTTTGACTTCCAGTCTACGTTGCGGCAAATAACTAATTCCTACTAACATAATGACACATACTGTAAGGACTGAACTTCCGAACTCTTGGTAATAGTCCATCTTGCTTACTACTAGACCAGTGCATCCCAATTAGGGGTTCCGCAGACCAACTGGCACAAATGGAGCAAAAGTCTCACCAAACCATCTTTCTGTCATTGCGAGGATTTGAAGGCCCAACCTCTGAGTTGAGAGTCCAGTATACTCGCCAACAGACTTGTGGTCCTAGAGTCAAACTTACGGTGGACCACCTACGTCCTACGGCCAAGCAACTATTACCCGAAATGAACACTCACGATCATCTAAGGTGACAAAGTTTTCACTATATTTCATAGACAGATCGATCTGTTGTGAAAAGTTCATTTTGCGTGAAGTCTTTTTCCAAGTTTATGTCGAAATGACATTTAAACTCACGTGACATTTAAACTCACGATTATCTTAAGTAATATTACTCGTAGACGGCATTACTTTACAAAATTTGTAACAAAATAAGGACACTTTTTATATAACCATTTTACTCTTTTTTTCAATAAACTCTGAAAGTAGACTGATCAAAATACAATACTTGATATTAAAGTCTCTGCGTTCTGCAACTAGCCACTGCTAGAAATGGGGCAGTAGAAATTTGGCTCAGTGTGCCAAATTGAGTTTATTTTAGTATCCATGCCGAGTTATTATTGACTACCGGCTTTAGACATTACTACCCTTAAGAATGCACTAAAGTTGATTACCTGATTATGGAAGTTTCTCTTGAGATTACCTGATTATGGAAGTTTCTCTTGAGATTACCTGATTATGGAAGTTTCTCTTGAGCTGTCTGATGCAACCGTCTGTCTCCGAACGAATTCCGCAGTCCTGGACAGATTTGACCAAGGTCTGGGCTGCTGTCAGCGTAAGCGTCCGGCGAATGAATTTATAATCTAAACGTAGACGGCTTTATATAGCGTCCGCATGGCCTTGACCCTGCTCACTTTTCACAGAATAGCCATACGATGACGACGCGGTGTCTTGGCTCAGAGCCAAACGCGTAGTCGTTTATTTTATGCATATAACCACGATATCGGCGCAGTGCAGCCGTTATTGTGCTGGTTTTGCACAAAGGCAAGGAAGTATGTGTGAATTAGTATACCGCCCCCTCAAAAGAAACTAATCAGGAGGATTCACGCCATCACGTCCCATACTTTTGACTCAGTATAAGTCAAAAACCAACCTATCGACTGTGCCTCATGTAATTGCTCGTCTGAGATGCTTATACTTAGATTTAAATTAAGGAATATTTTGATGATTTTAGTCATGCATTATAGCTTATGCTGTTGCCTTGTTTACTGCTGTAATAAGCTTTTATGTCTCCAACATAACACAACAAACAAAGAACAATAAAATAAACAGGACAGTATCTAGTATGCATCACTTATCCTTTAATTCCCTGTCTCTATGTCTCTTTCAACAGATGGAGTGCAAGCGTTTTGTAATATATAGCTCGTAAAGCATCACACAGCGTATATGTCACACATTATACTAATATCGAAGTTGCAAGTTTTTATGTTATAAAACATTTTGTATGAGTATTTTTCAGTAAATAACAAGCACTCAAAATTTCAGCGTGTACCATCGTGTTGAGGGCGGTACTCAGGCTTTATTTAGAATACTGCATCAGTGGACAGACCTCACATCTGAAACAATTCTAAACGCAAACTCGGGATTTCGACAGCGCCCAACGAAAGCTAAGTTGCGGGAACCAGCTTTTTTTACAGGCGCTCAGTCAATGCTAAATCGATAGGCGCGAAGGGTTCGGTTCGAGATCAAGGTCCAGGAGTCCATCGACATACTAGTGAAAGCCCTGAGGGAAGCTACTAAAACGAATTGAGGGTTATCTAAGATCTGGGGAAAAGTTTAAAAAGTATAGGCTAACAACAAGCAAGAGAATGTGTACATTAGACGTATGAAGCTAAGAAAATTAGGCACATCAACGAAAAGATAGTAGTTTCTTTAGAGAGGTACTTTGAAATTTCATCGTACTAGGCAATCCGGGATCATTAGGATAATATATCTATTTAACAAACCGACAGAGCTTCACTGAAGGAACTGTTGCGTGCAAACTTTCTAATACTGATCTGACTATGATTTGGTTTTAGTGCGCCATCGATTGATGCCTTGTGTCTTAGACATCGACGCTCTGCAAATAGCCACCTATATCATTCATCATTATTAGAATGATAAATATAATTATATTGTACTAAACCAAGAACATTTTATGGCCCGACAACCAATGCAATGGGCTTACTTGTGATTTCCAAAGGCCAACTGAATCGTTATCTACTGTAACCGAGTCTGCGTATTTCCAAGGATTGTCGGATGTACGTTTCTTGTGAAAGTCGCAGCCCTCTGGAGACTGTAGCAGATGTAATACGAGGCTTTGAGCGCTGTAGGCTCATATTACATCTACTACTGTGCCCTGTCAAGCATCGTATGCATACATGCATGTTATTGAAGTGTAATTTATGTTGGGCATCTGTCGACTTGCGACGGTGATTTGAAATTTAATGTTGAGTTAAAATCTATGTAGCAAGAAAATGGCTCAACTGCGTTGGATTGTCACAAAATGCGCTAGAAGATGATACAGGACCTTGTGCGCAGGAAAACTTACACAGTGGGCGCTATGGAAGGAGTGGCTGGGGCACACGTTGACCTAGGGGGAGGATGGTGTGAGAGGTCAGAAGACATGCGCTGGTTGAAGTCGCTGAGGAAGAGAGCGAAGAAAGAAGTCTTCGGTCAGTGGCTAGAATTCGGGGAATTCGAAGAAGGATTCGGTCTTTTCATTAAACCGCAGCAGTTTTGCTATGCCTTTTGTCGAGGAGAGCTACTGAATGATTTGATGGTTATTTGAGAATCTAAAGTAAGTTCAAAATGTAACGGCGAACAGTATTTGAGAGAATGGGATCATATAATAAAAACTATTTTGTTTTTTAATTTATAGGATAGGCCTATATGATAAGAAATTTACGATATCGTCCCTCCCTCGCCCGATGGCAGTACTCCTGTTCAGCCGTAAGACGATAAAGGAGAGATGAATGGAAGCAGAGAGAGAGAGAGAGAGAGAGAGAGAGAGAGAGAGAGAGAGAGAGAGAGAAGAGAGAGACAGAGAGACAGACAGACAGGCAGGCAGACAGGGAGGCAGGCAGACAGATAGAGAAACATATACACTGACACAGACACAGAGAAGGAAGAAGGAAGGGAGAGAAAAATCAGGAGAGAATAGAAAGCAAGGGAGGGACCAAAGGACGGAGGGAAGCAGGCAAAAAGAGCCGTGTTATGTATGTGTTATGTATTTAATTCTTTTTGTGTTTGTCCAAGCCTACGATTTCTCTCTCATCCGATGGTCATAGAGCTTGTAAACAAATGCAATATTTACTTACTTACTTAAAAGAGGGCCAAAGGAAGGAGAGAGAATGGAAGCAAGAAACAGACAGAGGAAAGGTAAAGAAAGGGATCGAGGGAACGAGGATGTCCGAGGGAATCGAGGCATGTTGAGTTAAGGGTTGGATGAGTCAAAATGCGTGGGACAAACACGTAAATATCTCTGAGAAGAAAATGAATTTATTGCTGATAAGTGGTATAAAATAGAACAGGACCAAAAAATTTTTTCTGAAACCGAAGACCAGACGAGTGCGCAGTTCAAGTTGCGTGGGTGATTCTGTGGAATTTGGGGTTGGGAGAGAATCAGAGGCCGGCTAAAGTACAGGACCAGATCGGGGTACAGTGGCATTTTATTACTAAACAAGTGGGCATAAGTGTGTAATTTGTTCCAATATTTTTATCACGTTGCAGAGACAATCAACGAGGTATGGGTAGACGCAACACGTGAGAAGGCCCACTGACAGTTTTAGTGACATGCCAGGCGCTATATGAGGCTGCAATTAAATTACGCAACGCCACAGCTGCAGGAGCCAACTATGTCTGTTATATGTAGACCGAAAGTATTGGCCCTACATAAAACACAGGACCAGATCGCGGATGGTTGTGATCGTGGTTGTCAGCGTTTGTCTGTGTGAAGGCGCGTCGGTGGCTTTGTCTGTCTGTTTCTATCTATCTCTCTACCATTCTTTCTAACTTTCTTTCTTTCTATCTATCTATCATTCTTATTAATTATAATGTATATGCATGAACCCACGAGAAGACTCGTTAAAACAGAGCACAAACATACAAACACGGACAGAGGTGCAGACAGACACACAGTCAGTCGCAGACACACGCTGAGAAAGACTGACACACAGACACTGAGACAATTAGACGAATTGGAAGTAGGCAGTCATGCATACAGCCTGTTTTGAAGTATGTTTCGGAGAGATAGCAATAATATACGTCAATTTACACTGAGGTCAAAAACTGACCTCTGGCCTTGCTTGTAGGCTCTCAACAGGATTCGTTATTGGCGCAATAAACTGGAGCTTGTAATTCATGCAATCTTACTTTACACACACACATATTACACTGTAAGACAATCATCAAATAGTTGCTGTACTAGTTTTTGTTGTGGCTGTTGTTGTGGCTGTCGTTGCTGCTGCTGTTGTAACTTCCATTACATTTTTCATTAAATTCTATAAATCAGTTAAATACGTATTTAAACACGATTAGCCGAAACAGACTCGGAAAAAAACCCGGCAACGTTGGGCCAAGAGCAAACCCCAGTGTGAGCCAAACTTAAACACAACACCTTTTGTAAAGTCGGCTTTCCCTCCAAAATGTACCTATGGCGTAAACGTACAACTACTCACCCTACTCGATCCTATCCAATACGCCGCATGTAACAATATACATATATACATGTATGCACGCATACATCCATACGTACAGCGACATATACATGCTTAAATATATACATGCACACATGCATGCATGCACCCATACCTACTTACCTACCTACCTACCTACCTACATACCTACCTACATACATATATACATACATATATACTTGCACGCATAAATGCATACATACACATACATACATCCATACCTATACTTACATCCATACATACATGTATGCATACTTACATGCATACATGCACATATGCACCCTTACATTCATGCATACATACATAAACACATATATAAATACATCTTTATATACAGAGGTCCATATATATTATATATATACGTACATACGTATTATACATTCATATGTGTTAATATGCAGCCATCTTTGAACGAATAAATTTATACCGCCACCTTGCGAAGGCGATCCAAATCACTTTTACGTTTGATAACTTGTGGATAAGTCAATGAAGCCGCGTTACAATTCCACATGTTCCGAATAATTTGTGACACAGACTGGCGTGTAATGCTTTTACGGAGACGCTGATATCCATGGCGATAATAATAAATAATTATAGCCATCGGTGGTCTTACATACTTCGCCCATCAGTGCAATCTGTGTCGACATCACATGACATACACATGCATTGTTTAGTACTTATGCATGCATCACATATGTGTTTATGTTGTACTGTATATGTGGGTATGTACTGTCTGTCTGTATGTGTGTATGTATGTATGTCTGCATAAATACAAAGATAAGCCTTTATTAAAAAGTATCAAACCAGCTGCTAACCAACAAAAAGTTGAAGAGGAAAATTGTCAAACGATGAATGGACATTTCAATTTTTTATTTTTACTTTTAACGGTAATTTACCGTGTTTAGTCTTCCTCGATTCAGTTAGCGTGATGAAAAGAGTTTAACTGGAGTTTATGAGAAGTTGATGGGTGAGTTCAGAAGAAGTAAAATCACACAGTAAAAGTAGATTCTGTCAACTGAGCAAAGTTTTTCACAAAGAAGTCGCACGTAGCCCCATGTTTCACCCATGTCAGCTGCAAAGTAGGCTAGCACACATAATTGCAAAATTATGCGTATTCCTGTTTACTGAAAGCTATTCTTGACGAATACCAGCTTAATATCCCTCACCGCATCCACTATAGAATCATGTGCTTTCAAACTTTTCAAATAACTTCTGTATTCGGCAGCTATCAACTGTCCAACCGGCCAGGACGACTAGTTATTCATCATAGATTTCTCTTTCTCATCCTTCGGTCTCCTCCTCTCTCGAATTCTGCAACCGCTTCTTTTAATCTACGCGACGCTAGCTCTTTGCAACGAACTCCCGAAAGACCTCCGCCAGTTCGCCCTTCCGCCTTCCTCGTCTACTTTTCTTGCAGCATTTCACTCAAGGGTGAAAACCAACCTTTTCAAGCTATCCTACACTGTTTCCGCTCCTGCACCATTCCATGGTTACCACCATCAACGATTGCTGTCTCTCCGGCTTGATCTCCGGATTTTGT
Source organism: Norana najaformis (assembly GCA_964023275.1). Lineage (NCBI taxonomy): Eukaryota > Metazoa > Annelida > Clitellata > Crassiclitellata > Hormogastridae > Norana > Norana najaformis. The sequence goes on from OZ029919.1 coordinate 30,526,142, forward strand.
CCTGGCACAGAAACTGACCAAATAACCTGGTTCTTGCGGATTTGATTTGAAATGGTGCCGAAAAATAAGCCTTTCCATCACTGGCGCGGCTTTTGTGTGACGTTGAGAAATATCGGATAATTGCACTTAGGCCTATGTTTACATTTACAAGCACAATTGAAAGTAGAACCTGGTGGTCGGACAGTGATAGGTATTATTAATTTAAGATGTAAAGGGTGGGGATACTATGTGAAATTGGAAAAGTGTGGTTGGCGGTATAAACCCATAAATCTGCCCGTACATAGGGTGTTGTCCTGCTTGCGTCTATGTTTGCGAATCCGCCCATGCCCAAAAACCCATGGCTACCTTGGCCCCCACTCTCAAAACAATGCCGTCATCAATGCCCTTGGTAGAAGAACAAGTCCTAAACGAACTGAACGAAATCCCACACAATCATTCTCATTGGGCCCACAGAGAGTCCGCATCACCGTAACACTTGATGTACGACATATCTATCAATTTGTATCTATGTATCTGTAACATCGTTCGCTGTTGTGTTCAGAGTCATTTCTCCACCATCTACAGGTTGGTTTATACAGAAACATAGAAAGAAGACAGTAACTGCCTGGATAGACAATACACTGTAAGCGGAGATGTAATAACTATACATGACAGAAGCACTGGGTTTGAAAACTGACCAAAAAAGTGATGATTATTTGTTTGCAACCACCGCCGCCAGACATTGGGCATTAGGAGGTGATGACGTAGGCAAATGTATGCATGTAAGTATCCATGTAATATGTATGTATGTGTGCATACTTATACTATACTATATGTATGTATGCGCGCATACTTATACTATATATATACATATATATATAATATATATATATATAGAAATACTGGTCGCTGAGCAAGCTTTTATGGATCTGAAATCGCGATTTGCTTCGCATGCAATTTGACGCCCACCTGAGTTTGATTCACCCTTTTGTGTTGCAGTTGATGCTTCACAATTTTGTGTTGGAGTCTGTTTATTTCAGAATATGGACAACGTCGAACATGTTACCTCAGCCGTGAGCTAAATTTTCACGAACGCCGATACTCCATGATCGAGGAGACATTGGCTTTACTCTTGGCGGTACGCGCCTCCAGTGTATATTCTTCGGGTCGGAGCCTGTGACGGTCTACAGACCACAGTACTTTGCAGTTCCTTAACAGAATGACCAACTCAAATCAGAAACTACTTCGATGGAACCTGGAGTTGAAACAGCACCCATTGAACATTAAACAGTGTCAGGGAAAGTTTAATCTTTTGCCTGACTTTCTAAGTCGTACTTCCGATGCCCACATATTATAAATGCTTTTCGAACATTATTAGTGAACGACCTTTTTGTTAGTTATCTGTGTCATTTTTCAGTTCAAAATTTGGCTATATTTTCACTAAGTTTTATTCCAACATTTGTTGTACCAAGTGTTAGGACCATGGATGCCACAATGACTGATTCTTGGATGTTCTCGTACGGCTTGAAATATTTTCAGTTGTATAGTTAAGGTATAATAAAGGCTTTCCGTCACCTTACGGAAGTTACGGGTGCCCTCACTTTATAGTCGGGGGATGTGTTGCATGTGACGTTGGAATTGCAAAGAGAACAGGAGATCCAGAGAACCTTCTCATGACCTCTCCGTCATGAGAGTTTGGAACGAGAAGATTATGCTAATGTTTATAGACGAGAGAATAATGCCAAGCACGTTAAGAACCCTATCTTTAAAGAGGAAAAAGAACGCTTGGATGCATATCTTCTCAGATTTGAAAGGCCTTGCATTGCATATGGAATCACGGCAGACGTGTTGGCTATCACTCTTGCGAGATCACTCGCAAAAATTTCAACAGACTAAGTTTGACAAATGACCAAAAAACTGGAGGTCATTTATTCGCACCCATCGCCGCCAGACACTTGGCGTCAGGAACTGATGACGTAGGCCAATGTAGGCATGTATGTATGCGTGTATGCATGTATGTAAAATGTATGTATGCATGCATGCATACGTATGTATGCATACGTAGGTTTGCATATATATAGGCATGTGTATCTCTATGTAAGTATGAACGTATATATATTTATGTACATGGATGCAAGCATGTATGTATACGTATGTAGGTTTGAATGCATATGCATCCAAGTATGTACGAGACATATTGGCTTTGATTTACTTAAGTGAAAGATCAGCTAAACTTTCTTCTGTGAAGCTAATTTCTTCTGATTATTAATTAGCTTTTAAGGGCTCTCAGACCTAGTCAATTTCAGTCGCCGGATTTGTTAGTGGTAGGTTGTAGCGATCCTCCTTTTGAATTCGCATGTGATATTGTGATGTCGAATGTAAATGTACTATACTGGCTGTGATTGACAGAAGTGAAAGATCGGCTAAACTTTCTTCTGTCAAGCTAAGTTCTTCTGAAAGGCTGAAAACCGACTTTTCAAGCTATCCTATCTTGTTTCCACTCCTGTACCATCCCATGGCGACCATCATCAACGATTGCATCTAACACCATTCTGCCTGTCCAGCTTGACATTTGCGGACTTGATTGGAAATACCGACGATAAATAAGCTGGCCTCCCTGAAGCGGCTTCTGTGTGACGCTGAGAAATATCGGAGATTTGCATTTAGGCCTACATTTACAAGCACAATTGAAGGTAAAACATGTGGGTGGGGTAGTGATGGGCATTTACGGTATAAAGAATTGGGAGACTGCGCGAAATTGGAAAGTTTTGGAGAGTATGAACCTATAAATCTGCCGTAAATGGGTGTTGTCCTGCTTGCGTCTATACATGTGAATCCGCCCATGCCCATATTAGTCTTTCAACTCTCGTGAAATCAGTGAATTCTTGACAAACATATATTGGACTAGATCGACGTGGGCCTATCGTAGGCGATGCTTGAGTGTGAGGCCGCGGGTTGGCGGCCTCACACTTAAGATGCCAGATTGACAATATGTCACGCCATGTTGTTGTCACATGAGAGAGGTCCACTCCATGCTTCGTTTTGTCAAAGGCTAAGAACTATCCTGCTTCACGGAGATTGTTTCAAAAGTGAGGTTATATAGATCCGATTTACATTATGTTAAATAACATTACGATCTAACCAGTGATGAAAAACGAATTATTTTCAGAACCTTCTCAGCTTCTAACCGCTTGACTAAAGATCTTATTATTGTAGATTTGAGTTTAGACCATCATTTCTGACCGTTACTTCCTTATTTTCCATTTGACATTTGACAGTAGCTTGCCGATTATGTAGTCTAGAAAGCTTTAACCAAAGTGTCGAGCATGACATGTTCAAAAAGAAACAGGTGTTCTGTTTCAATCATAAACTTTATTTCGTTCACAAAAAACAATTGAGCAAGAAGCATCTTTATCTAGTTAGCTGATTATTACAAGCGCAGTGGTTAATCAGGAGTCAAATATACGTCACACAAGGCACCAAAAATAGCTACTACATTAATACAATCGAATAAAAATAATGATGATTTAAGCCTAAAAGCTCAATGTCCGCTTCATTTCTATTACGTTACCCGTTTAATAAAACAGCGAGTGAATAACGTTAAATGATTAGATAGCTTAATTATGTTGCAATCTAATTTAATGTCATTTAATATGGGAAATGTTATAGCGAAATGTGTTCTATCTTATAAGAAAGCTCAAGTGTAATTTGATTAATTGCGATGCGATGTAATGCAACGTTATGCAATGCTATCTTCCTGCATAGTAACTTTGGCGTCGTTTCTGCAGCACTTGTTCATTCAACTGTTGAAGTTGAGTAAATTCTTTACATTCAACACATGTGAAAGGACCAACTGTGACAGTATCTACCACCACCACCACCACCACCACCACCACCACCACCACCACCACCACCACCACCACCACCACCACCACCACCACCACCACCACCACCACCACGACTCCAACCACCACCAACAACCCAACAACCTGAAAAGACACAACGGTAACCAGTTAACGAGCAAGTGAAAGCAATGCAAGTGTATGTTATTATAGATGTATAGGGCTACAGTAATACATTTGATATTATGCGCAATATAGTTATTCCTAAGAGGAATACTGCGACTACTACAACTTACCCTTCCACTGTCACTACTACCACTATTTCCAATACTATTCCCACTATCATTATTATCACTAACACTCCCATTGCTACTAATACAGTGTAGACGTGAGTGAGTAAGCAAGTATAATGTAAGGTAGCCGTTAAGATTTTGTTTTGAGTTGTATGATACAGGAAGGCGCTTTTGAAGCTTATGAAAACTTCATAATTAATTTCATAACTTATACTACTACAACTACAAGTGTCATCATTATTACTGATCTATCAATTGTTGTTGCTGTTGTTGCTTGTCAGATTGTCGGAAATAGTTACTTATGTACAGGTAGCTAGCAGAAAAGGGATAGATAGAACGAGAGCGAGTGAGAACAAGAAGAATGCTAGACACTTAGTTGTTCTCGGACTATTCGCTTTACAATCAAGCAGAATGACAATATTCCATAATCTGTTTTTTGACTGAAGACGAACATATTCCATGCTAAGTTAGTCGGTTGGTAGAATAGGTTATGTGGTTCTTGGGGTCCATTTAGAAGTCGTCGCATTCTCTTTCGGTGTAGAGTAGCTCAATCCTAATCCTGAATATAGACCTATTCGAATGACATTCGGATTCTATATTGAAAATATGAACTATCATCAACCTACGATATTATGCTACTGCGATTCGAACTCCTACTACCATTACAATACTACTTTTGCCACCAGGTCTACTATGGTAAACAACACTATTCATAAATTTATTTAAGTCTACCTCCCATCTGTCCACCATACTCACACTCAGTCTGCACTTCTCGTCGCGTCAACTGTTGGTTTTCACTTGAATTTTCGTCCGGGTTTACCATCAGTTCTTCGCCTAACATACATTATTTTATACATTGTTGTTATTATTATTCACTTTATTATTAGTAACTTCATTATTAATTTTATAACTTAAACTACTACAACTACTAGTGTCATCATTATTACTGATGTATCAATTGTTGTTGCTGTTGTTGCTTGTCAGATTGTCAGAAATAGTTACTTATGTACAGGTAGCTAGCAGAAAAGGGATAGACAGAACGAGAGCGAGTGAGAACGAGAAGAATGCTAGACACTTAGTTGTTCTCGGACTATTCGCTTTACAACCAAGCAGAATGACAATATTCTAAAATCTGTTTTTTGACTGAAGACGGGCATATTCCATGCTAAGTTAATCGGTTGGTAGAATAGGCTATGTGGTTCTTGGGGTCCATTTAGAAGTCGTCGCGTTCTCTTTCGGTGTAGAGTAGCTCAATCCCAATCCTGAATATAGACCTATTCGAATGACATTCGGATTCTATATTGAAAATATGAACTATCATCAACCTACAATATTATGCTACTGCGATTCGAACTCCTACTACCATTACAATACTACTTTTGCCACCAGGTCTACTATGGTAAACAACACTATTCATAAATTTATTAAAGTCTACCTCCCATCTCTCCAACACGGATGCCGACAATCTGCTCTTCTTGTCGCGTCAACTGTTGGTTTTCACTTGAGTTTCCTTGCGGGTTTACCATCAGTTCTTCGCCTAACATACATTAATTTATACATTATTGTTATTATTATTCACTTTATTATTAGTAACTTCATTATTAATTTTATAACTTGTACTACTACTACCACTAGTGTCATCATTATTACTGATCTAGCAATTGTTGTTGTTGTTGCTCTCTATAATTACATTTCATTACGGTGATATTGTTAATAACACTGAAAATGATTATTATTGCAATAACTTTAATGCATATGATCATTTCATTACAGCTCCTGCCACAACTTTGCTATAGCCCAACTAAACGTATCTATTCTAAAGCGTACGTTTTGTGTATTATGTTGTCACTGTCAGATTGTGTTTATTTTACATTAATAACTTCTTAAAACATTGCTTATCCATTCTAATCTCCGAAATACTAAGCAGCAATCTTTTATGACTTGTGTCAACATCGATAAGAAAACATATGGAAACAGATTATGAGGGGGAGATATCGATTTAATTCCTATGAGAAGTTATATGGCTTGCCATTAGCTTCTAAGCAGTATCCGGTGAGTTTGTTTCGGATGGTACCGGTTTCTGGGTCGTCGATCCACATTTGGCTCTCACAGTCAGTTTTCGGCTGCAGACAGACCTTTGCGCCGACAGAAGTACTTTCATCCTCCACTCCCAAAACCATGCCAGTCGACGGGCATACAATGTTGTAGTGCTGGAAGAATAGATTAATAATTAGTGGCCATGCATTTCATCATACACGGACGAGCTACAGATTTTGTTAAATTTATTAAAGACTTATATGCACAGGAAGCTACAACCAATTTTGCTAGTAGACAAGCTCACAGTGTTCGTTCCTCATAAGGACGAGGCTCAATACAGGTACAAATGACGATCCAAGAACAAAAAAGTCATCATCGTTGTCGTCGTGTTTTTCATCACCATTATTACCATCATCGTCATTACTATTCGATTTTCAGACCATTGGTTCAAAGGTAAGATATTTGATAATTTTCCACCACAATATTTGTAAAGCGCAACCGAAAGTTAGCTCGCAGGAAAGTAGCTTTGCATAACTACAAAAGACAGAGATTTTGCCTTCGCATCATGTGGAATAAGAATCCGTGTTAAAGGTGCGCTTTTGGAAATTTCTCTTTGGAACAAATTCATAAGGTTTGGTAATATTATCTTCAATTTCTATACAGTTAAAAGTGTCCAAAATATTTCATTTTAAATGATTTTATTTAAACTAATAGCCTTATAGGTCGCCAGTAAATTACTTCTATTTTATAGGATTTCAGGGCAATATGAAAATTGCAAATACTTACCAAATATTTCTTTTAATTAAGCTAAGGACCAACCAACAATGAAGTATTCTCTAACCTATCGAATTGCGATCATGCTTCTCCAATGGATTTTTATCTTTGACTGTGGTTTCCCTTGAGGCGAACATCGATTAATGTCTTGTGCATTTTGATAAGGGCGCTGTGAAAGTCATTGATTAGACTAGATAAATTACGTATTGTATATATTGAATATGCAGTTGATTTTGTAAAACTTTTCCTTCGTTCAGCAAATAGCGATGTCATATTTGCATATATATATATATATATATATATATATATATATATATATATATATATATATATATATATATATATATATATATATATATATATATATATATAAATCAATCATACTTACATCGGGCATGCCGAAGTCAGTGGTCAACAGAGGAAACGATAAACACTGTGAACAAAACATTCTTCTAATCATAAAGAACAGAAGCCAATGATGTTTTTTATTCAGCACTATAGTGTGTTCTTGAACTCTCAGACTCAGTTTTGTAATATGCATTATTTGAAGATTTACATGTACATTTACATTTTTCTTCAGTAATTGTAATTGTAATCAGAGATTTGTAGATGTTCATTGTTCTGCTTCTGATGCCGCAGCTGCTGTTCGAGCTATGTGTTGTGTTTCTGACTCCTTTGTGGCTTGGATGTCTTCAAATCGATTGAGATTGAATCCTTCCAAGACTCAATATATTTGGTTGGGCACTAGGCAGCAATTGGCTAAAATCAATCTACCTGTACTACATTTTTTTCACTGTTTTCTTGTAAATGCCACAAGCTATTTTTTTTATTATTCTTCTTATCATTATCATTTTAGTTGTTGTTATTATTATTACTACGAAATTTTTTAACGCTCGAAGTCACACAGAAAAGCGAAAGCGATTAGTTACAGAAGATCTCGATACTATGAAAGCCAGTGAGAAATTATGAGTTTTCAGACGTTTCTTGAAGTAAGAAAAGGAGTTCGAGTTTAGAAGAAACATTGGGATTCGGTTCCATTCCTTCGGCGGGGCAGCAGTGTAAAATGCACAAGAGCCAAGGACAGTTCTGCTTCATGGCTCAACCAAGACAACCGTACATGACGATCGTAGAGAATCCCTCATGCTCGCCACGAGACCGGTGGTCCTCAAATTTTTCTCCCCGGGGACCACTTTACGGGAGTGAAGCTTAGGGTGGACCACTTACGTCCTACGGCCGCACAATTTGTTTTATCATAAACCAACATATACGACTGTGAAAGGTAAAATGTTTCAGCTATGATATGATGTACAGTTCGATTTTTTGCAAAAGTCCATTTTTGCATAAAACCTGATTCCAAGTTCATGCCAAAATGACATCTAAACTCACATGATATTTGAACTCTTGATGTTTTTAAGTAATTGTACTCTTAGACTGCATTGCTTTTCAAAATTTGTAACAATATAAGGACACTTTTTATATAATGATTTTACTTTACTGCCACAGAACTCAGAAAATAGATTGACCAGGATATAATGCCCGATTTCAAATTCCGTGTGTTCTACAACCAGCCACTGACTTAGAAATGGGGCAGTAGAAATTTGGCCTTGTATATGCTAGGGTGAGTTTGTTTTAGTAGCCTGCTGGGTTATAAGTGACTACCGGCTTTAGACATTACTACCCTTAAGACTGCACTACAGTTGGTTACCTGATTATGGAAGTTTCTCTGGAGCTGTCTGATGCGACCGTCTGTCTCCGAACGAATTCCGCAGTCCTCTGAGAGTTCTGGCCAAGGTCTGTCCTGCTGTCCCTGTAGGCTTCCGATTTATATAGCCACTAGCCATACAGTCACGTGGTTTTTTTTGGCTCAGAGCCAAGTTTAGGTAATGCTGACGCATATAATCACGACATCGGGGCAGAGCAGCTGTTTGTGCCGGTTTTTCTCAAAGGCAGGAATTATGTGTGAATTAGTAAATTAGTAAACCGCCCCCACAAAAGAAACTAGTCAGGAGGAGTCACGTCATAACACCCCATACTTTCGACTCATTGTAAATCAAAAACCAAGCTATCGACTTTGCCTCATGCACTTTTTTCTGTGCGAGTACTTTCCAGTAAATAACATGCACTCTAGATTTTAGCATGTTAAGGACTGTGCTCAGGGTCATATTTAGAACACTCCACCAATGCATCAACCTCACATCTGAAACAATTGTAATCGTAAATTCTGGATTTCTACAGTGCCCAACAAAAGCTAAGTCGCGGGAACCAGCTTATTCACAGGCGCTGAGTCAATAACAAATCGATAGGCGAGAAGGGTTCAGTTCCATGTCAAGGTCCAAGAATCTATAGAGAAACTAGAGAAAGCCCAGAGGAGAGCTACTAAAACGATTTTAGGATTATTTAAGATCTGGGGGAAGGTTAAAAATGTGTAGGCTAACAATATGCTAGAGAATGTGCACATTAGACTTGCATGAAGCTAAGAAAATTAGGCCTATCACCGAAAAGATAGCTGTTTCGTGGGAGAGTTTCTTTGAAATGTCATCATATTAGGCAACCCGTGATCATTGGGATAACATATTTATTTAACAAAGCGACAGAGTTTCACTGAAGGAACTGTTACGTGCAAAATTCCAATATTGACCTGACTATGGTTCGGTTTTGGTGTGCCATCGATCGATTGATGCCTTGTGCCTTAGACATCGACGCTGTACAAGTTGACATAATTATATTAATTATTATTATTAGAATGATAATTGTAATTAGATTGTTCTAAGCCAAGAACATTTTATGGCCCGACAACCATTGCAATGGGTTTAATTGTGATTTCCAAAGACCAACGGAATCGACATTCACTGTAATCGAGTCTGCGTATTTGCAGGGATTGGCGGATGTACGTTCTGTTTGAAAGTTACAGCGCTATACAAACTCTGCCCTGCCGAGCGTCGTTGGCAATTATTGAAGTATTATTTATGTTGGGCACCTATCAGCTTGCGACGGTGATGTGAAAACTAATGTTGATTTAAAATCTAAGTAGCAAGAAAATGGTTCAACTGCGTAGGTGGGAAATTTTGATAACAGTAACTCGACTTTATTAGCAAGGAATGCCACGTCATTGAGCCCATAGCACACTATGCACATGTGGAGGCATATACACGCATCCAACTATATCGTTATTTATCCTCATATGTTTTAAATACTCTATTAAGTTATAGTTTGAAACTATATTTTATGTTATTTAGCTACCTACGGCTGTATGTGGTGTGCTATGGGCTCAATGCTTTTGTACTTCTTACATATACAATCGCACACCATCGTCGACCCAATCGCCCACATAATATACATGCATGGGTACTATCACCACTCGTCGTGTACTGAAGATTTTACTCCAACTTTAAACGGTATAGCTGCAAGCTTAAACTGTTTCGCCTATAATACGTTAATTCATAATTGAATAGCAAGCCGTGTCTTAACTATCGTAGCTTGATTATCATTCACGCTGTTGACACCAAACAAGTAAACAATTTCTAGAATGGCTGCTGCAGATAATTTAACAAGGTCGCACAGAGAGCTAATATTCAATTATCTATTTAGCTGTGTATCAGGGTGCTATAGGTCGCAATATTTTTATTAACCCAATAAAGTTCTCATTTATTTCATGTAATAAATGTTCGTGGGCAAATTCCCATTTGTCTTTTCAAAATGCCCCGAGGGTAGCACAGAACAAGTTCAGGACCGCATGCTGCAAGGAAGAAAAGAGAAAGAAGAAAAGAAGGAGGGAAGAAACGAAGGACGGAAGGGCGGAAGGAACGAACGAACGAAAGAACGAAGTAAAGTATTATGCATGAATGGACGAAAGGAAGGATGGATGAACAGATTTATTGATGGATGGATAGATGGATTGTTGGTTGGATGGATGTAAAATTGTACAAGATGGTCGAAACACAGGATAAGGAGAACGAGAGAGAGAGAGAGAGAGAGAGAGAGGGAGGGAGGGAGGGAGAGGGAGAGAAAGACAGACAAGGAAACACATACATCGATATAGACACAGACTCAGAGATAGAGATGGAAGGAGGGCAGAAAACGAAATAGAGGGAGAGAATATGGAGCTTGCGAGGGAGGAAGATGTTACGTATTCAGTTGTTTTGGGATTCTTTTCTCAGCCGATGGACATAGGGCGCGTTAAAAAATGCATTACTTACTAACTTACTTCAACGAGAGGCAAAGGAAAGAGAGGGAATGGAAGCAAGAAAGCGACAGAGAAATGTAGAAAGAAAAGTGCAGGAAGGGATGGAGCGAACGAGGATGTCCGAGGGAGTCGAGGCATGCTGACTTGAACTAAGGGATGGATGGGTCGAAGTGCGTGGGACATACATGTAAATATCTCCGAGACGAAAACGAATTTATTGTCAATAAATGGTCTGGTTGGAGGAGCCCGAAGTTAACCGTTCAGGTCCAACAAAAACCTAACTACCCGAAACCGAAGAGCAGACGTGGTGAGCGCAGTTCAAGGTGCGTGGGTGGTTCTGTGGAATTTGGGGTGGGGAGCTAATCAGAGGCCGGCTAAAATACAGCACCAGAATGACGGAGTACAGTGGTATTCTACTAATAAACAAGTGGGCATATGTACATAAATTGTCTCAATATTTATTATGACGTTCCAGAGAGTATCAGCGGGATAGAAGTAGACACAACAATGAGAGATGGTCCACATAGTTTTGTTGACGCGCCAGGCGCTATATTAGACTGCGAATAAATCATGCAACGCCCGACCTGCAGGAGCCAACTATGTTGTTTATAATTATGTAGACCGAAAGTATAGGCCCGACATAAATCCAGGACCAGATCACGGGTGGTTATTATTGTGGTTGTCAGCGTTTGTCTGTGTGACGATGTGTCGTTGGCTCTCTGTCTGTCTGTCTGTATGCCTGTCTGTCTGTCTGTTTCTATCTATCTATCTATCTATCTATCTATCTATCTATCTATCTATCTAGATCTATCTATCTATCTATCTATCTTTCTTTCTTTCTTTCTTTCATTCTTTCTTTCTATTTATCATTATTATTATTTATTATGTATATGCATAAACCCATGAGAAGACTCGTTAAAACAGAACACAAACATACAAATACGGAAAGACAGAGGTGCAGACAGGCACACAGGCAGTCACAGACACACACTGTGAAAGACTGATACACAGACACTGAGACAATTAAACGAATTGACAGTAGGCTGTCATCAAATAGTTGCAGTAGTAGTAGTAGTTGTTGTTGTTGTTGCTGTTGTAGTTGTTGTTGTGGCTTTCATTACATTTTTATGACAAGCGCGCATGCATTAAATTCTATAAATCAGTTAACTACTTATTTAAACACGATTAACCGTTGAGTCAAAAGTAAACTCCAGTCTGAGCCAAAGTTAAACACAACACCTTTTCTAAGGTCGGCTTTCCCTCCAAAATGTACCTACGGCGTAAACATCCATACGTACAGCAACATATACATGCTTAAATATGTACATGCACACATGCATACATGCACCCATACCTACCTACCTACCTACCTACATACACACATACATATATACATACATATATACTTGCACGCATAAATGCATACATACACATACATACATCCATACCTATACATACATCCATACATACATGTATACATGCACATGTTCACCCATTTATTCATACATACATACAAAAACACATATATAAATACATCCATATATACAGAGGTCCATATGTATATATAAATATACGTACATACGTATTATACATTCATATATGTGTTAATATGCAGGCATCTATGAACGAATAAATTTAAACCGCCACCTTGCGAAGGCGATCCGAATCACTTTTAGGTTTGTTAACTTGTGGATAAGTCAATGAAGCCGCGTCACAACTCAACATGTTCCGAATAATTGGTGATACACATGTAATGCTTTTACGGAGACGCTGATATACATGGCGATATTAATAAACAATTATATCCAACGGTGGTCTTACGCACTTCACCAATCAGTGCAATCTGTGTCTACATCACATGACATACACATGCATTGGTATGTACGTATGCATGCATCATATATGTGTGCATGTGATACCATATATGTGGATATGTACTGTACAGTAAGTATGTATGTATGTATGTATGTATGTATGCAACAGTGCATGCATGTATGTGTATATATGCATGTGTGTACGGACTGTGTATATGTATGACAAATTACATGCATGTATGTATGTACATATGTATGTACGTATGTATGTGTATGTATGTCTGCATAAATACCAAGATAATCCTTCATTAAAACGCATCAAACCAGCTGCTAACCAGCAAAGCCTATCTCGCCTATCAATCTGCTCTGCCTTCCATTTTCTAGCAGCATTTCATTCAAGGCTAAAAAAATAACCTTTTCAAGCTATCCTATCCTGTTTCCGCTTCTGTACCATTCCATGAACACCATCGTAAACGATTGCATTGTAGCACCATGTTGCTTGTCCGGCTTGACCTCCGGATTTTGTCCTGGCACAGAAACTGGCCAAACAACCTGACTTTTGCGAACTTGATTTGAAATGGCGCCGATAACTAATCTGACCTCACTGAAGCGGCTTTTTGTGTGACGCTGAGAAATATCGGAGATTTACAGTTAGACCTATATTTACATGTACAAGCACAAGTAAAACCTGGCGGTCGGATAGGATGGGCATTATTCATTTACGGTATAAAGAATTGGAAGTTAGACACAGTCACTCTCACTGGGCCCACAGAGAGACCGCATGACCGGTGGCAACTGTTGGCCAGCCATAGCCTCAGTGTGGAATCAACAACATGGCTGTCATGGGAAAAACTTGATCTGCGGTCTTTCGCTCATTCTTGTGCTAAATAAAAAAGGCTTGAATTGTCCAAAGTAAATTTTGTTAATTATAACAACAAACGTTTTGTATTCCATGACGGTATAAGACTTATATTTCGAATTAGAGTACAGTGAGTGCAGCAGACCATCAGCTTAATATCAGTTGTTATTGAATCAACCGAGTGACATGAGTGAATTCTTGACGAAAAAACTGGAATGGATCGACGTCGGCCTGTTGAATGCAGTACGTAGGTATGAGGCCGCGGGTAAGCAGCCATGAGTAAGATGCCAAATTGACAGGACTGGAATCCCGATGCATCATTCGCAAAGGCGTCAGAAGCCATGGCCTCACTCAAAAATCTGGGCTAAAGCTGCTTTTGCCCCACCGCTGAACAGAAAGATTATAAAATTTTGGTGTACCTAAGTTCCACTCAAGAAGGATGAAAAGTAGAAATTTTCACTAGAAGTTGCGAGGGTTGGCTTAATATACGATGGAGAGCAAAATCGTCATTGATCGAATAACACATAATGGATGATGTAAGGATTACACATTATGACTATTTGTACCTGTTTTGCTATCAACGGGCTACAGTCGAACACTCGTAAGTCTCATTATCCTTCCGTCGTTGCTGCATCATTCTATTCACAGCGTCTCGCTTCACCAATTTCCCTAGGTTCACTGTAGTTTTTGTACCTACTTAATTGAACTTCTGTGTACTGCATGTTTAGTTGAACTCTCTGTCGTTTACTTAATGTTTTTTATCTGTAATTTTTGTAGCTTGCTTGTATGTATAATGTATATCATTAATAACTTTAATTTTGTTTCTGTCTTGTCATAAATTTGGAGCATATCCTTAAACTGCCTCGAATGTCCCAATTGGTCAACAAAGGGCACATAAGGCCGCACTCATCAGGGAAACATCACAGCAGAAACATATAGACTGATAAATTGTGTGCACGCCACCTGGTGTATTTAACTGAAACAGATATCTTGACATAATGAATAATAAATCGCATGTTGAGGTGTATCCTATAAAAACACGCGATTTAATTCGTTACATGCAGTTTTACTTATTGAATTTGTATAATAATAATACTGTATTGCTGAATTAAAACTGTTACACTGCATAAAAAGTTTGCTCATTAAATGTTTTTCAGCTTGACTAAATCGCATGAATTTTGCTTGTAAAGCATAAGCTTTTATCTTGTGCTATTTAACTTTACATTACCTACTTAATTTACCACATTTACCAAGACATTCATACGTAAACATATACATACATCCACTGTATCAGGAACTCATGTAAGGTAAAAATATCCACATGGAAAATGGCTCTAATGATATATCTAATTATATGTACAGTATTATATATCTAGGTATACTATCAAATAATATATCTAAAAATATGTTTAATAACAATAATATTGCTACAACAGAACCCAGAGTCAACTTCATGTTCCATTTTCTCAAAGGCTAAGAACTATCCTGTTTGGCGGAGATAGGTGCTGAAGTGGAGCTACATAAATCCTGTTTGCATCATATTAAATTACATTAATATCTAAGCAGTGATGAAAAACGAATCATTTTCAGAACCTTCTGAGCTTCTAACCGCATGACTCAAGATCTTAGTTTTGTAGAGTTCAGCTTAGACCATCATATCTGGCTGCTTCTTACTTTCCGTTTGACAAAGTCGGTACCTTGCCGCTTTTGTGGTCTCCGAAGCCACGACAAATGTGTCGAACATAATAATATCAGAAAGAAACAGGTACTCAGTTTCAATTCTAAGCTTTATTTCGTCCACAACAAATCAACTGAGGAAGAAGCAGCTTTATCTGGTTAAAAGATTCTAGCAAGCACATTGGTTAATCAGGAGTCAAATACACGTCACATGAGTGAGAAACCAAAATAACGAACTACTAGGCTAATACAATCGATTAATAATAATTTTGATTTAAGCTTAAGGGTGCAATGTTCACGTTATTTCTAATACGTTACACTTTAATCATACAGCGACTGTAATGTCAATAACGTTGAATGATTAGATAGCTTAATTATGTTGCAATGTAATGTCATGTCATTTAGTGCGTGGCGATTCTAAGCAGCGTAAAGTGACGTAATACAGTAGCTATGATGTACAAAAGAACGTTCATAGAAGTATTTTGTTAGAGTTAGGTCAAATGTACGAACGATAAAGGTTGCACACTTACCTTTCTATATACGAACTCCTGCCTCGTGTCTCGAGAAGTATTTCTTATATTATAAACTGCAAACACCACAGAAACTTGCATTTGCAATCATATTCTGATCGTATCAGAATCAGCGCTAAGGTGATCCAGCTGGCATTGCATTCCATTGACGGTCACCCAAGGAAAAACGTACGAGGAAGCTTCATTTTGCTTTCAAAACTTGAATGTACATGCTAGCGTCGTAGCCGCTGTGCCAGTGCTCAATTTCGGTTTTGTTTTAATAGGATCGTGTTTAAAGCGGGATTAAATTTGTGATCCTGGCCAAGTTATACTAGAATTAGTGTTATAACGAACTTGTTTAATCTTATAAGAAAGTTCCAGAGTACTTTGTTTAATTGTTATGTAGTATAATGCTAAGTTACGGTATACTATCTTTCATATATAATCGTATATTCGTTTATTCTTCCCTACCTCTTCACTTGTGTCCCTCTTCTCCTTCGTCACTCTGTATCTCTCCTTCACTCCGCTTTGTCACCGAGTCCCTTTATCAGTCCCTATCTTTGTTGTCCATCCATTCTTTCTTCCCTACGTCCTACCTTCCAATTTTCCATCCTTGTCTCCGTCCCTTTTTCTGCTTCTTCTTCGTTTCCAACGTCCTTGCTTCCAAGTGTCTCTCTGTCCCCTTCCCTTCCGTCCCTCTGTATGTCCTCCTCTGTCCCTCAGTTCATCTGTCCATTTGTCTGTACATCGCCTGTCCCTCCATCCTGTGTCCCTCTGTCCCTCCCGGCCTATCCCTGCGCCCATTCCTCCTCCCTCGTCTGCACCTCTTCTTGTGTGTCTATGTTCCTTTCTGCCTGTCCCTCGCAGTCCGTCTATCATTCGCGACTTACCTTCTTTACAGCGTCTCGTCGCATCTCGAAACAATCGCGTTTCATGATTAACATGAAGCAGTAACTGCTTCTGTAGCTACTCAGACAATAGGCGCCCAGCTGCGATAAGCTAGAAGCACGAGAAGCCGATGGCCTAAGCTCTGCTGCTGCTGCTGCCGTTGCTGCTGCTGTTGCTGCCCCTGCTGCTGCTGCTGCTGCACGGGAGCCAGCCTCCGAAGCTGCATTCATCCGTCCGTCGATTCGTCCGTCTGGGCATGCGTTCGTTGTTCAGACAGTTCTACTTCCGCTCGCTTTTAGGTAACAAATAATTCAGTTCCCGAGTACAGAAAAACAAAATTGCTTGATAACAAGCTAGCGCAGAAACTCAAATGGCCAGCAACGATCAATTTCTAGCAGATTCCAACCAATAAATAATAATTTCTTCCATTCGTTAAGAGAGTTATCGCGCTCGTGGATAGAGCTGCAAAAACCATTCGGTAGATAGCGGGCCACAGGTTTTCATGATTCACCAGATGTCGACCACAGAACGAAACGCAGACATCCTGAAACTTATCCATATAAGGAATGTTGCAACTCATCTAGTGACTGATTTCTTAGACCAGATTCTTCAACTACCAGCGAAAGTTTCGTGGCTCGTTATGTATAATTATGTGTAATAGCATATGATAATGTCACATAACATAACATAACACAACATAGCCTAAAACAACAACGTAACATAACGGAGCGTAACGACATACATACATACGCGCACGTTCATATATAGATGCATGCATGCATGTATACATACGTACATAAATACATACATACATACATACATACATAAATACATACATACACAAAACATACATACATAAACAAAAGCATGCATATATACATCATGTATTCATGCATAAATAAATACCGGCGCTACTAATGGTGCTATCTATTGGCTACAATTGAACTATTTGATCATTTGGGAAGGGTGAAGGAGCATTCTTCTACTGCGAGGTGCGATTTTTCACTATGATGTATCATTATTGGATTGCACTGTCTCAAAATATTCCTGGTTCTACTGTACATATTTAAATAGTGTCTATGCCTCTATGGAAAAAATTATTCTTGAGACAAAGGTAGTTAAAATAGCGTTACAAGCTTGTGGTAGGTATGCACATTTATACCTGACTGTGTTACATTTTAAACTATTTATATTTTTATTTTATATACCTTTCAAATTCGAAATAGCGTAATATGTTAAATATACAGATTTCATCTGCAGCATGTATGCATATATTATGATTTGAATTGCCATCAACTGATGCCTGTTGCCTTATCTTAAGGCGCTTTAGAAGTTCAAACATTGTATTGTTTTAATTAAACTGTGCAAATATGGACTTAAACCACTTTGTGCCAATATCCATTTGAGAGTCCACAAAAAATAGGCGAAGTGTAAAATGTTATATTAATTATAATTAGACTAATCTTCCTTTCCTACAAACGAAGTGTCATATACTTCAGGCGTAAATTTCAAAACAAATAATGATAACGATAATAATATTATTTTTAATTTACTATTATTGACGTGCTATTAATACTCATTATTTTTGTCAATCATGAACATATATAATATATACATTTTTAAAATTTTGTATTTGTGCAAGATAACTCGTCTTTTAGACAGCAAGCGCTACCCCAGACAAGTCTTTGAAGAGTCTTTTAACAGTCTGGCCATCCACTAGGCCTAGTTCTGTCATGGATTACAGCTGGGCACCATAGAAGTTATAGGCATAGGAATGACGGATTTGAAGCAATTAACGGCAGCACAGAAGAAGAAAATATTCATATGTTTTTCTTTAGCGACCGCATGGCCATTTTTTCAGTGAATTATTCGGGTGAGATCCTTCACCACCGCTGCCCGTTTGAATGGGCACCACGCCATTTAGTTCTCCTTGAAGCCTATGGGCCGTGCTGGCCCGAGATTTAAATCTCTGAATAAACCAAGACATGGACGCGAACCGGGATCCTCACGCCTTGACGTATACGCGAGTAGCTAAACAGCCAGTACAACTGCTTTCCATCTATTAAAAATTCCAACATTCCTGATAGTGAATCGCATAAGATAATGGTTTCGAGACCGCCTTATATATGAGCGGGGTAACTAATGGAATAGGGAGTGGAGGTAGACAGGAAAGACAGGAAATCAACAGGAGGATGAGATTAGTTAGGACTTCAGAAGCGCCGTCTTGGAATACAGCGATCAGCGTGCTCACCTTAGTTAAGTGAGGTATTGTTAATAGGTGTCGCTTTGAACTACTCCAAGAAAGAAGTCATAACTTTCCAGTGAAGCAATCAGGCGCTTTTAGTGGTAGGCTATGACTAGACAGAACAGACTTCGTGAACTGGGAAACAGGAGCGGCAAACATAAAACTAATTACGAGATTTATGGTGTAAGTTAAAAATAGGAACAAATAAGAAACATATGGGTATAGGGATAGCTTCACAGCAGCAGCAGAAGTAGCAGCGGCGAAGAGGTACCGCTTACGCCCAGAATAGGTAGGATTATCCTAAAAAGGCCTAGACATGTAGTAAAGTAGATACAAGCAAAGGATGGTCTGAAGTGTAAGTTAGTAATGACAGGAATGATGAGATGTATGGCCTGGCTTTACAGAAGGGCTGGATAGGTTATAAAAGTGTAAGCGAGAGATGGACGGAGGTTCATATACTCCGTCCTGAGGCGCACTGGTAGCAGATCCGACTCTAACAACACTACAAGATTATCTCTATCTTTGAGTATGTTACTTCTCTTGTATCAAATCTTGGTCTTCAAAACAATGACCAATGTGTCGAACATGACATGATCAGAAAGAAACAGGTGTTCATTTTTCATTATAAACTTTATTTCGTCCACAAAAATCCATTGAGCAAGAAGCATCTTTATCTAGTTATATGATTCTAACAAATACAGTGGTTAATCAAGAGTCAAATAAACATCACACGAGAGAAATCAAATAATGAATAACTTGATTAGTACAATCGACTAAAATACTTATTATTTGTACTTAAAAGTGATTAGATAGCTAAATACTTTTGCATTCTAATTTAATGTCATTTAATATCCGGAAATGCTACAACGAAATGTGTTATATCTTGATTAATTCTGATGTTATAATATAATTCTACGTTAAGCTATGCTGTCTTTCTGTATAGTGTCTTGGCGTCCATTCTGCAGCATTTGTTCATTCAACGGTTGAAGTTCACTTTGATTTTGTCTCCCCAGACAGCACACAGTTCCACTTCTGATTGGGTTCATCATTGCGAGGAGCGGAAATGACTTTAGGTCTTCCGGAACTGTCACTGCCTACAGTAATTTAACAAGTGAAAGCGATGCAAGTGTTTGCTTAATATAGGTGTATAGGCCTAACATATTTTTTTATCAAGCGCAATGTATTTTTTCTTAAGAAGAATACTGCGACGACTACAACTTACCCTTCCACTGTCACTACTGCCCCTATTTTCATTACTATTTCCGCTACCATTATTATCACTAAAACTCCCATTGCTACTATCACATTGTAGATATGAGTGATGAAGCAAGAACAAAGTAAGGCAGCTGTTGAGATTTTCTTATAAGTTGTATGTTACAGAAAGGCGCTTCTGAAGCTGATTGAAACTAGATACATGTAGCAGGGAGGACGATGTTCAGCCCAATGTCTGTCGGAAGACAAGATAGCAGTAAAGCGCTAGGAAAAGTATGGACAGTTCGGTAATATAATTCCGGGTGCATGGTGACCCTGAAGTAACTCCTTTGATAAAGAAAATGACTGCAGGTTTCTGAGGTTGTCGAGCAGGCATATCTCTAACGGACCCGGTAAGATGACCTATCGGTGTGGACCACAGGGTTTGCTGCGCCCACGCGTACGACGAGTGTGCATCCTATAAGGAACAGCTACTTTGGTGTAGATAGCTAGCAGAAAATGGAGAGGGGGAGAGAAAGAGAAAGAGAGAGAAAAATGCGAGACACTTGCTTGTCTTCCTACTATTCGTCTTATAATCAAGCAGAATGACAGTATTCTACAATCTGGACCTTTTTGACTTAAGGTCAACTTAGAGTATAAAGTTGTCGTTTCGTGGATGAGGTTACATAGTCCTTGGGGCAGTGGCGGCTCCAGCATTGCTTGCGTGGGTGAGGGCAAGAGCATCTTCAGAGTGGCGCCACATTCTGACAGTCCATCACGCACGAGTCTGGTCTGAGGGGCGTCGGCATATAACCAAGAAGTGCATGTAGTGTAGCTTAATTCGTATCCAGCATGTAGACTTATTCGGAAGACCTTCGTATTCTACTAAAAAAATGAACGACCATCAACCTACAATATTACACTACTGCAACTCGAACTCCTACTACCAAAACTAATTCTACTATTGCTGCTATGCATAGACTGTGGTGAGCAACAATATTTATAAATTTATTTATACGTTTACCTGAGACCTCAAGAACAGTGTTGCCCTGAGAAGAATTACCGCTGACAATCAGGTAACCTGATTGTCGGATCCATTTTTGCGTTCCACTAGAAGAGCCTTCGTACGGGTTTATCTTAAGTTCTCCGCCTAACATACATTGATTTAACATTGTATTAGTATTATTTGTGTGTGTGAAATATTTGATAATTTATTATTATCATTATCATTTTTATTATTATTATTTTTACTATTATTATTATTATTATTATTATTACTGTTACTATTATTAATAGTAGCACTTGAGTAATAATTTTTTGCGAGATAAATATTTTAAATTATCACACATTATTTTACGTTATCACACGTATTATTATCAATATAATAATATGTTTCATAATAATATGAACATTATTATTATTATTTTTTTATTATCAATTTTATAAGTTATTATACAACCCTGACTGCTGGCATCTTTATTACTAATCCAACAGTTGTTGCCGTTGTTCCTGCTTCACAATTACATTTCATTACGGTGATATTTTCAACAGCAGTGAAAATGATTATTACTGTGATAACATGTATAAACATGTAATGTATCCGATTATTATTTGATTACAGCTCTTGCCATACATTTGCTAAAGCACAACTAAACGCAAATATTCAAAAGCCCATTTAAACGGTTGGGGTATTGTGTTGTCACTCTCAAACGATGAGTTTATTTTGTATAAATAATTAATTAAAGCATTGCTTATTTATTCTAATCGCCGACATACAAAGTTCATTGTGATATGCAAGCATCAATCTTGGAACAATCGTGTCAACACCGATAAGGAAACACGGAAAACGCTTATTAGAGGAGATAAACGATTTAATTCCTATGATAAATTTCATGCCTTACCTTGAAAATCTAAGCAGTAGTTGTTGAGTTTGGTTCGGATGGTACCGCTTTCGGGATCGTCGATCCATAACTGGTTGATGGTACCCGGTTTTTTTTTTCGGATACATAATTACCTTTGTTCCGGGAGAGGTACCTTTCTTCTCCACGTCCAAAACCAGGTCATTCAGTTGGCTTACAATGTAATAGTACTGCAACAATATATTTATAATTATAACACTGGCCAACACATAATTTGTTGCCTCAAATGTTAGAACTGTTTCTGGGTATATTTGACCTGCTGATTCCAGAAAAGGCACCAGTTTTCTCCCAGCAGGTCTAGTTTTCGAGATATAGAACATTATGCCATATACCAGTCCTTGCCTCTGCTCGCCCATAAAACATAAGGCTATACCTATAATTATGTAGTGCTCAATTTATTATGTGATACACTAAATAAACATAATAATACAAATACTTAAAAGAAAATGGTAGTACCTGAAACTGTGCTTATATGATACCAAACAGAACAAGTTTGTTATAAAAATTTCAAGTCATTCGACACCGAAGAAGCTCCTTTTGTACGATTTCCGAGTGTGGCATCTGCCGGAACAATCGCGCATAATATTCCAGCAATAGTCTGCCATCATGTGTGCATCCCATCTTCCTTGATATCGATTTTCCATTGTTTTGATGTCTTGGTGAAATCTTTCACCTTGCTCTTCGCTGAAGTCACCAAGATTCTCTGGAAAGCGATCTAAGTGACTGTGGAGATAATGGACTTTAATGCTCATGTTGCAGCCAAGCTTGTTGAAATGAAGAAGCATATCCTCTACTAGTTGTGCATAATTGTCTGCCTTCTTGTTGCCAAGCAAATTTTTAGTTACAAGAACAAAGGAAGACCAGGCACAAGATTCGATTTCATTCATTGATGGTATGAAAAGTGGGTCATTCATAAGTTGCCTGATCTGTGGACCATCGAAGATTCCAGCCTTCAATTTTTCCATTGTAATTCCTGGTAACTTGTGTACTATGTATTCGAAGCATGAACCTTCTTTATTCAAAGCCCTGACAAATTTTTTCATCAGGCCTAGCTTTATATGTAGTGGTGGCAGTATGATCCTATCTCGTGCCACCAAAGATTCCTTGATTACATTTTGAGCTCCAACCACCATGTCTTTCCTCGAAGGCCAATCTTTTCTTGTCCAATGTTCATGCTTGGCTCTACTGTCCCAAAGACACAAAAAGCAGGGATACTTTGTGTAGCCACTTTGTTGACCAAGGAGGAAATTTACCATCTTCAAGTCTACACAAATTACCCATTGATGTTCTTTGTATTTTATCTTTTCCAGTACTAAAGAGATGGCATTGTACTCTTCTTTCATCCTGGTGGAGTGACCGATTGGAATAGAACCAAATTTGTTGCCGTTATTTAAAAGCACACATTTCAGACTACGTTTTGAACTGTCGATAAAAAGACGCCACTCATCTGGGCTGTAATCCGACAGACCAATTTTCTTCAATAAGTTGCTGATGTCATTACAGAATACTAGGTTGTTGTCTTCGGTAAAGAATGGCAGCAAATCCTTTTCTCTGTTTCTATAAATTGTAATTTTCGTTCCAGGCTGAAGTGCATTCTTTTCCTTTAGTCTGGACGCAAGCAATTCAGAGGACTCTTTGGAAAGATTTAAGTCCCTGATCAGATCACTCAACTCTTTTTGGTCAAAACGTTCACTGTGTGAAGTTGATTGGAAATCACTGTCACTGCCCCCACTTTCTTCACTTTCGTCATCTTGTCCGATATTGGACATGCAAGTCTCATCGTCTGAGAGCTGATGTAGTTCGCGAAAAGGTGGAACTGGTACAATATCCGAATGCGGAACAGGTCTCCTGGCTGAAGGTATATCAGGGTAAGACAACTTGTGACGATTATTTCGATTGATGCCTATGATATTAACCATACAAAAGTAACAGTCGTCCAAGTGGTTTATCTGTTCCCTCCAAACCATCGGTACACCAAATTTCAGGCAGCTTCTCTTTCCAATTGTCCAGTGGCGCAATTGTTCAATACAAGTTTTGCATACTGTATGAGGAGCCCATTGCTTATCTTGATCTCCAAGTTTGACACCAAAATAACCTACATATGCTCTTTTTACAAACTCAGAAATCGGTTTCCTGTTTGCTTTTAGTGTGTATTCCCCACAAATGTAGCAGAATATGTCTGTATGGTTAATGCAGCTCCGTCTGGAAGTAGCCATAACCTTAAGGATGTTCGCATCTGAGGAATTAAATGACTAACCTAAAAAATAGTAAGAACATGTAGTTATTTAATGCTCACATTCACAGATTGTTCTTGCGACCAACTCTTAATATGCCCTAAGACGACTGCGGCTGCTCTAGCTTTCAGGAGGCGGTTTATATAGGCTATAAATGCTGACTTCAGCATAATCTATTTACATAGTTCGAAACCATGAAACGCTGTATAAGCACAAATAAATTCTAAATGAGGCCATGAATTTAGTGCTGAGTAAGCTGTAGGCTACGGAATAGTTATTTCGTTGAATCAGCAATATCTCAGCACGCGGCAAGATATGCTGATTTTACATTATAAGGATGTAGGCATTATATGAATCAGCAAGAATTATTATAATTAGCCATAAATAAAGCTTATTATGACATTTTAGTTTTGCCAAAGACATCGTTTAAAGAGTGGACTGGGTTTTCTTTACAAAATCGACGATATCTCAGAAACTAGACCTGATGCACTCAATCCAATGACATTTTCTGAATCAGCGCCCAAAATTACCCCAAGAACAGGTCTAAAACCGAAGGCAACAAGAAAAAAAAATTTTTCTGTTGGCCAGTGTAATTGCAACATGTACGGACGAGGGCCAGATTTTGTTAAATTCCAGAAAGACTGATATGCACAGGAAGCTATAATCAATTTTGCTGGTGGAAAAGCTCACATTGCTCCTTCCTCATAAGGACAGATTCAATACAGGGTACAATTGACCTTCTCAGAACATAAAAAGTCATCACCGTCGTCGTCGTCTTCTTCATTATCGTTATCGTCATCATCAACAATTTTCGGACCATGGGTTCAAAGATGAAATATTTGATAATTTTCCACTACTATGTTTGTAAACCCCAAACCGAAAGTTAGCTCGCAGCAACATACTTTTGTATAATTGCAAAAGACGACAGAGGTTTTCCTTCGCATCATGTAGAGTAAGAATATATGGAAATTTGTCTTAGAAACAAACTGATGTGATAATGGTAATGCTTGCTCCAATTCCTGTACCGAAAAAGTTTCCAACTGATTCCATTTTAAAAGCCTACCGTATAAATAACTGCTATCTTATAAGATTTGAGTGCAATATTAGGATTGCAAATATTAACCAAAACGCTTTCTCTTAGATAAGCTAAAGACTAACAATGAAATATTCTTTGACCCATTGCATTTCGAACATTTTTCTCCAACCAATTATGATTTTCCACCTTCAAAAGACAATCGAAAAATGTCTCGTGGATTTTCATGACGGCACTATTAAAATCATTGATAGGACTAGATAAATTAGATATTGACTGTTAAATCTGCATTTGATTTAGTAAAATCTTCTGCTTCATTCAGCAAATGGAGATGTGATATATGTTTATATATATATATTTATATATATATATATATATATGAATCACACTTACTTCAATATCTTCACTCATGCTGAAGTCAGTGATCACCAGCGAGAACGATGAAACCTATACATAAGAGATGCTTCTAAGCTGCTTAAGCATTTAGTACAGCAGTCAATAGCAGTTTTTTATTCATCACTCTGGTGTCTTCTTCAACTCTGACTCAATTTTGTATTGTGCATTATTTGAGGTAACGACTTTGGAACGAACTCCCTAAAGACTTCCGCCAGTTCGCTTATCCCCTTTCTCATCTCTCAATCTGAAGGCTTCTCCTCTTGATCTCTCTTGGCTATCGTATCCGGCGTCCACTTGTACACCATCCCATGACCACCATAACCATACCGTGGCACCGTGATATCACCCGGATTGATCTCTTTCCCCCAATTCCCAACCTGACCAAGCAACTTGGCTCTTGAGGACTTGATTCCATATAGAGCCGGTGATCCGCAACAGAGTCTCCCCCTATAAAAGTTTTCCCCCCTGGCTGATCTATATCGGAACAGATTCTCGCCCCGGCGAATCTGTTCTAGAATAAATTCTCTCCCCGGAGACTATATTCTAAAACAAAGTCTCCGGGAGGGAGAAATTATTTCATCCCTCTTCGAAATAAACCCTCCCCGGGGAGACTTTATTCCTCTACTATATGCAGTCACATTTCTGTTCAAAACTAGTTTTTTAAATGCTTAAAAATAAAATGCAGTAAAACAAAATATATCAAAGTCAAGTGATAATGTTTGCAGATTTTAGTTTCTGATCTGATGTTCACAGTCTTCTCCTCTTTTCGAAGTGGTACAGTTGTGGAAACTCCGCTACTTAGGCCTACTGTTTCTCAAAGCAACGAGCTAGATGTGTACGCGTTGCTGTGACATCGTATGAAGCCACCAGGCTTTTTAAACTAGGAGCCAATTCTAAAGAAAATGCTGCAGCATACACTCCGTTCATACACTATACATTCAGTCAGACATATTTTGGCTGACGTTGACAGAGGATGATTTTGTCTCTTAGATTGCCACTGCTAGTAAGATACGAGGAAAACAACTGGCGCATCTGACGTTTCACGTTATTAGAAAATCCACCAGTCAGAGGGAGTCAGCATACAACACGTCGTTGGCAATGCATGCTGTTAACACCCAGTGATCTCTGACATGAATTTGGATTCCTTCTCCAATGACTGGTCAAAATCCACTGTCAACTTGGGATAACAACGTAGTCTGGCTTCCCATTTCGTCACCCAAATGTTGACTGATTAGGCGGTTGACAGCATCCATCAGCTTGTCGTTTAACCTTTTTACTCGCCAGAAAGTAGATTGTATCGGTCAAGCTTGTGCAAGTTCAACTTCACAGTCCACCAAGCTGTTGTAGCAGTTGACGAGTCATCGAACAGAACGAGTTTCTTATCAGTTTCAAAGCTTGCGGTCAGTTTTCTTTTCTTTGAATGCAGGGTTTTCTCTCCTGTTGATGGCCATTTGGCAACATGAAGGGTTATCTCTTAACTCTTTTATCTGAATTACGAGACCTGATCGCTGTCCTTTCTTCAAACTATCTTTTAAAATTAGCAGCATTGCTGCTTGTTTTATCACCTTCTCTCCTTGTTTAAAGAATCACAGTGAAGCCAGAGCTAACTGATATCAGGAAGCCAATACCAATGAATGTGAAAAGGGATTATTTATAAAAGATTTATTCTGAAGTCAGGGCTATCTGGATTCACGCTATATAATTAATATGCATTGGCTCTGAAAGAAGATTAGTTAGTTACAATCATTAGTTACACAAAGGCTTTTTCTTTAATATGCAAAATCGTATTTAACCTCTACGCCGCGTTCTAATACTGCCAGCGCGCTCACTATCCTAGTGGTGTTAACTTGGCAAATGCTATAAAGCATTTTTCATATCCAGATGAATGAACACATTACAGAAGTCATTTATTTCAATACTGTATATACCAAATACGTTTTTAAATGAACCGACAATTGAGAGGGCGGTTTTAAATGGGGCGAGTTTGTATTGTAGATGAGGGAGAATCCATTTCAATGGGGGAGATTATTTTCCGAAACAGAGTCTCCGGGGACGACATTATTCCAGCCCGGGGGACTCTGTTTGGGAGAGACTTTATTTCATGACACCGGCGTAAAAGCTTGTCTCCCAAACGTGATTTTTGTGTGGAACCGAATATTTACTTTTACATATAAATTTTTTCGTCAGTATAACTCTGACTTTGATTTTCCAGAAACTTAACAATTTTGCATTCATATTTGTGCAATTCGAACTCTGTGCTGCATTTTGTTGAAACTATTTAAGGTTTCATGCTCCAATTATGAGATAAAAATACGCAATGAGTTCTATTTATTTTAAATTACCCTAAAATACGAGAAAGTGTAAATTTTAAATAGAAATTTTCATTCAGTTATATACAGTGGGACTTTTGTAGATAAAGTTACGACATCCAGTAAAGAGGATCTCATCGGATCCTTTTCGCTGTAAGCTGTCGGTCTAACATTAACAATAAATCTGCTTTTATCTCTAATTTCAACCTTGGCCAATGTGACCCAGAAACTTGATCTCTCGTTTGGCGAAAATAAAAGCTTGCTGCACTTAATTTTCCGCATTTCAAATTTCCCATGTGAAAGTCAACTTATGGTCTTCGTGTGAGCAACCTATCTAACTGGACAGTTCGATAACGCGAAGTGTCAAGAGCTTCTTTTCAGTTTTTGAAATTGTATTAATTCAATTAATTAATAAATTCATAAGTTATAGTTAGTTTGTACAATTTATAGCTGTGTATGCAGCGTTTTGAATTTTTATACAGTGCAGTTTGCCATTCTGTTTCCTAAGGCATGCAGTTGCTACCATTCCTTTTCAAACTATATACACAGAGTGACTCTCTGTCTGAAATGTGCAGTGAGGAATGTCGTACGTTAATCCACTAGGTGGCTATTGTTTGAAAGTGGTTATTGCTACGACTTCCAGTCTGCGTTGCTGCAAAAGACTAATTCCTACTAATATAATGACATACTATAAGGATTGAAACTTCCGACCTCTCGGTTATTAGCCCATCATGCTTACTACTAGACCAATGCTTCCCAATCCGCAGACCAGATGGCACAAATGGAACAAAAGTCTCAACAAAACATCTTTCTGTCATAGCGAGGCTTTGAAGGCCCAACCTCTGGGTTGACAGTCCAGTATACTCATCAGCAGATTTGTGGTCCTAGAGTCAAGCTTACGTTGGACCACCTACTTTCTACGGTCCAAAAATATTTATCTGAAATGAACAGCTACGACCTGTTAATAAGCTGGTCTGACATTTAAACTCACGTGACATCTAAACTCTTGTTGTTTTTAAGTAATTGTACTCGTTGACTGCATTACTTTACAAAATTTGTAGCAATATAAGGATACTTTTTATATAATCATTTTACTGTTAATGCCAATGAACTCAGAAAGTAGACTTGCCAGAATACAATACCTGACATTATAGTCTATGTGTTCTACAACCAGCAACTTTTAGAAATGAGGCCGAAGAAATTTGGCTCTGCATGCTAAGTTGGGTTTCTTTTAATAGCCTTGCTAGGCATATTAGTGTCTATAGGTTTTAGACAATACTATCCTTAAGACGGCACTAATGATGGTTAACTGAATGTGAAAGTTTCTCTTGAGCTGTCCGATCAAATCGAATCGATCTCCGACCGAATGCCGCTGTCCTCCGAGAGTTTTGGCCAATGAATGGGTTAATTGTAATTGTAATTTGAGATTTATAAAGCGCCTCTTAGAGGATAAACTCAACAGAGGTGCTTTCGACCCGAAAAAGTAAAATCACTGTTGAACAGTACAGTCTTCAGGCGCCTGCGGAACACTGAGAGGGGGAGAGAAAGGAGCTCAACTTGCAATTCTCGAGGGAGACGATTCCAGCAAATGGGACCGCAGCGGTTCGCATGCGAGGGACAAAGAGGAGATCTTGATTGGCCGAGCGAAGGTTGCTACGGCCCGGCAACGAGGAGACCAAAGTGCAGAAGTCAATGAGGTAAAGGGGAGCAGAGCCAAGAACACAATTGCGCATGAGGGAGAGGATCTTAAAGTGGACACGCTGCTGGACGGGGAGCCAGTGAAGAGTGTCACGAATATAAGACGAGATGTGGCCATACTTTGGAATGCCCCTTATGAGACGAGCAGCAGAGTTGAGCACAGATTGTAGCTTAGCAGTGTTGGCAAGCGATAGGCCGGTAAAGTTGGCGTTCCCAAATTCAACCCTGGTGCAAATGAGGGCATGGACCAGCATGGAGATACGCGAAAGGAAAGAGTACGGCGAATGGTACGGAGCTGACGAAGATGATAAAAACAAGAGCGATAGACGCTGTTAACATGAGCAGACAGGGAAAGCTCCTGATCCAGTACAACCCCAAGATCCCGGACCGTAGTAGAGAAGGAGATATCTGGAAATCTCTGGCGTAAGGAGGAGAGATCGATCCTGGCTAGCTGTAAGCGGCCACCAAGCCAGATGAAGTGGGTCTTATTACAGTTCAAGCAGAGGCGATTGGAGGACATCCATAGGTCAAGGACAGATGTGGCATCGAGAATCCTCTGGACAAGGGCAGGGGCTGCCTCCGCCGGACCATGGGCATAAGCCTGGGTGTCGTCTGCATACTGAAGGACGGCAACACTCAGTGGGAGGAGGGTCCGAGCTAGATCAGAGGTATATAAAATATAGAGGAGATGAGCTAGGACGGAACCCTGGGTGAGACCAAAAAAATACGGGAGACCAAGGGGACCGCGAGGGCCCAAAAAACGACAGATTGAAGGCGGTCGGAGAGGAATGATCGAAACCAGGTGAGGGCAGAGCCAGTGATACCAAAGGAAATCTCCAAACGCTCTAATAAGATGGAATGATCAACGGTATCGAAAGCAGCACTTACATCGAAAAGGGCCAGAAGGGTGACCTGCCTGCAATCAATAGCCCCAGAAACGTCAGCAAAATGGCGAGTCATAAGTGATTCGGTGGAATGGTATTTCCTGAACCCAGACTGAAGAGGAGGCATAAGAGAGTTAGTGTCGAGGTAGTGAGATAGCTGTTTGCTGTCTAGATGTACACGGTTTTATATAGCGATCGCATGTCCTTGACCCTGCTCGCTTTTCTGAGTCAAATGAGTAGTCGTTTAGGTTGTGCTGACGCATATAAGTTGTTTAAGTTATGCTGATGCGTATAAGATGTTTAGGTTATGCTGACGCATATAACCACGATATAATCACGCTGTAGCCACCTAGTGGATATACGTCGCAGTGCCGCTGTTGTTGTGCTGGTTTTGCACAAAGGTATGCAGAAGAATGGAAGTGTCAATTAATATACCGCCCTCAAAAGAAACTAATCAGGAGGATTCACGCCATCACGTCCCATACTTTTGACTCAGTATAAATCAAAAATCAACCTATCGACTGTGCCTCATGTAATTGTTCGTCTGAGATGTATAATGTCGCCTGCTTATACTTAGATTTAAATTAAGGAATATTTTGATGATTTTAGCCTTACATTATAGCTTATGCTGTTGGTTTGTTTACTGCTATTTTAATATGCCTCCAAAAATAACACGCGTGTCGAGGACTGTACCCAAGCCTTATTTAGAATACTTCATCAATGCACAGATCTCACAAGTGAAACAATTCTAAACGTAAACTCGGAATTTCGACAGCGCCCAACAAAAGCTGAGTCGCGGGAACCAGCTAAATTCACAGGCGCTCAGTCACGGACATGTCTAACTTTCGACCAATATCTAATGTTACTTTTTTGTCCAAGGTCATTGAGAGAATTGTATCTAGTCAGTTAGTTACCTATCTCGAAACTAATGATCTACTACCTGTTTCTCAATCTGGTTTTCGTAGATTTCATTCTACTGAGACACTCTTAACTCGACTTCTGTCTGATATATATGGTGCCATAGATCGTTCTCAAGTTACCTTACTTGCATTATTTGATGTTAGTGCTGCATTTGATTCGGTCGATCATGCTATACTTTTGGAACGTCTGGCTATTTCTTTTGGTTTTTCTGGCAATTTTCTCGATTGGTTGGCCTCTTTTCTATCTGAGCGCACGCTCTGTGTGGTTTATGGCCCATCCATCTCACCTTGGGTTCCTTCCTTGTTTGGATTGCCTCAGAGGTCAGTTTTGGGTCCCTTGCTTTATATACTGTTTACTGCTGACCTTGGCTCTTTGCTAGCTGCGTGCTCGGCTTCAAGCCAATCCTATGCCGACGATGTGCAGGCCTATGTTCATTGTTCTGCTTCTGATGCCGCAGCTGCTGTTCGAGCTATGTGTTGTGCTTCTGACTCTCTTGTGGCTTGGATGTCTTCAAATCGATTGAGATTGAATCCTTCCAAGACTCAATATATTTGGTTGGGCACTATGCAGCAATTGGCTAAAATCAATCTACCTGTACTACATTTTTTTCACTGTTTTCTTGTAAATGCCACAAGCTATTTTATAATTCTTCTTCTTATCATTATCATTTTAGTTGTTGTTGTTATCATTACTACGAATTTTTTTAACGCTCGAAGTCACACAGAAAAGCGAAACGGATGCGCGATTAGTTACAGAAGATCTCGATACTATGAAAGCCAGTGAGAAATAATGAGTTTTCAGACGTTTCTTGAAGTAAGAAAAGGAGTTCGAGTTTAGAAGAAACATTGGGATTCGGTTCCATTCCTTCGGCGGGGCAGCAGTGTAAAATGCACAAGAGCCAAGGACAGTTCTGCTTCATGGCTCAACCAAGACAACCGCACATGACGATCGTAGAGAATCCCTCATGCTCGCCACGAGACCGCTGGTCCTCAAATTTTTCTCCCCGGGGACCACTTTACGGAAGTGAAGCTTAGGGTGGACCACTTACGTCCTACGGCCGCACATTTTTTTATCATAAATCAACATATACGACTGTGAAAGGTAAAAATGTTTCAGCTATGATATGATGTACAGTTCGATTTTTTGCAAAAAGTCCATTTTTGCATAAAACCTGATTCCAAGTTTATGCCAAAATGACATCTAAACTCACATGATATTTAAACTCTTGATGTTTTTAAGTAATTGTACTCTTAGACTGCATTGCTTTTCAAAATTTGTAACAATATAAGGACACTTTTTATATAATGATTTTACTTTACTGCCACAGAACTCAGAAAATAGATTGACCAGGATACAATGCCCGATTTCAAATTCCGTGTGTTCTACAACCAGCCACTGACTTAGAAATGGGGCAGTAGAAATTTGGCCTTGTATATGCTAGGGTGAGTTTGTTTTAGTAGCCTGCTGGGTTATAAGTGACTACCGGCTTTAGACATTACTACCCTTAAGACTGCACTACAGTTGGTTACCTGATTATGGAAGTTTCTCTGGAGCTGTCTGATGCGACCGTCTGTCTCCGAACGAATTCCGCAGTCCTCTGAGAGTTCTGGCCAAGATCTGTCCTGCTGTCCCTGTAGGCTTCCGATTTATATAGCCACTAGCCATACAGTCACGTGGTTTTTTGGCTCAGAGCCAAGTTTAGGTAATGCTGACGCATATAATCACGACATCGGGGCAGAGCAGCTGTTTGTGCCTGTTTTTCTCAAAGGCAGGAATTATGTGTGAATTAGTAAATTAGTAAACCGCCCCCACAAAAGAAACTAGTCAGGAGGAGTCACTACATAACACCCCATACTTGTGACTCATTGTAAATCAAAAACCAAGCTATCGACTTTGCCTCATGCACTTTTTTCTGTGCGAGTACTTTCCAGTAAATAACATGCACTCTAAATTTTAGCATGTTAAGGACTGTGCTCAGGCTCATATTTAGAACACTCCACCAATGCATAAACCTCACATCTGAAACAATTGTAATCGTAAATTCTGGATTTCTACAGTGCCCAACAAAAGCTAAGTCGCGGGAACCAGCTTATTCACAAGCGCTGAGTCAATAAAAAATCGATAGGCGAGAAGGGTTCAGTTCCATGTCAAGGTCCAAGAATCTATAGAGAAACTAGAGAAAGCCCAGAGGAGAGCTACTAAAACGATTTTAGGATTATTTAAGATCTGGGGGAAGGTTAAAAATGTGTAGGCTAACAATATGCTAGAGAATGTGCACATTAGACTTGCATGAAGCTAAGAAAATTAGGCCTATCACCAAAAAGATAGCTGTTTCGTGGGAGAGTTTCTTTGAAATGTCATCATATTAGGCAACCCGGGATCATTGGGATAACATATTTATTTAACAAAGCGACAGAGTTTCATTGAAGGAACTGTTACGTGCAAAATTCCAATATTGACCTGACTATGGTTCGGTTTTGGTGTGCCATCGATTGATGCCTTGTGCCTTAGACATCGACGCTGTACAAGTTGACATAATTATATTAATTATTATTATTAGAATGATAATTGTAATTAGATTGTTCTAAGCCAAGAACATTTTATGGCCCGACAACCATTGCAATGGGTTTAATTGTGATTTCCAAAGACCAACGGAATCGATATTCACTGTAATCGAGTCTGCGTATTTGCAGGGATTGGCGGATGTACGTTCTGTTTGAAAGTCACAGCGCTATACAAACTCTGCCCTGCCGAGCGTCGTTGGCAATTATTGAAGTATTATTTATGTTGGGCACCTATCAGCTTGCGACGGTGATGTGAAAACTAATGTTGATTTAAAATCTAAGTAGCAAGACAATGGTCCAACTGCGTAGGTGGGAAATTTTGATAACAGTGACTCGACTTGATTAGCAAGGAATGCCACGTCATTGAGCCCATAGCACACCATGCACATGTGGAGGCATATACACGCATTCAACTATATCGTTATTTATCCTCATATGTTTTAATTTTTTAAATACTCTATTAAGTTATAGTTTGAAACTATATTTTATGTTATTTAGCTACCTACGGCTGTATGTGGTGTGCTATGGGCTCAATGCTTTTGTACTTCTTACATATACAATCGCACACCATCGTCGACCCAATCGCCCACATAATATACATGCATGGGTACTATCACCACTCGTCGTGTACTGAAGATTTTACTCCAACTTTAAACGGTATAGCTGCAAGCTTAAACTGTTTCGCCTATAATACGTTAATTCATAATTGAATAGCAAGCCGTGTCTTAACTATCGTAGCTTGATTATCATTCACGCTGTTGACACCAAACAAGTAAACAATTTCTAGAATGGCTGCCGCAGATAACTTAACAAGGTCGCACAGAGAGCTAATATTCAATTATCTATTTAGCTGTGTATCAGGGTGCTATAGGTCGCAATATTTTTATTAACCCAATAAAGTTCTCATTTATTTCATGTAATAAATGTTCGTGGGCAAATTACCATTTGTCTTTTCAAAATGCCCCGAGGGTAGCACAGAACAAGTTCAGGACCGCATGCTGCAAGGAAGTAAAGAGAAAGAAGAAAAGAAGGAGGGAAGAAACGAAGGGCGGAAGGGCGGAAGGAACGAACGAACGAACGAACGAAGTAAGGTATTATGCATGAATGGACGAAAGGAAGGATGGATGAACAGATTTATTGATGGATGGATGGTTGGATGGATGTACAATTGTACAAGATGGTCGAAACACAGGATAAAGAGAACGAGAGAGAGAGAGAGAGAGAGAGAGAGAGGGAGGGAGAGGGAGAGAAAGACAGACAAGGAAACACATACATCGACATAGACACAGACTCAGAGATAGAGATGGAAGGAGGGCAGAAAACGAAATAGAGGGAGAGAATACGGAGCTTGCGAGGGAGGAAGATGTTACGTATTCAGTTGTTTTGGGATTCTTTTCTCAGCCGATGGACATAGGGCGCGTTAAAAAATGCATTACTTACTAACTTACTTCAACGAGGGGCAAAGGAAAGAGAGGGAATGGAAGCAAGAAAGCGACAGAGAAATGTAGAAAGAAAGGTGCAGGAAGGGATGGAGCGAACGAGGATGTCCGAGGGAGTCGAGGCATGCTGACTTGAACTAAGGGATGGATGGGTCGAAGTGCGTGGGACATACATGTAAATATCTCCGAGACGAAAACGAATTTATTGTCAATAAATGGTCTGGTTGGAGGAGCCCGAAGTTAACCGTTCAGGTCCAACAAAAACCTAACTACCCGAAACCGAAGAGCAGACGTGGCGAGCGCAGTTCAAGATGCATGGGTGATTCTGTGGAATTTGGGGTGGGGAGCTAATCAGAGGCCGGCTAAAATACAGCACCAGAATGACGGAGTACAGTGGTATTCTACTAATAAACAAGTGGGCATATGTACATAAATTGTCTCAATATTTATTATGACGTCCCAGAGAGTATCAGCGGGATATATGTAGACACAACAATGAGAGATGGTCCACATAGTTTTGTTGACGCGCTAGGCGCTATATTAGACTGCGAATAAATCATGCAACGCCCGACCTGCAGGAGCCAACTATGTTGTTTATATGTAAACCGAAAGTATAGGCCCGACATAAAATCCAGGACCAGATATGTTGTTTATATGTAGACCGAAAGTATAGGCCCGACATAAAATCCAGGACCAGATATGTTGTTTATAAGTAGACCGAAAGTATAGGCCCGACATAAAATCCAGGACCAGATATGTTGTTTATATGTAGACCGAAAGTATAGGCCCGACATAAAATCCAGGACCAGATCACGGGTGGTCATTGTTGTGGTTGTCAGCGTTTGTCTGTGTGACGATGTGTCGTTGGCTCTCTGTTTGTCTGTCTGTATGCCTGTCTGTCTGTCTGTTTCTATCTATCTATCTATCTATCTTTCTTTCTTTCTTTCATTCGTTCTTTCTTTCTTTCTATTTATCATTATTATTATTTATTATGTATATGCATAAACCCATGAGAAGACTCGTTAAAACAGAACACAAACATACAAATACGGAAAGACAGAGGTGCAGACAGGCACACAGGCAGTCACAGACACACACTGAGAAAGACTGATACACAGACACTGAGACAATTAAACGAATTGACAGTAGGCTGTCATCAAATAGTTGCAGTAGTAGTAGTAGTAGTTGTTGTTGTTGTTGCTGTTGTAGTTGTTGTTGTGGCTTTCATTAAATTTTTATGACAAGCGCGCATGCATTAAATTCTATAAATCAGTTAACTACTTATTTAAACACGATTAACCGTTGGGTCAAAAGTAAACTCCAATCTGAGCCAAAGTTAAACACAACACCTTTTCTAAGGTCGGCTTTCCCTCCAAAATGTACCTACGGCGTAAACATCCATACGTACAGCAACATATACATGCTTAAATATGTACATGCACACATGCATACATGCACCCATACCTACCTACCTACATACACACATACATATATACATACATAT
The DNA here is from genome assembly GCA_964023275.1 of Norana najaformis. Lineage (NCBI taxonomy): Eukaryota > Metazoa > Annelida > Clitellata > Crassiclitellata > Hormogastridae > Norana > Norana najaformis. The sequence continues at coordinate 30,563,334 of OZ029919.1, forward strand.
ATACATACATATATACTTGCACGCATAAATGCATACATACACATACATACATCCATACCTATACATACATCCATACATACATGTATACATGCACATATTCACCCATATATTCATACATACATACAAAAACACATATATAAATACATCCATATATACAGAGGTCCATATATATATATAAATATACGTACATGCGTATTATACATTCATATATGTGTTAATATGCAGGCATCTATGAACGAATAAATTTATACCGCCACTTTGCGAAGGCGATCCAAATCACTTTTACGTTTGTTAACTTGTGGATAAGTCAATGAAGCCGCGTCACAACTCAACATGTGCCGAATAATTGGTGATACACATGTAATGCTTTTACGGAGACGCTGATATACATGGCGATAATAATAAACAATTATATCCAACGGTGGTCTTACGCACTTCACCAATCAGTGCAATATGTGTCTACATCACATGACATACACATGCATTGGTATGTACGTATGCATGCATCATATATGTGTGCATGTGGTACCATATTATGTGGATATGTACTGTACAGTATGTATGTATGTATGTATGCAACATTGCATGCATGTATGTGTATATATGCATGTGTGTACGGACTGTGTATATGTATGACATATTACATGCATGTACGTATGTATCTATGTACGTACGTATGTATGTATGTATGTCTACATAAATACCAAGATAATCCTTCATTAAAACGCATCAAACCAGCTGCTAACCAGCAAAGCCTTTCTCGCCTATCAATCTGCTCTGCCTTCCATTTTCTAGCAGCATTTCATTCAAGGCTAAAAAATAACCTTTTCAAGCTATCCTATCCTGTTTCCGCTTCTGTACCATTCCATGAACACCATCGTAAACGATTGCACTGTAGCACCATGTTGCTTGTCCGGCTTGACCTCCGGATTTTGTCCTGGCACAGAAACTGGCCAAACAACCTGACTTTTGCGGACTTGATTTGAAATGGCGCCGATAACTAAGCTGACCTCACTGAAGCGGCTTTTTGTGTGACGCTGAGAAATATCGGAGATTTACAGTTAGACCTATATTTACATCTGCAAGCACAAGTAAAACCTGGCGGTCGGATAGGATGGGCATTATTCATTTACGGTATAAAGAATTGGAAGTTAGACACAGTCACTCTCACTGGGCCCACAGAGAGACCGCATGACCGGTGGCAACTGTTGGCAAGCCATAGCCTCAGTGTGGAATCAACAACATGGCTGTTATGGGGAAAACTCGATCTATGGTCTATCGCTCATTCTTGTGCTAAACAAAAAAGGCTTGAATTGTCCAAAGTAAATTTTGTTACTTATAACTACAAACGTTTTGCTTTCCCTGACGGTATAAGAATTATATTTCGAATTAGAATATAGTGAATTCAGCAGACCATCAGCTTAATGTCAGTTGTTATTGAATCAACCGAGTGATATGAGTGAATTCTTGACGAAAAAACTGGAATGGATCGACGTCGGCCTATTGAAGGCCGTATGAGGCCGCGGGTATAGGCAGCCATGAACAAGATGCCAAATTGACAGGACTGGAATCCCGATGCATCATTCGCAAAGGCGTCATAAACCATATCCTCACTCAAAAATCTGGGCTAAAGCTGCTTTTGCCCCAACGCTGAACCGAAAGATTATAAAATTTTGGTGTATCTAACTTCCACTCAAGAAGGATAAAAAGTAAAAATTTTCACTAGAAGTTGCGAGGGTTGGCTTAATATACGATGGAGAACAAAATCGTCATTGATCGAATAACACATAATGGATGATGTAAGGATTACACATTATGACTATTTGTACCTGTTCTGCTATCAACGGGCTACAGTCGAACACTCGTAAGTCTCATTATCCTCCCGTCGTTGCTGCGTCATTCTATTCACAGCGTCTCGCTTCACCAATTTCCCTAGGTTCACTGTAGTCTTTGTACCTACTTAATTGAACTTTGTGACTGCATGTTTAGTTGAACTCTCTGACGTTTACTTAATGTTTTGTATCTGTAATTTTTGTAGCTTGCTTGTGTGTATAATGTATATCATTAATAACTTTAATTTTGTTTCTGTCTTGTCATAAATTTGGAGCATATCCTTAAACTGCCTCGAATGTCCCAATTGGTCAACAAAGGGCACATAAGGCCGCACTCATCAGGGTAACATCACAGCAGAAACATATAGGCTGATAAATTGTGTGCACGCCACCTCGTGTATTTAACTGAAACAGATATATTGACATAATGTATAATAAATCGCATGTTGAGGGGTATCCTATAAAAACACGCGATTTAATTCGTTACATGCAGTTTTACTTATTGAATTGGTATAATAATAATTGGCAGTTGTAAGCAAGACTAGCACGCCTTGATAAGAACAGCACAAGATCGGGAACTGTGGAGACAAGTGACAATGCATGCAGTGGACACCTACGGGCTCTCGGCCCATGGATCCTGATGATGATGATGATGATAATAATAATAATACTGCATTGCTGAATTAAAACTGTTACACTGCATAAAAATTTTGCTCATTAAATGTCTTTCAGCTTTACTAAATCGCATGAATTTTGCTTGTAAATCATTGACTTTTATCTTGCGCTAATTAAGTTTACATTACCTGCTTAATTTACGACATTAACCAAGACATTCATACGTAAAAACATACATACATCCGCTGTATCAGGAACTCATGTAAGGTAAAAATTTCCACATGGAAAATGGCTCTAATGATATATCTAATTATATATCCAGTATTATATATCTACGTATAATATCAAATAATATATCTAAAAATATGTTTAATAATGATAATATTGCTGCAACAGAGCCCAGAGTCAACTTCATGTTCCATTTTCTCAAAGGCTAAGAACTATCCTGTTTGGCGGAGATAGGTGCTGAAGTGGAGCTACATAAATCCTATTTGCATCATTTTAAATTACATTAAGATCTAAGCAGTGATGAAAAACGAATCATTTTCAGAACCTTCTGAGCTTCTAACCGCATGACTCAAGATCTTAGTTTTGTAGAGTTAAGCTTAGACCATCATATCTGGCTGCTTCTTACTTCCCGTTTGACAAAGTCGGTACCTTGCCGCTTTTGTGGTCTCCGAAGCCACGACAAATGTGTCGAACATAACAATATCAGAAAGAAACAGGTACTCAGTTTCAATTCTAAGCTTTATTTCGTCCCCAACAAATCAACTGAGCAAGAAGCAGCTTTATCTAGTTAAAAGAATCTAGCAAGCACATTGGTTAATCAGGAGTCAAATACACGTCACATGAGTGAGGAAACGAAATAGTAAACTACTAGATTAATACTCTCGATTAAAAATAATTACAATTTAAGCTTAAGAGTGCAATGTCCGCGTCATTTCTTATACGTTACACATTTAATCATACAGCGACTGTAATGTCAATAACGTTGAATGATTAGATAGCTTAACTATTTTGCAATGTAATGTCATGTCATTTAGTGCGTGGCAATTCTAAGCAGCGTAAAGTGACGTAATACAGTAGCTATGATGTACAAAAGAACTTTCATATAAGTATTTTGTTAGAGTTAGGTCAAATGTACTAACGATAAAGGTTGCACACTTAGTTTTCTATATACGAACTCCTCAAAAGATGCCCTCGTGGCTCGAGAAGTATTTCTTATATTATAAACTGTAAACACCACAGAAACTTGCATTTGCAGTCATATTCTGATCATATCAGAATCAGCGCCAAGATGATCCAGCTGGCATTGCATTGCATTGACGGTCACCCAAGGAAAAACGTACGAGGAAGCTTCATTTTGCTTTCAAAACTTGAATGTACATGCCAGCGTCGTAGCCTCTGTGCCAATGCTCAATTTCGGTTTTGATTTAATAGGATCGTGTTTAAAGCGGGATTAAATTTGTGATCCTGGCCAAGTTATACTAGAATTAGTGTTATAACGAACTTGTTTAATCTTATAAGAAAGTTCCAGAGTACTTTGATTAATTGTTATGTAGTATAATGCTAAGTTACGGTATGCTATCTTTCATATATAATTGTATATTCGTTTATTCATCAAAAATATTCAGGGGGTCATACCGCACCAGAATTTACAAGAAATTAATAATATGACAGTAACAAGAGAAACGATAATATATAAGTGTGATTATAATAAGAACAGTAACACTTTATCAATAAGACAATATCAATCTTTCTGTATATTATCTTGGGATCCACTCTGGAGCATTTGTTCACTGAACTATTGAAATCGACAAAGCTTTCTAGTCTCTTCACAGGTTGAAGTTCCACTTCTGATTGAGTCCACCACTGAACTGAAAGGAGATGACATTGGCTCCTTCTGACATGCTGCTGTCTACAGATTTTGAGCAATTAAAACCAATGCAAGTGTAAGCCTGATATTGGCGCATAGGCCTTGCATAGTTTTATATCATACACGACATGTTATTCACATGAGGAATATTACTACTACTATGACAATTTGCCTTTCCACTGTCACTACTGCCACTATTCCCAGTACTATTCCCACTACCAGTATTATCACTATCACTTCCATTGCTACTGTCACATTGTAGATCTGAGGAAGTAACCAGGCATAAAGTGAGTTAGCTTCCCAGGAGTTGTATATAACAGGACAGGCGTAAGCTGATGGGAATTAGACAGAAGAGAGGTAGAGGTTCAGCCCAATGTCTGCTGAAACACAGCAATTAATATTTTAGTATAGTTTGACTCTGGGCATAGCTTGGTGAGCTAGGCGAGATCTGGGCAGCTTCGTATCATAGATGTGGGTGTATGGTCACCCTGCAGCAGTTCTTTCGATAAGGACCATTACAGCAGTTCAGTCTTGAAGGAGCAACACTCATAGATCCGGTAGCATGACCTCTTGGGGATGGACCACAGGGTTCGGTGCGACCACAGGGCTGGACAACAAGGATGACCGCAGGGTTAGGTGCGACACGCACAGCACGAGGGTGCATCCTACTGGGAATAGTTACTTATGCACGGACAGCTAGCAGAAGAGAGAGATAGAGATAGAGAGAGAGAGAGAGAGAGAGAGAGCGAGAGAGAGAGAGAGAGAAAATGACAGTATTCTAAAATCTACATTCTTTTTGACTACGGATCGACTTATATTACAGACTTAGGTAGTCGTTTGGTAGATCAGGTTATACAGTCTTCGAGGTCTCTGTGGAAGTAGCAGCGTTCTCATTCGGTGTAGTGTAGTTCAGTCCGGATCTAGCAGATAGACCTACTTGAAAGACATTTTTGGTCTTAATGACAAAATAAACTATCATCAACCCCCACTATTACACTATTACAACCAGAACTACAACTATTACTATTATTAGGACTACTATGGTAAACAACAATATTTAAACATTTATTATTGGTCTACCTTGGATTTCTAGAACTTTGTTGCCATCTGTACCGTTGAAAATAAAATCACCATGTCGATGCTGTAGTGAAAAGTTGTAAAAACAATGAGGGTTTAACTTTGTGCATATTGTGGACTGTATTATGTCGGATAATTTAGCTTATGTATTTGTGTAATTAATTCCTACGGAACACTGGGGAACAGTTGGATGTAATTAACGAGAGGCAGATAGGACGCCCGTAGTTGACAGGTAGAAGTAAACGAGAGAGAGGGAGAGTGAGAGAATGAGAGAGAGAGAGAGGCGGAGCAGAGGTATGCTGATCGAATGGCGAAAGGGAGAAGTTGGGTGATTGACAGATGAAGGGGAAAGTTAAGGAAGGGCGCGAAGCGAAGAAGGCATTCGCTAAACAACGGTCGAAAGAGGCTTTAGGTTCCGGAGAACAGAAGAAAAATAGTAAACCTGTATCTCTTAAACGGACCTCGCTAGACTAATAGGCCGATGCGAATCATAGACTCTGAGTTTGCTGAATTTGTTGTAAATACGGTGTAAATACGTGTAATATACGTGTGAAAGAAAGAATCGGTGTTACGTCTCTGTACGGTCGGACTGATCCATTCACTAACCCGCGTGCTGTTAAAGGCATAAAGTTCCCCGAAGATAAAGCCTTTGATCAATAGCACCGCTCGAGACCATATCCTGAAAGAAGACTTGTGTTCGCCAGCGACCCTTGATGCTCAGGACTCACACGCAAACTCCTCTTTCAGTACAGATGCCAATTTTGGAATCCACACCCGTCTTTGTATGGGTTTACCACCAGTACTCCATCTAACATACATTAATTCATTCATTATTACTGTTACTATTATTTTTTAAACTTTATTTTAATATTAATATTACAATTTTTAATATTACTACCCTGATGACATCATTTTCACTAACCTAATTATCATCGTTCTTGTTTGGTTGTGGTGATGCTGCATAATTACACTTTGTAAACAGATTATTACTGTGATAACCTGTGTAAGTAATTAATGCATCCGATTATTGTTTCAATTCAGGGTTTACCACACCTTTATTATAGTCCAACTAAACATTTCTATTCTAGAGCACATCTATGTTGCTTGTGTATAATATACTGTTCACTGTTAAATTGAAGAGTGCACTTTGCATTAATAACTTATTAGCATAGCGCATCTATTCTAATCTTCGGACTTAGTAGCGACATTTTTATATCTTAGCAGCAATCTTAGATCACTCTTGTCAACATTGCTAAAAACATATCGACACACCGTACGAGGGGAATAAGCGATTCCATTTCTATGAGAAGTTGCGTTACTTGCCTGGAGTACCCATGCAGTAGCCATTGAGCTTGCTTTGGATGGTACCATGTGCAGGGTCGCGTTTCCACAATTGGGCGTCTCTGCCATCTTTCGGCCACATAACGACCTTTGTGCCGACACAGTGACAATCATTCTCCACGGTCATAACCAGGCCATTCATTTGGCTTTCAATGTGATAGTACTGGAACAATATATCAATAATTAGTGGCCATGCATTGCATCATGTACGGACGGGGGCCAGATTTCATTAAATTCCTCAAAGACTCATATGCACAGGAAGCTATAATCAATTTTACTAGTAGACAAGTTAACAATGCTCATTCCATATAAGGACGGGTCCCAATACAGAGTAAAAAAGAACGTTCTCAGAACATGAAAGAAGTCATCGTCGTCATCGTCTTCTTCATCTTCTTTACCGTCATCATCAAGAACATTCGATTTCCGGAGAATGGCTTCAAAAGTAAAATATCTGATAATTTTCCACTTATATATTTCTAAACTGCAACCGAAAGTTAGCTCGCAGCAAAGAAATTTTGTATAATTACAAAAAGACGGATATTTTGCCTTCGCATAATGTAGAGTAAGAATACGTGTTAAGGATGCGCTTTTGGAAATTTCTGTTTGAAAGAGATTCATGAGAGTTTGGTATTGCTTCCTCCAATTTCTATACAGATAAAAATTTCCAACTGATTGCATTTTAGAAGATTCTATTTAACCAAATAGCCTTACAGGTCGGTAGTAAATTACTGTTGTCTTAAAAGACTTGAGCACAAGATTAGGATTGCAAATATGTACCATAACACTTACTTTTGATTAAGCAGAAGATCAATAATGAAATATTCTGTGACATATTGCATTTTGAACATTCTTTTCCAACGGATTTTAGTTTCTGACCTTCAAACGCCAATCGATTGATGTCTCGAGCATCTTGACAACGCACTATGGAAGTCATTGGTAATACAAGATAAATTAGATGTTGAATATTTTGTTATGCATTAGATTTTGTAAAAGCTTTTGCTTCATTCAGCTATATATATATTATATATATATATGTATATATATGCATCACACTTACGCCGGTCGCGTAGAACTCGGACATGCTGAAGTCAATGGTCAACAGCGAGAACGATAAACACTGTAAACAAAAATGATTCTAAGTTGCTTAAGAATTTAGAAAAGCACTCAATAACGTTTTCTTGTTCATCACTGTAGTATCTTTTTGAACCCTTAGACTAGTTTTGTAGTGTGCAGTATCTGAGGTGAGGGCTTTGGATCGAAATCCCGAAAGGCTTCGGCCAGTTCGCTCATACGCTGTTCTCACCTGCCAATTTGAACACTACTCCGTCTGGCTTCCCTCAACTATCCCATCTTGCTTACGCTCGTGCACCATCCCATAACAACCATCACCAACGATTTCTACCGTGAGACCTTGTTGTCTGCCCGGATTGACTTCTTCCCCGAATTCTGACGAAATAACCTGGCTCTTGCGGACTTGATTACAGAAAGCGTCGGCGAAATAAGCTGGTCTTCCCGAAACGGCTTTTGTGTAGCGCCGAGAAAAACGGAAGATTTACATTAACATTTTTCTTCAGTAAAACTATATTACTTTGATATATGGAACACTTAACAATTCTGTATTTATGCAATTCGAAGTCTAGGGTTACGTTTTGTTGAAACATTTAAGGCTTTACGCTCCACTTAAAAGATAAAAAATAAGCAATGATGTTCTATTTATATTAAATTATCCTAAGATACGAGAAAGTGTAAAATTTAACGACAAATTTTTCCATTCATTAATACAGTGGGACATCTGTAGCGAATAGTACGACATAGGCTACAGTAGAGAAGATCTCAACGGATCCTTTTCGCTGTAAGCTTTGGATGTAACCCTAACAATAATCCGCTATTATCTCATTTAAACACGGGCCAAAGAAACTTGATATCTCGCTCGACAAAAATAAAAGTTTGCTGCATTTAATTTTTCGCATGTCAAATGTCACATGTGAAGGTCAATTTATGGTCTTCGTGTGAGCAACCGATCTAACTGGACAACGTGAATTATCAAAAGCTAATTATCAGTTTATGAAATTGTCAAATTTCAGTAAATTACAAAGTTCTTAGGTTATGATTAATTTGTATATAGCTGCTATATTTATGCAACGTTTTAAATCTTTAAGTACTGTGCAGTTTGCCCTTCCGTTTCCAGTGCCAGTTCCTGCCTTTGGTTTTCCACTGTTTTGTGTGTGTAAATGCTACCCTGATTCAAGCCCTGCAAATAGTGCCCCATCCTGTATGAAGAGTGCAGTACGGAATGTCGTACGTTAATCTGCTAGATGGCGTTTGTGTGAAAGTGGGCATTGCTACGACTTCCGGTCTTCGTTTCGGCAAATAGCCAATGGTAGATTCTTATTAACATAATGACAGTGTTAAGGTTGGGGGTTCAAATCCTCACCAGGCAGGAGCAGAAATCTCAAAACGAATTTCCGCCTTGGCAGAGGATTCAACCTCTGATATCTTGGCAAACAGTTCAGCAGGCTTACTGTTAGATCAATGTTTCCCAACCAGGGGTTCCGCAGATCAGTTTGCATATATACAGCAAGTGAAGCAAAAGATCTCAATACATCTTTCTGTCACTGCGAGGATTTGAAATTCCAACCTCTGAGTTGACAGTCCAGCATGATCATTATTAGACCAGTGGTTTTTAAAACTTTTGCAACCTGGAAATCACTTTACGGGAGTCAAACTTACGGTGGACCGACTATGTATACGTTCTACGGTTCAACAACAATTACCTAAAATGAACAGTCACGACCGTCAAAGTTGACCAGGTTTTCACTGTGACATGAACATTTCGACCTTGTTGCGAAAAGTTCATTTTGCGTAAAGTCTTTTACCAAGTTTATCGAAATGACATTTCAAACTCACGTGACATTTAAACTCTTAATGCTGTAATTGATATTACTCGGAGACGGCGTTACTTTACAAAATTTGTAACAATATAAGGACACTTTTTACATAATCATTATACTTCTTTGCCACTGAACTCAGAAAATAGATTGACCCGGATACAATGCCCGATTTCAAATTCCGTGTGTTCTACAACCAGCCACTGACTTAGAAATGGGGCAGTAGAAATTTGGCCTTGTATATGCTAGGGTGAGTTTGTTTTAGTAGCCTGCTGGGTTATAAGTGACTACCGGCTTTAGACATTGCTACCCTTAAGACTGCACTACAGTTGGTTACCTGATTATGGAAGTTTCTCTGGAGCTGTCTGATGCGACCGTCTGTCTCCGAACGAATTCCGCAGTCTTCTGAGAGTTCTGGCCAAGATCTGTCCTGCTGTCCCTGTAGGCTTCCGGCGAATGACTGTAAAATCTAAATGTACACGGCTTTATATAGCGACTGCATGGCCTTGACCCTGCTCACTTTTCAAAGCATAGCCATATAATCACGCGATGTCTTGGCTCAGTCAAGTGTGTAGTCGTTTTGGTTATGCTGACGTATATAACCACGACATTGACACAGCGCCGCTGTTGTTGTGCTGGTTTTGCACAAAAGGCAGGAATTATGTGTAAATTAGGATACCACCCACTGAAAAGAAACTAATCAGGAGGAGTCACGCCATCACGCCCCATTCCAAAAAGCAGCCGAATTCATTGTAACCGAGTCTGCCTATTTCCATGGATTAGGGGAAGTACGTTTCGTATGAAAGTCGCAGCCCCTGGAGACTGTACCCAACCGAGTATCGTTTGCAAGCATGCAGGTAATTGAAGTATAATTTATGTTGGGCATCTGTCGGATCAGCGACGGTGATTTAAAGTCTAATGTTGAGTTCAAATGTAGTTAGCAAGAATATGGCTCAACTGCGTAGGATAGGAATTTCGATGAACAGGGAGGCTATCGGATTAGCAAGAAATGCAACGACGTACGGACTGTGTCACAAGTGGAGACAAATGCACTCCAGCAAGTATATCCCCATTATTCTGCTTATGTTTTAAATATTACATTGTAGTTTGAAAATATATTTTATGGTATTAAGTGGTACACTGCTGTACATGGTGAGCGATAAGCTCAATGCCGTTGCATTCTTTACATATACAATCGCACACCCATCGGTCCAATCGCCCACATGTATATATGTATACATAAGCATCCCATATGGAAAATATCACGTTTTATTGGAAGTTAAAGGTACCGATAAAATATTGAAGAGTCCATTCTCGTGTACTGAAGATTTTACTCTTCAACTTTACACTGTATAGCTGCAAGTTTAAACATTTTCGCCTGTAATAAGGTAATTCATATTTAAATAGCAACCCATGTCTCAATTGTCGCATCGTAATTAACACTCACGCTGTTGACGCTAAAAAGTAAACAATTGTTACCCTATCATGTACTTTAAGGTTTGATTCTCATATTGATCGGATTCATAGTCAGGCGCGCCAGTGTTTGCAAAACGAATTCTTGTAGTACATGTCCTCACCGGCCCTAGGCTCTACGACGTTGTCCGAGCTACAACACTGGCCAGGGTGCTGTACGTCTCTCCCGCATGGTGGGGCTATGCTTGGGCACAGGCTAGGGTTCGGCTTCAGGCTTTGATACGGAGACTTATGTCTTCCTAGGAACTCCTCAACGTCTGTGGCATAGCCGATGCTCGTCTCTTTAAAGCAATCTTGAACAATCCAAACCAAGTTTTACGTCAGCTACTCACGCCAGTTAAAACCCTCAGTTATTCCCTACGGCCCCACACCCATGAATGTATTACTCCTCAGCTGACAATTTAACGCGTAAATCGTTTATTATTAGGATGTTGAGTCCATATTAAGTTTTTCTTGTGTTCTTAAATACTTGTAAATCGATGTGCGATTAGGTATTGGTTAATAAAGAATATACTTATTTACTTACTTACTTACTAACTTACTTACTTACTTACTTAATTTCTAGAATGGCTGTCGAACAAAACCACAACAAGATCGCGCAGAGAGCTCCGAATCAAAGATCTCAGAAATAGAAAAGAACAGAGCTGTGTGCCAGGTTGCCACAGGTCGAAATAGTGTTATTACCCCAATAAAAATCTCATTTGTTTCATATAATTAATGTTCGCGGGTCAATTTCCACTTGCCATTTCAAAATGCTCCGAAATTGGTCGAACAGAGCAAGTTCAGGAGTCGCATGCTGCAAGGAAGAAAAGGGAAACAAGAAAAGGGAAAGACGAAACGGGAAAGATGAATGGAAGGATGGATGGTTGGATGGATGAACAATTGCACATGATGGTCGAAACACAGAGTAGCAATTGTAGAAGGAATGCTAGAAATAAGAATTAAGAAGAAAACGGAGAAAAAGCAAACTGATAAAATGAAAATGAAGGCGTAAAGGTCTTTTCATGAAGCCGCAGCAGTTTCGCTATGCCTCTTATCGAGGAAGTGGAATTATATAACAAAAATTATTTTCGTTTTAAAAATTTTTAGGATATATGTTAAAAAATTACGATGTTGTACCTCGCTCGATGGCAGTACTTCGATTCAGGAGTAACACGACAGAGATCGAATGAAGTGAAGGGGCGAAAGAGGGAGAGAGAGACAGACAGACAGACATAAAGAGACAGACAGAAAGAGACAGGCAGACAGACAGAGAAATACAGACACCGACACAGACACATAGGAGGAAGAAGGAAGAGACAAAATAAGAAACAGGAGAGAATAGGGACGGGACGGAGGGAGGCAGACAGAAAGAGCCGTGTTATGTATGTGTTATGTATCTAATTCATTTTGTGTTTGTACACGTCTACGATTCCTCGCTCTTTCAGCCAATGGACATGGGTAGTGTTAACAAATGCAATACTTACTTACTTGTTTACTTAAATGAGGGGCAAAGGAAGCAAGAAACAGAGGCAGACAGGAAGAAAGGTGAAGGAAGGGATGGAGTGAACGAGGATGTCCGAGTGAGTCGAGGCATGCTGACTTGAGCTAAGGGATAGATGGATAGAAGTGCGTGGGACATACAAGTAAATATCTTTGAGGTGAAAATGAATTTATTGTTATTAGATGTTACAGACGTGGAACCGGTATTATGTAACCAAACAGGATCAAAAATGTTTATTTATCTGAAACCGTAGAGTAAACGTGGGCTCAATTCAAGTTGCGTGGGTGATTCTGTGGAACTTGGGGTGGGAGATAATCAGAAGGCGGCTAAAATACAGCACCCGAAAGGGGCAGAGTGGTATTCTATTAATAAACAAGTGGGCATAAGTATGTAATTTGTCCCAATATTTTTATCACGTTGCAGAGAGCATCAGCGAAATATAAGTAGACACAACGCATGAGAAGGTCCACTGGTAGTTTTATTGACGCGTCAGGCGCTATATTAGACTGCAATTAAATTAATTAATGCAAAGCGAAGTATTTTCCGAAACTTTACAGCTTCTATAAGTGCATCATTCAAGATCTTAGTTTTGTGGATTTAAGCTTAAGTCATCATGTCTGACTGTTTCTTCCTAACTCTCCATTTGACAAAGTCAGATCCTTGCCTCTTATGTGTTTTCTGATGCGATGACCAATGTGTCATGAACAGAAAGAAACAGGTGGTCTGTTTCAAATATAAACTTTAATTCGTCCACAAAACATCAATCAAGGAAGCAGCAGCTTCACATAGTTTAGTGATTCTAAAAAGCACAGCACAAGCAGAGGGGTGATATACAGGTCACACGAGAGAGGAACCAAAAATAATTAGCGACTAGATTAATAGAATCGATTAAAAATAATTATGATTAAAGCACAAAAGTGCAATGTCCGCATAATTTCTAGAACGTTACACGTTTCATAATACAGCGATTGTAATGTGAATGATGTTAAATAATTAGATAGCTTGATAATGTTGCAATGTAATTAAATGTCAGTATCTAGTCATTGTGAGGTAAAATGTACTAAAGTAAAAGGTAACATTCTAGATGACTTTATAGGAACTCCTCATTTGACACTCTCATGGCTGGAACAATATTTCTTATTTTATAAAGTGCAAACACGACGGAGACTTGCATTTGCACTAAAATTCTTATCTTAATAGGATAAGTACCAAGGTGGTCCTGCTGGCATGGCATTTCATGCATGGACGGTTACCCAAGGAAAACTTATGAGGAAGCTCCATTTTGCTTTCAAACCTTCAGTGTACTTGCCAGCATCGTACAGTATAGCCACTGTGCCAAACCTTGATTTCGGTTTTGTTTTAATAGGATCTTGTTTAAAGTAGGGCTAATTTTGTGATTCTGACCGAGTTATATATAAGAATTTACTTTAAAACGAAATGTGTTATATCTTCTGAATAAGCTCGTCCCCGCGACGTGGCTTTCGTTGGGCACTGTAGAAATCTCGGAATTATGATTGCGATTACGATTAAGTTCCAGTGGAATTTGATGAATTATGATATAATATGATGCTACATTGCGCTATGCTATCTTTCTATAGATCTAGTGTCCTGGCGTCCATTCTACAGCATTTGTTCGCTGAACTGTTGAAGCTCAATGATCTTTCTCCATCCTAGACATTTGAATATGCCACCTTTGATTGTCTCCAGCATGTAACGGAGATAGTTGCTTCTTCTGACTTCTTGCAGTCTACAGTAATTGAGCAAGTGATATCAATGCAATGTGTACGATTTACATAGGCCTATAGGCCTTGTATATTTTTATATCATGCGCGATATGTTCTTCCTATGAAGAACATTACTACTACTACTACTGCTGCTGCTACTACTACTACTACTACTACTTCTACCACTACCACTACTACTACTACTACCACTACTACTATTACTACAATTTACACTTCCAATGTTACTACAGCCTCTATTTCCAATACTATTCCCACTACTATTATTATCACTAGCACTCCGATTGCTACTCTCACAGTGTAGATCTGAGGAAGTAAACAAGCAAAATGGAATATAACTGCTGAGCGTTTCTTATTAGTTGTGTATTGCAGGACAGGCGCTCTAGAACCTGATAGCAGCTAGAGAGAAGGGAGGAAGAGGTTGTTTGTTTTAAGATAGCAATTAAAATTTGAGTAGTTCAACTCTGGGCATAGCATGGTGGGCTAGGAAATGTCTGGGCTGCTTCGTAATATACATCAGTTTAGTCGTGGAGGCGCAACACTCACAGATCCCGCACAATGACCTGTTGGGGATGGATATCAGGGCTCGCTGCGACCATGCACATCACGAGTGTCTGTCCTATTGAGAATTGGTACTCATAGGCAGTGATAGGGGAGAGAAAGAGAGAGGGAGGGAGAAACACATGAAGAGAGAGTGCGATCTGCAGAGCTTTATTACCATCGGTTCCGCTGACTATAAATCACCTTGGAATTATTTTTGGAATTCACATCCCTATCTGTATAGGTTTACCACCAGTACATCGCCTACATATTAAAATAGCGTCTATGGAATAAATTATTTTTAGACAAAGGTAGTTAAAATAGCGTTACAAGCTTGTGGTAAGTAAGCGAGTGAGTATGTAAGTCAGTCAATTAGTCAATCCGTCAGTAAGCAAATCAGTCAGTCAATAAGTGGCTTTAATAAAACAGCAGTCAGGAAACGTCAGCTGACCTTGTTTGGACAGCGTACGCTCTTTTACACCCTCGAATAAATCCACGACTAGTGACGCACAGTTTCAGGACAAGATGGGGATTTTGCAGAAGTGACCGTTTTGTTTCATTATTAGTCTTCGCAAAATTTAATTGAAAACATAAAACCGTCCACATTAGTCTTAGAGTAAAAGCAAGAATACATGCATACATAGATACATACATGTACACATACATATTACATACAAATATGCATACATGCACACATAAGCACATGCATACATAAATAAATATATGCACGCATACTTACATGTAAACATGCATGAATGATTGAAAGTATACCGTCACGTAGCGAAAACGATGAAAATAACTTTTGCCGGTCCTAACTCATTGATAACGCAATGAAGACGAGTTGCAGTACGACATGTGGCGAATGACAAGTGACACAGACTGGCGAGCAAGGAAATTAGGAAGAGGCACAAGATGTCAATCATGTAATTCGACAGTGTATGCGTGTCGAAGCCGTATGACATCCACATGCATTGATTTCCATGTATGCAAACATAATGTGTGTAATGTAATATTATCTATGTATGTATGTATGTATGTATGTGTGTATGTATGAATGAATATATGTATGTATTCATGTATGAATTTATGTATGTATTTATACGTGTATGTATTTATGTATGTATGTATGCATGATTGCATGTATTGTAATTGTAACTTTAATTTAAAATTTAAAAGCGCCTCTTAGAGGATAAATTCAACAGTGGCGCTCCATACCCGAACAAGCAGAACCACTATTAAACAGCATACAGTCTTCGGTCGCCTGCCGGACCCTGAGAAGGGGAGGGAGAGTACTCAAAGTTGGGAGTTGTATTTTGGGAAACTGCGCATGTTCGCGGCCATATTGGATGTTTCGCTTTTCGTGTTTATTTTCGCGGATTGGTTCATTTTATAATAAAAGGACTATGGACGATGATTGTCCCATGTTTGGACTTCGACTTTGACGGTGTGACCGAGTCTGCCTTTCGGAATAATTGCACCATTCTGTGCAGTTTACAGGTTTTCGTGTGTTATGGACGGTAAATATCGCCTATACGACCGCAAATGACTTGATTGGTCTGAAGAACGAACTGTATATAGTCCATAATTAAGCCTTTTGGCCAAAGTCTCTCTCAAAGTTGGCATACGGAAGCCTTGGAGACAATTTGCATATCAGAACGAAAACAAAGTTCTCACGTTGGAGCGATGTGTCTGTGATTCATCTCATTCCTATACATACACATACCGTCCAACGAATTTACTCAGCTTGCTGCATGTCTATCGCTGAAATAGCTAATTTATTAATTTATTCGTTTATGCAAATATGTGATCATTATGAGAGCCGGATTAACCAATGAGAGCAAAATATTCAGTTGAATGATGCCCGCCCCGCTGACAGAAGGTCCCGCCCCCGACTGGAGTCAAAATTTTCTGCAGTAACGAAACTGGCGCATAATTTATTTTCACAGCTAAATGTTCAACGGAATAAGTTAATAGCTTTCGTTTTAAGTTAGAATTTGCACAATCCATGACCAACTAGCAAAACTGGAAAGTTAGCTATGCAGCAAGCCGCTTTTAAACTTTGAATGTAGCTGTCTTTACGGCAACCACTCATCGCGTGTAAGTACGGCAAGGAACCAGCGTGTATAGTTTGCATGCCATCCCTCGTGTGGGTGACTATATTTATACGTGCAATAGGCCATCAAAACCAGTATTTTTATACAATAAATATGTCTATCATATAAATGAATATTCATGCAAATATACAAATACACACGACTAAAATCAATATTTTGTATTATATTTAAGATGCTGTGAATATGCACACATGTATCGAATGCACTGTATTCTATAGACCGTATTTCTAACAATCTGCCAATGCACTAACACGCACAGTTATTAATATCATTTAAAATTTCGAAGCATATATATCCATCTATAATGCATAAAAGGTTTGCCAAATTTGTCATTAAATGCACGAGATGCACAGCATATGCACATTTATATCTGACTCTGTTACATTTTAAACTATATATATTTTTATTTTATGTCTTCCAAATTCGTAATAGAATAATATGTTAAATAAAAAGGTTTTATCTACAGCATGTCTGCATATATTATAATTTCAATTGCCATCATTTTATGCCTGGTGTATTATTATAAGGCGCTTTAGAAGTTCTAAGGTACTATTGTTTTAATTAAACACTCCAAATATGGACTTACACACTTTGTATCAATATGCATTTGAAAGTCCTCAAATAATAGGCTACGTGTAAAATTTTATATTAATTATATATGGTAAGACTAATCTTCCATTCCTGCAAACGAAGTGTCATACACTTCTGGCGTAAACCTTAAAACAAATAATAATAATATTATTAATTTATTATTATTAACTTGCTATTAATACTCATTATTGTTGTCAATCATGAACATGCATTATATATGCATTTTTTGAATTTTGTATTCGTGCCAAAAATAACTCGTCTTTTAGACAGCAAGCGTTTCCCCCTCCCCAGACACGTGTTTGAAGAGACGACTTCAACAGTCTGGCCATCCATTAGGCCTAGTTCTGTCACGGATTACAGCTGGGCACTATAGAAGTTGTAAGCATTGGAATGACGGATTTGAAGCAACCAATGGTAGCACCGAAGAAGGAAATGTACACACGTTTTCTATAGCTACTGTATTGCCTCGATCTAGTTCATTTTCCAAAGAATTTTTCGGGTTAAATCCACCACCGATGCCCGCTTGAATTGGCGCCACGCCACTTAGTTCCCCTTGTACGGACCCAAAATAAGCCACGACATAGACGCGAATCGGGATCCTCATGCATGCATGGAGCACCTTGAACGTATACGCGTGTATCTAAATATGGCCAGTACAACTGGTTTCCATCTATCATAAGTTTCGGCATTAATTCGGTGGCAGGATGAGATTAGTTAGGACTTCAGAAACACCGTATTGGAATAGATTGGTCAGCTTGTTCAGCTTAATTAAGCCAAGCATTGTTAACAGGTATCGCTTTGAACTACTCCGAAAAAGAACTCATAACTTTCCAGTGATGTTACCCGCTGATAGAGGTACATTACGACTATAAAGAGGGCTGATTGAGTGAATTGGAATACAGGAGCAGCCTGTGTTAAACTAATTGGGAGATTTATGGTGTATTACAGAAGCGCTGGATAGATTATAAAAGCGTATGCGAGAGAAGCACGGAGGTTCAGATATTCCGTCCTGCGGCGCATTGGTTTCAGATCCGACTCTGACTGCATGGCCTGTATACAGTGTTACTTATCTTAGGGTATCTTACTTCTCTTGTATTAAATCTTTCATACTATAAGCCGCGTGTGCTCTCTTGCCTCATCGAGCTTACTATGACACATGCAACAGTTCGGTGGAGGGTGCAAGTGGGTTTGGAGATTGCAGAATGGGTGGGTTGGTGAATGATGCAGATTGGGTGGTTGGTGGAGGGACGCATGACTACGGTCGGTGAGCGATGTCTTTCTAGAGTGTATATAGGCCCCATAGTTGATGGATGGATTGATTCATGCGCGGGAATTCACGCATGCGTATCTCCCTCTGTCTACCCTATCGAGTGGATATTCTGCTTTGCATCGCATGCAGACAGCAATTGTATAGAAGCCTTTGAGGTGAATGGGTTGACGAATCGAGCGGAAAGACGCACTTGAATGCATGTGTTCACGGCTCTTCCTACTTTCCTTCTCCATCCCTCCCTCCCTCCTTTACTCTCTCTTTCTGCCTGCCTCCCTCTTTCTCTTGTTATCTACCTCTCTCTTTCTTTTTCTCTCTTCCTTCTCCTTTCTCTCTCCTTCTTTGCCTAACTCTGTTCTTCCCTTCATCTTTCTTATGTCGTCTTGCGGCTAAAGCGGAATACAGCAATAGGGAGGCTGACGATATCGTAACTAATTATTCATGTATCCTATAAATTTCAATGATAGTAATTTTTATTATTAATCTCATTTTGTCGACAAAAGGCAGAAGCAAAACTGCTGCGGTTTCATTAGAAGATGTTACTGCTTTTCTTTTCATTTTATCACTTTCACTTTTCTCCTTGGTTTTCTTCTTTCCATCCTATTTCAACCATGGATTAATTTGAGGCATAAATATCCACACTAAAAATTACCGATATATCTAATATCTAACAACATATATCTAATAATTTGTATCTAATTATAATATTGTGGCGAACCTTCGCCAGTTTAGGCTTAAGCTAAGCTGCAGGCTTAAACTCGCTGCAGGCTTAAACTAAGCTGCAGGCTTAAACTCATTGTAGGCTTAAACTCGGCCGTAGGCTTAAACTCATTGTAGGCTTAAACTCGCTGCAGGCTTAAACTCGGCCGTAGGCTTAAACTCATTGTAGGCTTAAACTCGCCGTAGGCTTAAACTCGCTGCAGGCTTAAACTCGGCCGTAGGCTTAAACTCATTGCAGGCTTGAACTCGGCCGTAGGCTTAAACTCACTGTAGGCTTAAACTAAGCTGTAGTTTACAGGTATATAAGTGAGGGGTTGATTTTGGTTTTGGTGGGGTTGCTGCTGTTGCTGCCGTTGTTGTGTTGTCGTCGGGGCGCGAACCTACTGTAGAGTTCTCATGTGACCGAGTTATGATTCGTGGCGAATTGTTTGACTTTCTTACCGAATTGTGATCTTCGAAGTTAATTAAAGTTGGTTGCTCGAGTTGAGCACCATTAAATTCGAGAAAGTTACTTCGTTGTTCTTCACTTGAGAAGTATAAGAAGCCTCCCGCTAGACTTAGGGGGAGCCGAACCTGACGGACTTACAGAACACTCGTCGACGGAAAAGACAGACCGCCGTTCGCGAGAACTTGGTACCAGAAGTGGGGTACGTTTGTCTACTTCTGTTGAGAGGGTTGTTTGCCTGTCAAAGATTGTCGGTAGAAAGCCAGTATGGACGCTGCGGAGTCAGAAGGGAACACAATTGTATACACCCTGTTGGACCTGGCAGATTCATCTGATCGTCAGCCGGAAAGCTCGACGCCGGAGACAAGGAGGGAGATGTCGGACCGACGCCAGAGTCAGCAAAACCGATTCTTGGAGGGGATCGACTTCGACAGCCCTGCATCGGCAGTGGCGAGGGGTTCAGCCAGAACAATGTCCACCCGACCACGCAGAGATGAAGAGGGCGCCGCGACAGGACCTCGGAAGATGCCGATGAAGCCCGGAAAATTTGACGGAACCGGGTCGGTGGAATCTTTCCTCGCACAGTTTGAAGTGTGTGCGAGATATAACCAGTGGACTGCGCTGGACAAGACTGATTTCCTGCGCTGTGCACTTGATAAAGCTGCAACCCAGCTGCTGTGGGATTTCGGGGCGCAACAAGACGTTACCTACGAGGAGCTGACCAAGAGACTGCGGCAGAGATACGGTACAGAGGGCCAAGCGGAAACCTTCCGGGCACAGCTTTATTATCGACGTCAGCAGCCTAATGAGACTCTTGGTGACCTGCTACATGATGTCCGGCGGTTAGTGGTGCTCGCCTACCCGACGCCTTCGAATGAGACGACCGAGGTTGTGGCACGAGACGCGTTTCTGGAGGCTATCCGCGATCGTGAACTGGCATTGAAAGTACGTGAAAGGGAACCCAGAACCCTCGACGAAGCTTACCGGGTGGCCCTGCGGCTGGAGACATATCAACGGATGTCGGATGCAGACGATCGTCGACGACCAACCAACCGTGTCAGGGTAACACAAGAAGCCGATTGGATGGGTCCGCTGCAGAACCAGATGGAGCAGTTCTTTTCGGCGCAACGGGAGACACAACGGCGTTGGCAGACCGAATGGGAGAAGAAGATGGACCGACAACTAGCGGCCATACGAAGTCTGCACGAGACGTCGGAAGGAACGGGACAAGCCAATGGGCGCGATGGGACGCCACTGGAGAGAACGAGGCAGGATGGAGCCTGCTACAATTGCGGGAAGAGAGGACACTTTGCCCGACGCTGTCGCCAACCGAGGAGATTCTGGAGTTCGACAACGGAGGCCGCCGCGCCCAACGACCAGCCGGAGGAAGAGACGACAGCGGTAAACCACACTGCGTGGCAAAGGTCATCGAGCCGAACGGATGGGAACACGATCTACATTCAAGGTGTGATCCACGGACGTTCTCAGAAGTGCTTAATCGACACTGGCTCTGAGGTGAGTCTGGTACCCTTTTCCACGGTAATGGGGTTAGAATTGCACCCTAGTAGGCGCACCCTTTTGGCTGCTAATGGCACGGAAATCCGGGTGTTGGGAGAGGTCAGCATCCCCATTAAGATTAGGCGCGGGTTTGTGCTGGACACCTCCTTTTTGGTATCTGACCAGATCCTGGAACCGATGTTAGGAATGGACTGGCTGAGGCAGCATCGGTGCCGTTTGGGGTTCGGAACAGGCGCCCTGTTTGTCGGTAGGAAGCGCATCCAACTAGTAAAAAAAGATGGTTCGGAGTGGTGCCGCAGGGTCATGGTTGCTGAGGACGTAGTGATATCCCCCTTAGCACAGAGTGATGTACCGGCCAGGACCTTGTATAGGAACATATCCTTCACCGCCCCGGCTTGGATGACCGAGGCGAAAGAGGTTCAGCCAGGTGTGCATTTGGCACGGGTTGTTATATCAGAGGACTCCAAGGTAGCGCCTGTACGAGTGTTGAATCTAAATGAGACCCCTACTAAGCTCAGCAAGGATCAAGTGCTGGGAGATTTGCACCCGGTCAAGTTAAATAGTAGTGAAAGCAGCACTCGGAATGGCGGGATTGGCAAGGAGCCGCCTTTTGTGGAAGAGCTGATAAAGGATGTTTCGGAGGAAGTCCCAGGGGCTCTGGTGTGTCAGTTAAGGGAATTGCTGAAGGAGTATCAAGATGTGTTCTCCAAAACCGAAGGGGAGCTGGGACGTACCTCGTTTTGTAAACACAGGATTGAAACCGGAGAGGCCCGACCCATTAGGCAGCCTTTAAGACGACAGCCGTTTTCCCATAGGACAGTGATCGACCAGCAGTTGGATCAGATGTTGGCGCACGGAGTAATTGAGCCTGTTGTTAGTGAGTGGGCGGCTAATGTGGTCCTAGCTAAGAAGAAGTATGGAAGCATGAGATTTTGCATTGACTATCGTCGCTTGAATGACCAAACTCGGAAGGATTCCTATCCACTCCCCAGAATAGATGAGTGCCTGGATTCTCTTGCTGGCGCGGGTTGGTTTAGTACGCTGGATCTCAGGAGTGGTTATCACCAGGTTGAAATGGACCCGCGGGATGCAGACAAGACCGCTTTCATTACGCGTCGGGGAATTTTCCGATGGCGGGTAATGCCTTTCGGGTTATGTAATGCGCCGGCCACCTTCCAGAGGCTGATGGATATCGTGTTATCAGGACTGAACTTTGAACAGTGTTTGGTGTACATTGATGATGTGATCGTGTTCGGGAAAACGTCTGAGCAGCACCTAGTGAGGCTAAGACAAGTGTTCCAAAGGCTGCGGGAGGCGGGACTTAAACTGAAGCCCAGTAAGTGCCATTTGATGCGTAGGGAGGTCAGTTTTTTGGGACATGTGGTTACACCAATGGGAATTGCGGTGGACCCTTCTAAAGTGCGCGAGGTTGTCCGGTGGCCTCCTCCCCTGAGATTGAGAGAAGTTCGGGCATTCCTTGGGTTGTGCTCCTATTACAGGAAGTTCATTCATAATTTTTCAGAGATGGCTGCTCCTCTGTTTGCCCTCACTAAGAAAGGAAGAACGTTTAGATGGAGTGAGGAGTGTCAGGCTTCTTTCGACCAGTTAAAGGTATCCCTGACTACTGCCCCGGTCTTGGGGCTGCCTAAAGATAAAGGAATCTTTGTGTTAGACTGTGATGCCTCCGATGTTGGGATCGGATCGGTGCTATCCCAGCGAGTAGATGGACGCGAGAACGTCATTGCATACGGCAGTCGGCTCCTTACCACTGCTGAGCAGAACTATTGTGTGACTCGTAGGGAGTTGTTGGCGGTAGTCCATTTCGCCAAGCTCTATAGGCAATACCTGCTGGGTCGACACTTTGTGCTACGGACTGACCACGCCGCTCTCCAATGGCTACAAAGGACCCCAGATCCCATTGGGCAACAAGCCCGGTGGCTGGAACGGCTGGCTGAGTACGATTTCGAAATAATCCATAGGCCGGGAAAAAGTCATGGGAATGCCGATGCGTTGTCCCGAAAGCCCTGTCGCCAATGTGAGGATCGGGGAGGAGTGGCAGTGAGATCAGTGGAAGCAGGTCCTGTAACAGGGGACTCTGCGGAGGAGCCGCTGGACCGCGTCGAAAGAGCCCAAAAGAACGATCCCGATTTGGTCATTGTGAGCAGATGGTTGGAGGAAGGCGCCCAGGTTCCGGAGCTACAGGATATATTAAGCGAGACTGAGGCTGTAAAGGTCTATTGGTACCAACGGGACCATATCTACGTACGTCGTAATGTGTTATATAGGAAGTTACCCGGAGGTGTGGAACAACTCCTCCTACCCAAGAGTCTTCGGGAGGAGTTCATCAGGCTTGCTCACACGGGAATAACTGGAGGTCATTTGGGTGTCCGCCGAACCAAATGGCAGGTCCGGCAACGAGGGTACTGGCCTGGCTGGTCCAATGAAGTTCAGCGCTTTTGCAGGCATTGTTCACGATGTTGCCGTTATCTAAGAGGTGCACCGCCCCGGCAGGGACCATTACAGACCATGTTGTGTGGTGCACCCTGGGAACGGTTGGGCCTTGATATTACCGGACCGCATCCTAGGAGTCGAAAGGGACACATCTACATTCTCACATTGATGGATTATTTTACCAAATTTGTGGAGGCAATACCATTAGCTAACCAGGAGGCTATGTCCATCGCCCGAGCGCTAATGGATGTGGTGATTGTTCGGTATGGTGCCCCCTTACAGATTCTGACAGATCAGGGGACTAATTTTGAAGGGCATTTGTTTAGGGAGCTCTGTCGGCTCCTTGACATAGACAAGGTCCGAACTACTAGCTACCACCCAAGTGGGAATGGGCTCATAGAGAGATTCCACCGGACTCTTAATTCCATGCTGGGCAAGGTTATAAGTGAACACCAGAAAGATTGGGACGAGTTCTTGCCGTCCGTCTTAGCCGCCTATAGAGCTTCGGTCCATGAATCAACAGGCTTCACGCCCAATTTTCTCATGTTCGGTCGAGAGACAGTATCGCCGTTAGATGTGGTGTATGGGAGGCCCCCTGAATTGGATGCTAGAGTGGGCTCTTATTCCACTTATGCTGAGGAGTTGGTAGGGAGGCTTGAGGCCGCGTACAGACTTGTACGTGAGCAGCTGCAGAGAACTGCTGAGCGTAGGAAACACGCGTATGATTTGCGCGTTCGCCCTGCTAGATTTGCTGTGGGTTCCCGGGTGTGGTACTTCACGCCGAGGAGGTATATAGGCCGCAGCCCAAAATGGCAGCGAATGTACTGCGGTCCCTTTGACATTTTACGCCAGTTGAGCCCGGTGACCTATCTTTTGCAGAAATCACCTAAGGCCAAACCCTTCGTGGCCCACGTAGACAAATTGCGGGCTTATCTGGGCGAGGGAGGGGCAGACCCTTTCCCCGTAGAAGAGAGGGTGGAGGATCCCGTAGTAGTGACGCCTGAGCCAGTGTCCGGGCGGCCACGACGGGCCGTCCGAAAGCCAGTCAGATTCCAATAGTGAGGATCTCCTCATAAACGTCGCCTTGACAACCTTCTGAGGATATAAAAGGCAGCGTGTGCGTTGATCGCTCAACAGAACGTGGACGATGGCGGAGAGACTCGACCTTCTGCAATGTATGGAGTGTGGAGCTATGTTCACTGGACAATGGGCAAAGAGCTCATTGCGTCACCACACTCGCCAACAGCACGAACCGTTGGTGCAGTGCGTACGTGCGGTTAGCGCCGATTCTGAACGAAACGATGTTCCTTCTTCGAGCGTTGAAGATCCTCCGGAACTGGATTCGGATCTTCCGCAGTTCCTTGATGATGTCGCTGACCAACTGGGAGATAGCGACGACCTGTTCGCCTCGTTGTCTGGAAGCGAGGAAGAAGTAGCACTGGCCACGCCTCCGATCCTTGATGACGTCGTCGACCTGCTAGAAGACAACGACGAACTGCTCGTTCCGATCGCAGGCGCCGAGGTGGCAGCAAACCTAGCCACTTCGCCAGGAGCGGATCCTCGGAAGTTGGAGGCGGATCTTCTCCAGTTCTTGGACGACTGGCTGCCGGTGGGTCCGTCTTCTGAGGATCTTGCACGCGACCTCGCTACCTTGATGGCCTGTACGTCTCCTGTGGCTTACTTCACCTCATGGGAGCGTTTCTTGGAGAGATTTTTGAGGCGCTTTCCGCTACTTCCTGAGTGGGCGATTCGCGGAGCCTACCTCTGGTCGCAGCCGCGAGGTTCTGGTCCCTGCGAGAGAGTTCGGCCCCTGACTCCTACCAATGTGGACGGTGATGAAGTTGACGACGACGACGTGGTTATGTTGGACTACTGCTGCTGCCGGTACTGTTTTGTTTGTGATTATTGGACTTGGTTTTATTTATCTGTAATTATCTGATTTTTCTGATAAACCTAGGGAGGTTTATAACTCGTGGTGGGCAAAGAGTGTGGCGAACCTTCGCCAGTTTAGGCTTAAGCTAAGCTGCAGGCTTAAACTCGCTGCAGGCTTAAACTAAGCTGCAGGCTTAAACTCATTGTAGGCTTAAACTCGGCCGTAGGCTTAAACTCATTGTAGGCTTAAACTCGCTGCAGGCTTAAACTCGGCCGTAGGCTTAAACTCATTGTAGGCTTAAACTCGCCGTAGGCTTAAACTCGCTGCAGGCTTAAACTCGGCCGTAGGCTTAAACTCATTGCAGGCTTGAACTCGGCCGTAGGCTTAAACTCACTGTAGGCTTAAACTAAGCTGTAGTTTACAGGTATATAAGTGAGGGGTTGATTTTGGTTTTGGTGGGGTTGCTGCTGTTGCTGCCGTTGTTGTGTTGTCGTCGGGGCGCGAACCTACTGTAGAGTTCTCATGTGACCGAGTTATGATTCGTGGCGAATTGTTTGACTTTCTTACCGAATTGTGATCTTCGAAGTTAATTAAAGTTGGTTGCTCGAGTTGAGCACCATTAAATTCGAGAAAGTTACTTCGTTGTTCTTCACTTGAGAAGTATAAGAAGCCTCCCGCTAGACTTAGGGGGAGCCGAACCTGACGGACTTACAGAACACTCGTCGACGGAAAAGACAGACCGCCGTTCGCCACAATATATCCAATAATGTATCTATTAAAATATCTAATAAAATACATAGATATCTAATATGTATTTAATAATAATATACCAAGTAATATGTCTACTTATATTAATAATATTGGTAAAATGAAACCCAGTGTCCACTCCATGTTTCATTTTGTCAAAGGCTAATAACTCTTCTGTTTGACGGAGATTGGTGTTGAGGTGGCGCTATTTAAGTGATGAAAAACGAATTATTTTCAGAACCTTCACAGCTCCTAACTGCATGAAGGACTCCAGATCTAAGTTTTGGAGCTTTAATATTAGGCCATCATTTCTGAATGATTCTTCTTCACATTCCATTTGACAAAGTCGGTACCTTGCCGTTTATGTGGTCTCAAAACCAATGACTGATGTGTCACACATAACATGATCAGATAGAAACAAGTTTTCTGTTTCAATTAAAACTTTATTTCGTCCACAAAACATCAATTAAGCAAGAAGCAGCTCTATCTAGTTAAGCGATTCTAACAAGCACAGTGATTAATCATGAGTCAAATACTCGTCACACGAGAGAGGAACCAAAAATAATTCACTACTAGGTTAATGCATTCGATAAAAGATAATTATGATTTCATCTTAAAAGTGCAATGTCCGCGTCATTTCTAATTCGTTACACGTTTCATAATACAGCGAGAGTAATGTCAATAACGTTCAATGATTATATAGTTTAATTATGCTACAATGTAATTTAATGTCTTTTAATATGTGGCAATCTATGCTGCGTAAAGCGACGTATAATACACTATGATGTACAATGGAACATTCATGTAAGTATCTCGTTATAGTTATTTCAAATGTACTAAAATTAAAAGTTACATATTGTTTACTATATCGGAGCTCCTCATAAGATGGTCTCGTAGAATATTTCTCATATTATAAATTGCAAACACGACTGAAACTTGCGTTTGCACTAATATTGTGATCCTAGCAGGATGAGGATGAAGGTGATCCAGCTGGCATGTCATTTTATGGACAGGGTCACCTAAAGAAAAACTTTTTAGGAGGCTCGATTTGGCTTTTAAATCTTGAGCGTACTTGCCATTGCCGTAGCCACTAGGGGAAGACTCAATTTCGGTTTTGTTTTAATAGGATAGTCTTTAAAGCGGGATTAAATACGTGAGTCTGACCGAGTTATAGAACAATTTGCGTTATAACAAAATATGTTGTATCTTATAAGAAAGTTCCAGTATAATTTGAATAAGTGTGATGTAATACATTGCTAAGTTAAGCTATGCTATTATTCTGTATAGTATCTTGGCGTCCATTCTGTAGCTGTTCGCGTAACTGTTGAAGTCTCCTAGGCTTCTTCCATTCCACGCTATTCAAAGGTCCACTCCTGACTGGGGTCACCTCCAAATGGAAGAGGGACGACTCTGGCTCCTGCTAAATTGCTGCGCCCTACAGCACGGAGCAAGTGAAACCAATGCAATTGTACTCCTAATAAAGGCGTATAGGCCTTGTGTATTTTTAATTCATGCGCGCTATGTTCTTCCTATGAGGAATATTACTAAATTACTACAATTTACCCTTCCAATACTATTCCTACTACCATTATTATCACTACCACTCAAATTGCTACAGTCACGGTGTATAGATCTGACGGAGTAAACAAGCAAAAAGTAAGTTAGCTGCTGAGAGTTTATTATGAGTTGTATAATATAGGACGAGGCTGTATTGTAATATACAGCTCATAAGAAACTCTCTACCAATTTACTGATGGAAACTAGGTAGAAGTGAGGACGAGGTTCACCCAATGACTGTTCGAAGATAGCAATTAAAATTTACGTTGGTTTAACTCTCGGCATAGCATTATAACCAAGTTCATTTAAGTAGGTTATTGTGGTATATCACACTGCTAAGTAAGTCTAGCCACTATAGAAGTTATTGGAGGTTAGGATGAAAAGACAGTTAATCGCAGAGACCTGACACCAACTTGGGTCTACATCAACGGCCTGGTCAGCGAGTAGGCAGCAGGGCGCCTGATTTATTACTTACTCTATAGACAGGGAGAGGAAATTTTGCATTTCAGACAACTGAATCACCAGCCCGCTCAGAGAGCTGTGCAGAGACAGAGACAAGAATACATAAGGCCAAACATGTAGAGATACAGATGCAGATAGAAACGGAGTTAAACAAGCGGACACGCCGAGACCAATAGAGCAAGACGGAACCAGTCAGAGAGAGGTACACAGACAAACCACGCTGAAGATTTCAGACAAAGAAAATCCTAGTGTCCAATCAAATAGACCATCCGGCATAACTCCATAACTACTGATCACTGGCGGTCGGACACATTTCGCTGGGCGAGAGAACTTCAGACAGAATCTAAACTAAGTCAGTCTGGCTTGGAATACCATACAGATCAGTATATTAGCTCTAAGATTCTACTCTCGGAGACAGAACGCAGTTAGAAATGTAGCCGGAGTAGTGTCTAGTGTCTCATCGACACTACCGGGTACAACAGAGAAAAGGTTGTCGCAGACTAAAATCGCTTCCTCCTCAATCGAACTAGAATCTCACTCGCCTTGTCAGACAATGATTCGAAAAATATTCAAGTGCTGAATGACAATTCGTGAATAAAGAATGAAAACTGTACAGTGCGAACTGGACGAGAAACTCTGTATCGTAATCGGTAGAAATGAACGCTACCATAGCATGATGGGCTGGGAAAGGTCTGGGCAACTTCGTAACATAGTTCTGGGTTCACGGTTACCCTGCAACAGCTCAACTGACAAGGGACATTACAGCAGTTTAGTCGTGGAGACTCAACATTTATATAGCCCATATACATGACTTGTTGGGATGGATCACAGGTAGGGCTGCCAACTTTTGATTCTGCCAATCCGGGACTCCTTCTTAGTCACTCGATATGCCAGTACCAATTTACCCTGTCCACAATAGTGTATGCAATAATGTTGCCTCAGCCTAATGTAGGATCTTCTACAAATAGTAGCTAAAAATTACAGTCAAATGATTTGACTAAAATCATCAATATATATATATATATATATAAAATCTGAATCAACTTTAAGAGCAAAACGTGTATTAAATTCCAGTAACCTACCAGGCTTCAGGGCCTAGCACGAGCAAAGTTCATATATATATATATATGCATGATGCATGCAATTTGCAGATGTCGTTTATTGGACTACTAACCTAACTACCCTCTATTCTGTGGACACTCTGTAAAACTTATTTACGGCCGGCTGTTGGAGTTTTGTGTGCGAAAAGACAACATTTGGTGAAGTGGATATTTACACCAAGTTCCGGGACAATTTGGAATCAGTCCTGGACACGGGACGCATGCGCAAGGCCGATTCTGGGACTGTCCAGGCGAATCCGGGACGGTTGGCAGCCCTAATCACAGAGCTCGCAGAGACCACGTTTATCTATCACAAGTGTGTAACCTATTGGGAATAGTTACTTATGAACGGATAGATAGCAGAAAACAGACAAACAGAGAGCAGACAGACAGGTAATACAAAGGATGAGAGAGCGAGAGACAGAAACAGCGAACGAGCGAAGAATCGAAGGATTCGAGACACTTCTCGGACTATTCGTCTTACAATCAAGCATAAAGACAAAATTCTATAATCTGCATTCTTTTTGAGAGAAGAAGAACTTAGATTACAGGCTAAGGTTGTTGTTTGGTAGATCAGGCTATACAGTCTTTCGGCTCCCTTTAGTAGTCGTACCGTTATCCTTCGATATTGTTAAGCTCAGTCGGATTCTAGAATGTAGACCTCCTCGAAAGACGTTCGAATCTTGATGACAAAGTAAACTATAACCAACCTATAATATTACACAATACGACTCAGACTATCATAACCATTACTATTACCAGGCCCACTATGGTAAACATCAATATTTGTAAATTCAATATTGGTCTACCTTCAATGCTTAGAACTTTTGTGTGGTCAAGGTTCTCAATACGATCACCTTGTATCTTCCATTTTTGGGTGACAACATCCTCAGAGTATGGTTTTATCACCAGCACATCGGCTAAAACACATTAATTCACACATAATTACAGTTACTATTATCATTATTTTTATTATTATTACTTTTTCTTTTATTTTATAATTTTTGAAACTACTACCACTAATGGCATCGTTATTATTAATCCAACTATTATCGTTGTTGTTGCTGGTGGTAGTGCTGTATAATTACGCTTTGCATTACAGTGCTATTGTAAACGACAAACAATGACTGTGATAACTTGTGTAAGTAATTAATGCGTCCGATTATTTGAATACAGCATTTACCACACCTTAACTATGGCACAACTTAAAGTTTCTATTCTATAGCACCTCTATGTTGTTTACGTATAATATTGTTCATTGCCAAATTTAGGAGTTGATTTTGCATTAATGACTTATTAACCTTATTAAGCTTCTATTTTAATCTTCGACCTACTGAGCGGCATTGTGATAGGCAAGCAGAAATCTTGGATCACTCGTCTCAATATTGATAGAAACATAAGGAAACAGCCCAGAAGGGGAGATAAACTATTTAATTCCTATGATAAATTGCATGCCTTGCCTTTAAGATCGAAGCAGTAGTCCCTGTTGGTATCCAATCGGATGGTACCAGTGTTTCGGTCGTCGAACCAAAGTTGGCCTGGAGTGGCACCATCCACGCACATAACGACATTTGCGTCAGGATGGATTTCTCCATCCTTCACTCCCATAACCATAAGTTCATTCAATTTGCTTCTGATTGGGTGGGGCTGGAATAATATATTAATAATTAGTTCCCTTGCATTCCATCATGTACGGATTTTGTTAAATTGCTGAGAGACTTTATGCACAGGAGGCCATAATCAATTTTACCAGTAGACAAGCTCATAGCACTCATTGTTCAAAAGGATGAGGCTCAATACAGGGTACAAATAACGTTCTCATAAACTGAAATAAGTCATCGTCGTCGTTGTCTTCTTCGTTATCATTATCGTCATAATCATCAGCAACATTCAGCTTCAGACCATGAGTTCAAATGGGGAGGAAAAAGATCTCTGATGGCTATAATAAAAGCGAGACAGAGGAAATGGATTGGACACGTAGTGAGATTTATTCTCATCTGAGAAATCTCATAGACGGAAGAGTGGAAGGACAGAAGATGAAGACCAAGACAAATGTTACTAGACTGGATGATGGTGGACGGATATGTTTAAACTCGAAAAGGAGGATTCAACGAAGCCAGGAATGGCGCCAGTGGACTTTCGAACCTGCCCGAGAGCAAAGAATCTGAAAAAGAAGAAGAAGAAGAAGAAGAAGAAGAAGAAGAAGAAGAAGAAGAAGAAAATGAAGAAGAAGAGTTCAAAAATAACAAAATTGATAAGTTTCCAGTTGTTTACCGCAACCGACAGGAGCAAAGTAGATTTGTTTAAATACAAAAGACGACAGAGATTTTGCCTTCGCATCTTGTGGATTAGGAGTACGTGCTAAAGATGAGCATTTGGAAATTTCTCTTCCAAAGAAATTCATGCGATATTGTCAGTTCTTGCTTCAATTTCTATACACTTAAAAGTTTCCAACCGGTTGCATTTTAAAAGAGGTATTTAAACTAATAGCCTTACAGGTCGGCAATAAGTTATTGGTATCTTATAAGACTTGAGGGCAATATTAGGATTGCAAATATTAAACAAAACTTTCTTTTAACTAAGCTGAAGACCAACAATAAAATATTCTCTGACATACCGCAATTCGACCATGCTTCTCCAACGGATTATGATTTTTGACTGTAGTTTTCCTTCAATCGATTGATGTCGCGTGCATTTTGATAACGTCACTATAGAAGTCATTGACTGTATTAAATAAATTAGATATGTAATGCATCGCATATGCATTTGATTTTGTAAATGCTTCTAATTTATTTAGCAGCTGGAGATGTGATGTCTATATACGTATAATAGGTATGCATGAATCACACTTACGTTAAGGTATTTAGCGTCCATGGTCAACAGAGAGAACGATAAACCCTGTACAAACAAAACATCCTTTTAGGTTGCTTCATCATTTAATACAGCAGTCAATAACGTTTTCTTATTCAGCACTATAGTGTCTTCTTGAACTCTTACACTCAGTTTTATATTGTACAGTATATGAGGTGACGGATTTTGAAACGAACTGTCAAAAGACTTATCCCCATTTCTTCCTCGTCAATTCGCGCACTCCTCCGCTAGGCCTCTTTCGGCTATCCTTTACTGCTTCCGCTTCTGCACCATCCCACGGCCACTATCACCAACGATTTCGACCATAGCACCATATTGTCTCCTCGGATTGACCTCGTATACCCTGAATTCTGACTTGGCACCGAAACTGACGAAAAAGTTTGGCTCTTGAGGACTTGATTTCGTATGGCTCCGACGAATAAGCTGGCCTTCCAGACGCGGCTTTTGTGTGGCGCCAAGAAATTTCGAAGATTTGCATTCACATTTACATTTTTCTTCAGTATATCTTTGATATTGTGTTTAAATTTGTATTCTTGTATATTCACTTTATTACATAATTAGTAAAGTTTACTTATTTAATATTATATTTACTTTGCATATTTATATTTGTGCATATCAAAGTCCAATGCTGCATTTTGTTGAAAATATTTCGGGCTTTACAAGATAAAAACTCAATAAAGGTCTACTTATAGTATTTTATCCTACGATAATTCAATAATACATTGTGACTGTTGTAGACAATGATACTACATACAGTGGAGAAGATATCACCAGATCCTTTTAGCTGTAAGCTGTGGGCATAATCCTAACAATAACTCGTTTTTATCTCATTTAAACCTTGGGCCAAAGCGACAAAGAAACTTGATCTCCCGTACGAAAAATGAAAGGCTTGCAAGCATTTAATTTTCCGCATGTCAAATTTCACATGTGAAAGTCATGGTGTGAGCAATCTATGTAACTAGGCAGTTCTATAACGCGATGTGTCAAGAGCTTATTTTCGGTTTATGAAATTGTAATAATTCAACAAATTAATAAATCCCTAAGTTATTGTTAATTTGTACTATATATAGCTGTGTATGCAACGTTTTGAATTTTTATTACAATGCAATATGCCATTCTGTTTCCTGAGGCATGCAGTTTCTATCATTCCTTTTCAAGCTATATACACACAGTGGACCTGTGTCTGAAAAGTGCAGGGGGATCATGTCGTACGTTAATTCTCTAGGTGTCATATGTTTGAAAGTGGTTATTGCTACGACGTCTAGTCTGCGTTGCGGCAAATAACCAATTCCTACTAATATAAAATGACATATATTATACAGATTGAACTTTCGACCTCTCAGTTAATAGTCCATCAGGCTTACTACTACCGCATATAACCAGGACATCGGCACAGTGCAGCTGTTGTTGTGCTGATTTTACGCAAAGGCAGGGAATTATGTGTAAATTAGTATAGCACCCCTTCAAAAGAAACTAATCAGGAGGAGTCACGCCATCACGTCCCATAATATTGACTCGGTGTAAATCAAAATTCAACCTATCCGCTGTGCCTCATGCACTTGTTCGTCTGAGATGTATAACGTCGAATGCTTATACTTAGATTGCATCAAATATGTGTGTATGTGGAACTGTATATGTGTGTATGTACTGTATGCATGTATCCATGTATGTATGTATGTATGTATGCATGCATGTAGGTCTGCATATATACAAAGATTAAAACGTATCAAACCAGCTGCTGACCGGCAAAACGTTGAAGAAGAAAATAGTCAAATAATGAATGGACATTTCAATTTTGTATTTTTACTTCTAACGGTAATTTAGTGTGTTTAGTCTCCCTCGAATTAGTTAGGTTATAATGACGAGGCCCAGTACAGGGTACAAATGACGTACAGAACTTGAAACAGCGTTGTCGTCGTCTTCTTCGTTACCTTTATGGTGATCATTAACTGCATTCTATTTCTGGATCGTGGGTTCAAATGTTAAATATCTGATGATTTTCCACTACCACAAGCGAAAGTTAGCTCACAGCAAAGTAATTTTGTATAATTACAAAAGACGACAGAAGTTTTGCCTTTGCATCATGTGGAGTAAGAACAGGTGCTAAAGATGCGCTTTTTGAAGTTTCCCTTTCAAAGAAATTCATGAAATTTTGGTAATGCTTGATTCGATTTCTATACAGATAAATGTTGCCAAATGAATTGCATTTTACAAGCTTCTGTTTAAACCAATAGCCTTACAGGAAATTAGTGCTGTCTTATAAGATTATAAATTATCCTAAGATACGAGGAAGTTCAAAATTGTAAATACAAATTTCCATTCTATAATACAGTGCGATTTCTGTTGACAATATTCGACATAGAGTAGAGAATATCTCACCACTGTAAGCTGTGATTATAACCCTAACAATAGTTCGCTTTTATCCCATTTAAACGTGGGCCAAAGTGACCAAGAAACCTGGTCTCCGTACGACGAAAATAACAGCTTGCTGCATTTAATTTTCGCATGTAAAATTTCACTTGTGAAAGTCAATTTATGGTCTTTGTGTAAGCAACATATATCATACTGGACAATTCTCTAAGGCTAAGCGTCAAGAGCTAATTATCAGCTTACGGAACTGTAAGTTTTCAATGAATTAATAAATCCGTAATTTGTATATAGCAATGCAGCTATTCGCCGGGGCTGTATGGAAACAAGACCACAATAGCTAGGTTGCTCAGTCATTTCAGGAATTCGAAGGGAAGAAGTCAATCCCGGGAGACAACACGGTGCTAAGGTCGAAATAGTTATTTATGGTGGTCATGAGATGGCGAAGGAGCAGTATATATATTAAACTGAGTTTAGGAGTTCTAGAAGACACAATAGTGCTGAATAAAAGGAATCCGTAATTTGTTTATAGCTGATGTATGCAACGTTTGAAATCTTTAATGACAGCGCATTTTGCCGTTTTGTTTCCTGCGGTAGTTGATACCTTTCGTTTTTTTTACTGTTTCTTGTAAATGCTACAAGCTATATACACACCGTGCCCCTTCTGTCAGAGGCAGTATGGAATGTCGCACGTTAATCCGCTATGTATGAAAGTGGACATTGCTACGACATCCGGTCTGCGTTCCGGCAAATAATAAGTGGTAGATTCATACTAATATAGTGGTACAGTGTTAAGGTTGGGGGGTTCAAATCCTCGCCAGACAGCAGCAGAAATCTCAAACAACTTTCTGCCTTGGCAAAGGACTGAACTCCTTACCCTTTGAATAACAGTCCAGCATGCTTACTACAAGACCAGTGTTTCCCAACCAGCGGTTCCGCAGAGTAGGTGGCACAAAGTGGGAAAAAACCTCAAAACATCTTTTTTTCATTGCGAGGATTTGAAACTCCAACCTCTGGGTTTACAGTCAATCATACTCACCAGTATAGCGTCGGCCATAAGCTGGTCTCCCAGACGAGGATTTTTTGTAGCGCGGATAAATTTGGAAGATTTACATGTACATTTACATTTTTCTTCAGTAATTGTTATTGTAATCAGAGATTTGTATATGTTCATTGTTCTGCTTCTGATGCCGCAGCTGCTGTTCGAGCTATGTGTTGTGCTTCTGACTCCCTTGTGGCTTGGATGTCTTCAAATCGATTGAGATTGAATCCTTCCAAGACTCAATATATTTGGTTGGGCACTAGGCAGCAATTGGCTAAAATCAATCTACCTGTACTTCATTTTTTCACTGTTTTCTTGTAAATGCCACAAGCTATTTTATTATTCTTCTTCTTATCATTATCATTTTAGTTGTTGTTATTATTATTACTACGAAATTTTTTAACGCTCGAAGTCACGCAGAAAAGCGAAACGGATGCGCGATTAGTTACAGAAGATCTCGATACTATGAAAGCCAGTGAGAAATTATGAGTTTTCAGACGTTTCTTGAAGTAAGAAAAGGAGTTCGAGTTTAGAAGAAACATTGGGATTCGGTTCCAGGCCTTCGGGGCAGCAGTGTAAAATGCACAAGAGCCAAGGACAGTTCTGCTTCATGGCTCAACCAAGACAACCGTACATGACGATCGTAGAGAATCCCTCATGCTCACCACGAGACCGGTGGTCCTCAAATTTTTCTCCCCGGGGACCACTTTACGGGAGTGAAGCTTAGGGTGGACCACTTACGTCCTACGGCCGCAAAATTTGTTTTATCATAAATCAACACATACGACTGTGAAAGGTAAAATGTTTCAGTTATGATATGATGTACAGTTCGATTTTTTGCAAAAATTCCATTTTTGCATAAAACCTGATTCCAAGTTTATGCCGAAATGACATCTAAACTCACATGAAATTTAACTCTTGATGTTTTTAAGCAATTGTACTCTTAGACTGCATTGCTTTTCAAAATTTGTAACAATATAAGGACACTTTTTATATAATGATTTTACTTTACTGCCACAGAACTCAGAAAATAGATTGACCAGGATACAATGCCCGATTTCAAATTCCGTGTGTTCTACAACCAGCC
The DNA here is from genome assembly GCA_964023275.1 of Norana najaformis. Lineage (NCBI taxonomy): Eukaryota > Metazoa > Annelida > Clitellata > Crassiclitellata > Hormogastridae > Norana > Norana najaformis. The sequence continues at coordinate 30,600,413 of OZ029919.1, forward strand.
ACTGACTTAGAAATGGGGCAGTAGAAATTTGGCCTTGTATATGCTAGGGTGAGTTTGTTTTAGTAGCCTGCTGGGTTATAAGTGACTACCGGCTTTAGACATTACTACCCTTAAGACTGCACTACAGTTGGTTACCTGATTATGGAAGTTTCTCTGGAGCTGTCTGATGCGACCGTCTGTCTCCGAACGAATTCCGCAGTCCTCTGAGAGTTCTGGCCAAGATCTGTCCTGCTGTCCCTGTAGGCTTCCGATTTATATAGCCACTAGCCATACAGTCACGTGGTTTTTTGGCTCAGAGCCAAGTTTAGGTAATGCTGACGCATATAATCACGACATCGGGGCAGAGCAGCTGTTTGTGCCTGTTTTTCTCAAAGGCAGGAATTATGTGTGAATTAGTAAATTAGTAAACCGCCCCCACAAAAGAAACTAGTCAGGAGGAGTCACGTCATAACACCCCATACTTTCGACTCATTGTAAATCAAAAACCAAGCTATCGACTTTGCCTCATGCACTTTTTTCTGTGCGAGTACTTTCCAGTAAATAACATGCACTCTAGATTTTAGCATGTTAAGGACTGTGCTCAAGCTCATATTTAGAACACTCCACCAATGCATCAACCTCACATCTGAAACAATTGTAATCGTAAATTCTGGATTTCTACAGTGCCCAACAAAAGCTAAGTCGTAAAGGCGCTTATTCACAGGCGCTGAGTCAATAAAAAATCGATAGGCGAGAAGGGTTCAGTTCCATGTCAAGGTCCAAGAATCTATAGAGAAACTAGAGAAAGCCCAGAGGAGAGCTACTAAAACGATTTTAGGATTATTTAAGATCTGGGGGAAGGTTAAAAATGTGTAGGCTAACAATATGCTAGAGAATGTGCACATTAGACTTGCATGAAGCTAAGAAAATTAGGCCTATCACCGAAAAGATAACAGTTTCGTGGGAGAGTTTCTTTGAAATGTCATCATATTAGGCAACCCGGGATCATTGGAATAACATATTTATTTAACAAAGCGACAGAGTTTCACTGAAGGAACTGTTACGTGCAAATTTTCTAATATTTACCTGACTATGGTTTGGTTTTGGAGTGCCATCGATTGATGCCTTGTGCCTTAGACATCGACGCTGTACAAGTTGACATAATTATATTAATTATTATTATTAGAATGATAATTGTAATTAGATTGTTCTAAACCAAGAACATTTTATGGCCCGACAACCATTGCAATGGGTTTAATTGTGATTTCCATAGGCCAACGGAATCGATATTCACTGTAATCGAGTCTGCGTATCTGCAGGGATTGGCGGATGTACGTTCTGTTTGAAAGTCACAGCGCTATACGAACTCTGCCCTGCCGAGCGTCGTTGGCAATTATTGAAGTATTATTTATGTTGGGCACCTATCAGCTTGCGACGGTGATGTGAAAAATAATGTTGATTTAAAATCTAAGTAGCAAGAAAATGGTTCAACTGCGTAGGTGGGAAATTTTGATAACAGTGACTCGACTTTATTAGCAAGGAATGCCACGTCATTGAGCCCATAGCACACCATGCACATGTGGAGGCATATACACGCATCCAACTATATCGTTATTTATCCTCATATGTTTTAAATACTCTATTAAGTTATAGTTTGAAACTATATTTTATGTTATTTAGCTACCTACGGCTGTATGTGGTGTGCTATGGGCTCAATGCTTTTGTACTTCTTACATACACAATCGCACACCATCGTCGACCCAATCGCCCACATAATATACATGCATCGGTACTATCACCACTCGTCGTGTACTGAAGATTTTACTCCAACTTTAAACGGTATAGCTGCAAGCTTAAACTGTTTCGCCTACAATACGTTAATTCATAATTGAATAGAAAGCCGTGTCTTAACTATCGTAGCTTGATTATCATTCACGCTGTTGACACCAAACAAGTAAACAATTTCTAGAATGGCTGCCGCAGATAACTTAACAAGGTCGCACAGAGAGCTAATATTCAATGATCTATTTAGCTGTGTATCAGGGTGCTATAGGTCGCAATATTTGTATTAACCCAATAAAGTTCTCATTTATTTCATATAATAAATGTTCGTGGGCAAATTACCATTTGTCTTTTCAAAATGCCCCGAGGGTAGCACAGAACAAGTTCAGGACCGCATGCTGCAAGGAAGAAAAGGGAAAGAAGAAAAGAAGGAGGGAAGAAACGAAGGACGGAAGGGCGGAAGGAACGAACGAACGGACGAACGAAGTAAGGTATTATGCATGAATGGACGAAAGGAAGGATGGATGAACAGATTTATTGATGGATGGATGGATGGATGGATTGTTGGTTGGATGGATGTAAAATTGTACAAGATGGTCGAAACACAGGATAATGAGAACGAGAGAGAGAGAGAGAGAGAGAGAGAGAGAGAGAGAGAGAGAGAGAGAGAGAGGGAGGGAGAGGGAGAGAAAGACAGACAAGGAAACACATACATCGACATAGACACAGACTCAGAGATAGAGATGGAAGGAGGGCAGAAAACGAAATAGAGGGAGAGAATATGGAGCTTGCGAGGGAGGAAGATGTTACGTATTCAGTTGTTTTGGGATTCTTTTCTCAGCCGATGGACATAGGGCGCGTTAAAAAATGCATTACTTACTAACTTACTTCAACGAGGGGCAAAGGAAAGAGAGGGAATGGAAGCAAGAAAGCGACAGAGAAATGTAGAAAGAAAGGTGGAGGAAAGGATGGAGCGAACGAGGATGTCCGAGGGAGTCGAGGCATGCTGACTTGAACTAAGGGATGGATGGGTCGAAGTGCGTGGGACCTACATGTAAATATCTCCGAGACGAAAACAAATTTATTGTCAATAAATGGTCTGGTTGGAGGAGCCCGAAGTTAACCGTTCAGGTCCAACAAAAGCCTAACTACCCGAAACCGAAGAGCAGACGTGGTGAGCGCAGTTGAAGGTGCGTGGGTGGTTCTGTGGAATTTGGGGTGGGGAGCTAATCAGAGGCCGGCAAAAATACAGCACCAGAATGACGGAGTACAGTGGTATTCTACTAATAAACAAGTGGGCATATGTACATAAATTGTCTCAATATTTATTATGACGTTCCAGAGAGTATCAGCGAGATATAAGTAGACACAACAATGAGAGATGGTCCACATAGTTTTGTTGACGCGCCAGGCGCTATATTAGACTGCGAATAAATTATGCAACGCCCGACCTGCAGGAGCCAACTATGTTGTTTATATGTAGACCGAAAGTATAGGCCCGACATAAAATCCAGAACCAGATCACGGGTGGTTATTATTGTGGTTGTCAGCGTTTGTCTGTATGACGATGTGTCGTTGGCTCTCTGTTTGTCTGTCTGTATGCCTGTCTGTCTGTCTGTTTCTATCTATCTATCTATCTATCTATCTATCTATCTATCTATCTATCTATCTATCTATCTATCTATCTTTCTTTCTTTCTTTCTTTCATTCATTCTTTCTTTCTTTCTTTCTATTTATCATTATTATTATTTATTATGTATATGCATAAACCCATGAGAAGACTCGTTAAAACAGAACACAAACATACAAATACGGAAAGACAGAGGTGCAGACAGGCACACAGGCAGTCACAGACACACACTGAGAAAGACTGATACACAGACACTGAGACAATTAAACGAATTGACAGTAGGCTGTCATCAAATAGTTGCAGTAGTAGTAGTAGTAGTTGTTGTTGTTGCTGTTGTAGTTGTTGTTGTGGCTTTCATTACATTTTTATGACAAGCGCGCATGCATTAAATTCTATAAATCAGTTAACTACTTATTTAAACACGATTAACCGTTGAGTCAAAAGTAAACTCCAATCTGAGCCAAAGTTAAACACAACACCTTTTCTAAGGTCGGCTTTCCCTCCAAAATGTACCTACGGCGTAAACATCCATACGTACAGCAATATATACATGCTTAAATATGTACATGCACACATGCATACATGCACCCATACCTACCTACCTACCTACCTACATACACACATACATATATACATACATATATACTTGCACGCATAAATGCATACATACACATACATACATCCATACCTATACATACATACATGTATACATGCACATATTCACCCATATATTCATACATACAAAAACACATATATAAATACATCCATATATACAGAGGTCCATATATATATAAATATACGTACATACGTATTATACATTCATATATGTGTTAATATGCAGGCATCTATGAACGAATAAATTTATACCGCCACCTTGCGAAGGCGATCCAAATCACTTTTACGTTTGTGAACTTGTGGATAAGTAATTGAAGCCGCGTTACAACTCAACATGTTCCGAATAACTGGTGATACACATGTAATGCGTTTACGGAGACGCTGATATACATGGCGATAATAATAAACAATTATATCCAACGGTGGTCTTACGCACTTCACCGATCAGTGCAATATGAGTCGACATCACATGACATACATATGCAATGGTATGTACGTATGCATGCATCATATATGTGTGCATGTGGTACCATATATGTGGATATGTACTGTACAGTATGTATGTATGTATGCAACATTGCATGCATGTATGTGTATATATGCTTGTGTGTACGGACTGTGTATATGTATGACATATTACATGCATGTATCTATGTACGTACGTATGTATGTATGTATGTCTACATAAATACCAAGATAATCCTTCATTAAAACGCATCAAACCAGCTGCTAACCAGCATAGCCTTCCTCGCCTATCAATCTGCTCTGCCTTCCATTTTCTAGCAGCATTTCATTCAAGGCTAAAAAATAACTTTTTCAAGCTATCCTATCCTGTTTCCGCTTCTGTACCATTCCATGAACACCATCGTAAATGATTGTACTGTAGCACCATGCTGCTTGTCCGGCTTGACCTCCGGATTTTGTCCTGGCACAGAAACTGGCCAAACAACCTGACTTTTGCGGACTTGATTTGAAATGGCGCCGATAACTAAGCTGACCTCACTGAAGCGGCTTTTTGTGTGACGCTGAGAAATATCGGAGATTTACAGTTAGACCTATATTTACATCTACAAGCACAAGTAAAACCTGGCGGTCGGATAGGATGGGCATTATTCATTTACGGTATAAAGAATTGGAAGTTAGACACAGTCACTCTCACTGGGCCCACAGAGACCGCATGACCGGTGGCAACTGTTGGCCAGCCGTAGCCTCAGTGTGGAATCAACAACATGGCTGTTATGGGGAAAACTCGATCTATGGTCTATCGCTCATTCTTGTGCTAAACAAAAAAGGCTTGAATTGTCCAAAGTAAATTTTGTTTCTTATAACTACAAACGTTTTGCTTTCCCTGACGGTATAAGAATTATATTTCGAATTAGATTATAGTAAGTTCAGCAGACCATCAGCTTAATATCAGTTGTTATTCAATCAACCGAGTGATATGAGTGAATTCTTGACGAAAAAACTGGAATGGATCGACGTCGGCCTATTGAAGGCCGTACGTACAGGCATCAGGCCGCGGGTAGGCAGCCACAAATAAGATGCCAAATTGACAGTACTGGAATCCCGATGCATCATTCGCACAGGCGTCAGAAGCCATGGCCTCACTCAAAAATCTGGGCTAAAGCTGCTTTTGCCCCACCGCTGAACCGAAAGATTATAAAATTTTGGTGTACCTAAGTTCCACTCAAGAAGGATGAAAAGTAAAAATTTTCAATAGAAGTTGCGAGGGTTGGCTTAATACACGATGGAGAGCAAAATCGTCATTGATCGAATAACACATAATGGATGATGTAAGGATTACACATTATGACTATTTGTACCTGTTCTGCTATCAATGGGCTACAGTCGAACACTCGTAAGTCTCATTATCCTCCCGTCGTTGCTGCGTCATTCTATTCGCAGCGTCTCGCTTCACCAATTTCCCTAGGTTCACTGTAGTTTTTGTACCTACTTAATTGAACTTCTGTATACTGCATGTTTAGTTGAACTCTCTGTCGTTTACTTAATGTTTTTTATCTGTAATTTTTGTAGCTTGCTTGTATGTATAATGTATATCATTAATAACTTTAATTTTGTTTCTGTCTTGTCATAAATTTGGAGCATATCCTTAAACTGCCTCGAATGTCCCAATTGGTCAACAAAGGGCACATAAGGCCGCACTCATCAGGGAAACATCATAGCAGAAACATATAGACTGATAAATTGTGTGCACTCCACCTGGTGTATTTAACTGAAACAGATTTATTGACATAATGAATAATAAATCGCATGTTGAGGTGTATCCTATAAAAACACGCGATTTAATTCGTTACATGCAGTTTTATTTATTGAATTGGTATAATAATAATACTGCATTGCTGAATTAAAACTGCTACACTGCATAAAAATTTTGCTCATTAAATGTTTTTCAGCTTTACTAAATCGCATGAATTTTGCTTGTAAAGCATAGGCTTTTATCTTGTGCTAATTAAGTTTACATTACCTACTTAATTTACCACATTTACCAAGACATTCATACGTAAACATATACATACATCCACTGTATCAGGAACTCATGTAAGGTATAAATATCCACATGGAAAATGGCTCTAATGATATATCTAATTATATGTACAGTATTATATATCTACGTATAATATCAAATAATATATCTAAAAATATGTTTAATAATAATAATATTGCTACAACAGAACCCAGAGTCAACTTCATGCTCCATTTTCTCAAAGGCTAAGAACTATCCTGTTTGGCGGAGATAGGTGCTGAAGTGGAGCTACATAAATCCTATTTGCATCATATTAAATTACATTAAGATCTAAGCAGTGATGAAAAACGAATCATTTTCAGAACCTTCTGAGCTTCTAACCGCATGACTCAAGATCTTAGTTTTGTAGAGTTAAGCTTAGACCATCATATCTGGCTGCTTCTTACTTTCCGTTTGACAAAGTCGGTACCTTGCCGCTTTTGTGGTCTCCGAAGAAACGACAAATGTGTCGAACATAACAATATAGAAAGAAACAGGTACTCAGTTTCAATTCTAAGCTTATTTCGTCCACAACAAATCTACTGAGAAAGAGGCACTTTATCTAGTTAAACGATTCTAGCAAGCACATTGGTTAATCAGGAGTCAAATACACGTCACATGAGTGAGGAAACGAAATAGTAAACTACTAGAGTAATACTCTCGATTAAAAATAATTACAATTTAAGCTTAAGAGTGCAATGTCCGCGTCATTTCTTATACGTTACACGTTTAAGCATGCATACAGCGACTGTAATGTCAATAACGTTGAATGATTAGATAGCTTAATTATGTTGCAATGTAATGTAATGTCACTTAGTGCGTGGCAATTCTAAGCAGCGTAAAGTGACGTAATACAGTAGCTATGATGTACAAAAGAACTTTCATATAAGTATTTCGTTAGAGTTAGGTCAAATGTACTAACGATAAAGTTTGCACACTTAGTTTTCTATATACGAAGTCCTCAAAAGATGCCCTCGTGGCTCGAGAAGTATTTCTTATATTATAAACTGCAAACACCACAGAAACTTGCATTTGCAATCATATTCTGATCATATCAGAATCAGCGCCAAGGTGATCCAGCTGGCATTGCATTCCATTGACAGTCACCCAAGGAAAAACGTACGAGGAAGCTTCATTTTGCTTTCAAAACTTGAATGTACATGCCAGCGTCGTAGTCGCTGTGCCAATGCTCAATTTCGGTTTTGCTTTAATAGGATCGTGTTTAAAGCGGGATTAAATTTGTGATCCTGGGCAAGTTATACTAGAATTAGTGTTATAACGAACTTGTTTAATCTTATAAGAAAGTTCCAGAGTACTTTGATTAATTGTTATGTAGCATAATGCTAAGTTACGGTATGCTATCTTTCATATATAATTGTATATTCGTTTATTCATCAAAAATATTCAGGGTGTCATACCGCACCAGAATTTACAAGAAATTAAAAATATGACAGTAACAAGAGAAACGATAATAAACATAAGTGTGATTATAATAAGAACAGTAACACTTTTATCAATAAGGCAATATCAATCTTTCTGTATATTATCTTGGGATCCATTCTGGAGCATTTGTTCACTGAACTATTGAAGTCGACAAAGCTTTCTAGTCTCTTCACAGGTTGAAGCTCCACTTCTGGTTGAAGCTCCACTTCTGATTGGGTCCACCACTGAACTGAAAGGAGATGACATTGGCTCCTTCTGACATGCTGCTGTCTACAGATTTTGAGCAAGTAAAACCAATGCAAGTGTAAGCCTGATATAGGCGCATAGGCCTTGCATAGTTTTATATCATACGCGACATGTTATTCCCATGAGGAATATTACTACTACTATGACAATTTGCCTTTCCACTGTCACTACTGCCGCTATTCCCAGTACTATTCCCACTACCAGTATTATCACTATCACTTCCATTGCTACTGTCACATTGTAGATCTGAGGAAGTAAACAGGCATAAAGTGAGTTAGCTTCCCAGGAGTTGTATATAACAGGACAGGTGTAAGCTGATGGGAATTAGACAGAAGAGAGGTAGAGGTTCAGCCCAATGTCTGTTGAAACACAGCAATTAATATTTTAGTATAGTTTGACTCTGGGCATAGCTTGGTGAGCTAGGCGAGATCTGGGCAGCTTCGTATCATAGTTGTGGGTGTATGGTCACCCTGCAGCAGTTCTTTCGATAAGGACCATTACAGCAGTTTAGTCTTGAAGGAGCAACACTCATAGATCCGGTAGCGTGACCTCTTGGGGATGGACCACAGGGTTCGGTGCGACCACAGGGCTGGACAACAAGGATGACCGCAGGGTTAGGTGCGACACGCACAGCACGAGTGTGCATCCTACTGGGAATAGTTACTTATGCACGGAGAGCTAGCAGAAGAGAGAGATAGAGAGAGAGAGAGAGAGAGAGAGAGAGAGAGAGAGAGAGAGAGAGAGAGAGAGAATGACAGTATTCTAAAATCTACATTCTTTTTGACTACGGATCGACTTATATTACAGAATAAGGTAGTCGTTTGGTAGATCAGGTTATAAGTCTTTAAGGTCTCTGTGGAAGTCGCCGCGTTCTCATTCGGTGTAGTGTAGTTCAGCCCGGATCGAGCAGATAGACCTACTTGAAAGACATTTTTGGTCTTAATGACAAAATAAACTATCATCAACCCCCACTATTACACTATTACAACCAGAACTACAACTATTACTATTATTAGGACTACTATGGTAAACAACAATATTTAAACATTTATTATTGGTCTACCTTGGATTTCTAGAACTTTGTTGCCATCTGTACCGTTGAAAATAAAATCACCATGTCGATGCTGTAGTGAAAAGTTGTAAAAACAATGAGGGTTTAACTTTGTGCATATTGTGGACTGTATTATGTCGGATAATTTAGCTTATGTATTTGTGTAATTAATTCCTACGGAACACTGGGGAACAGTTGGATGTAATTAACGAGAGGCAGATAGGACGCCCGTAGTTGACAGGTAGAAGTAAACGAGAGAGAGGGAGAGTGAGAGAATGAGAGAGAGAGAGAGAGAGAGAGAGAGAGAGAGAGAGAGAGGCGGAGCAGAGGGATGCTGATCGAATGGCGAAAGGGAGAAGTTGGGTGATTGACAGATGAAGGGGAAAGTTAAGGAAGGGTGCGAAGCGAAGAAGGCATTCGCTAAACAACGGTCGAAAGAGGCTTTAGGTTCCGGAGAACAGAAGAAAAATAATAAACCTGTATCTCTTAAACTGACCTCGCTAGACTAATAGGCCGATGCGAATCATAGACTCTGAGTTTGCTGAATTTGTTGTAAATACGGTGTAAATACGTGTAATATACGTGTGAAAGAAAGAATCGGTGTTACGTCTCTGTACGGTCGGACTGATCCATTCACTAACCCGCGTGCTGTTAAAGGCATAAAGTCCCCCGAAGATAAAGCCTCTGATCAATAGCACCGCTCGAGACCATATCCTGAAAGGAGACTTGTGTTCGCCAGCGACCCTTGACGCGCAGGACTCACAAGCAAACTCCTCTTTCAGTACAGATGCCAATTTTGGAATCCACACCCGTCTTTGTATGGGTTTACCACCAGTACTCCATCTAACATACATTAATTCATTCATACTGTTACTATTATTTTTTAAACTTTATTTTAATATTAATATTACAATTTTTAATATTACTACCCTGATGACATCATTTTCACTAACTTAATTATCATCGTTCTAGTTTGGTTGTGGTGATGCTGCATAATTACACTTTGTAAACAGATTATTACTGTGATAACCTGTGTAAGTAATTAATGCATCCGATCATTGTTTCAATTCAGGGTTTACCACACCTTTATTATAGTCCAACTAAACGTTTCTATTCTAGAGCACATCTATGTTGCTTGTGTATAATATACTGTTCACTGTTAAATTGAAGAGTGCACTTTGCATTAATGACTTATGAGCATAGCGCATCTATTCTAATCTTCGGACTTTGTAGCGACATTTTTATATCTTAGCAGCAATCTTAGATCACTCTTGTCAACATTGCTAAAAACATATCGACACACCGTACGAGGGGAATAAGCGATTCCATTTCTATGAGAAGTTGCGTTACTTGCCTGGAGTACCCATGCAGTAGCCATTGAGCTTGCTTTGGATGGTACCATGTGCAGGGTCGCGTTTCCACAATTGGGCGTCTCTGCCATCTTTCGGCCACATAACGACCTTTGTGCCGACACAGTGACAATCATTCTCCACGGTCATAACCAGGCCATTCATTTGGCTTTCAATGTGATAGTACTGGAACAATATATCAATAATTAGTGGCCATGCATTGCATCATGTACGGACGGGGCCAGATTTCATTAAATTCCTCAAAGACTCATATGCACAGGAAGCTATAATCAATTTTACTAGTAGACAAGTTAACAATGCTCATTCCATATAAGGACGGGTCCCAATACAGAGTAAAAAAGAACGTTCTCAGAACATGAAAGAAGTCATCGTCGTCATCGTCTTCTTCATCTTCTTTACCGTCATCATCAAGAACATTCGATTTCCGGAGAATGGCTTCAAAAGTAAAATATGTGATAATTTTCCACTTATATATTTCTAAACCGCAACCGAAAGTTAGCTTGCAGCAAAGAAATTTTGTATAATTACAAAAAAGACAGATATTTTGCCTTCGCATAATGTGGAGTAAGAATACGTGTTAAGGATGCGCTTTTGGAAATTTCTGTTTGAAAGAGATTCTTGAGAGTTTGGTATTGCTTCCTCCAATTTCTATACAGATAAAAATTCCAACTGATTGCATTTTAGAAGATTCTATTTAACCAAATAGCCTTACAGGTCGGTAGTAAATTACTGTTGTCTTAAAAGACTTGAGCACAAGATTAGGATTGCAAATGTGTACCAAAACACTTACTTTTGATTAAGCAGAAGACCAATAATGAAATATTCTGTGACATATTGCATTTCGAACATTCTTTTCCAACGAATTTTAGTTTCTGACCTTGAAACGCCAATCGATTGATGTCTCGAGCATCTTGACAACGCACTATGGAAGTCATTGGTAATACAAGATAAATTAGATGTTGAATATTTTGTTATGCATTAGATTTTGTAAAAGCTTTTGCTTCATTCAGCATTATATATATATGTATATATATATAAACATCACACTTACTCCGTTCCCGCAGAACTCGGACATGCTGAAGTCAATGGTCAACAGCGAGAACGATAAACACTGTAAACAAAAAAGCTTCTAAGCTGTTTAAGAATTTAGTAAAGCACTCAATAACGTTTTCTTATTCATCACTGTAGCATCTTTTTTAACTCTTAGACTAGTTTTGTAGTGTACAGTACCTGAGGTTCTACAACCAGCCACTTACTTAGAAATGGGGCAGTAGAAATTTGGCCTTGTATATGCTAGGGTGAGTTTGTTTTAGTAGCCTGCTGGGTTATTAGTGTCCACCGGTTTTAAAAATTACTACCCATAAGATTGCACTACAGTTGGTTACCTGATTATGCAAGTTTCTCTGGAGCTGTCTGATGCGACCGTCTGCCTCCGAACGAATTCCGCAGTCCTCTGAGAGTTCTGGCCAAGGTCTGTCCTGCTGTCCCTGTAGGCTTCCGCTTTATATAGCCACTAGCCATGCAATCCAGTGGTTTCTTGGCTCAGAGTCAAGTTTAGGTAATGCTGACGCATATAACCACGACATCTGGACAGAGCAGCTGTTGTGCCGGTTGTCCCAAAAAGCAGGAATTATGTGTGAATTAGTAAACCGCCCCCACAAAAGAAACTAGTCAGGAGGAGTCACGCCATAACGCCTCATACTTTCGACTCAGTGTAAATCAAAATCCAAGCTATCGGCTGTGCCTCATGCACTTTTTTCGTGGCCCAGGTCCGTTAGACGTTAGTTCCGGGAGGTTCGTCGAGTGCGTGACGAAAGCTGTCCATTAACATTGCGGTCGCCAGGTGTCGTCGTCCTTCCGGGGGTGCTCCGTATCGTCTTCATCTGAACTGACTGCTGAGAGGGTTGTGAATCAAGGGGAATCTGACACGGCCGTGACACAGTGCAAGGAGGGTAATAAGAGACTGAACAATGGCTGAATAACTGCCTGAGAGAAGGTACAAAAGAACATACTCTAGCAGAGTGATGACTCCTAAAACCAGACTGAGGGCATAAGCCCTGAAACTTCAAGGTAAGGGTAACTATTGAAGGGAAACAAGTCTCTCGAGAGTTTTGGAGAGAAAGAGAGATTGGAAATAGGACGATAATTATAAAGGTGATTAGGATCAAGATTAGCTTTTTAAGAGATGGAAAATGATAGCTCGCTTTTGTGATTCAGGGAGATGTCCCTCAAGAAGAGATCTATTAAACATGTACAATAGATATGGTGATAAAACATCTAAAATGTCCAAAATAACAAATGGAGGAAGAGGATCAAGTGCACATTACTTCCTATTATATAATCGAATAATTCGGCGTAACTCAGACTACCAGATCGGACGAAAGGCATGAAAGACAGATCCAGTAACAGAGAATTGCGGAAGTGAAATTCCCATAGAGGCAGAACAATGACCCTGAATCTTCTCGGTTAGGAAGGTAAGAAAGTCACGAGCGGTGAATGACGGCGTATATATACCAGACGAACGAGAAGAGCGGCCGAATACATCCGAAATAGATGACCAAAGACTCTTTGGGTCCTTTGCGTGACGGGTGACTTTCATCTCCCAGTATTCAGCTTCCTTCCGTCGGTATAGACAAGAGAGATATCTCAGCTGAGCGATCCACTCCGAGCGAAAGACAGCTGGGGTCCCTTGTACGACGGAAACGTCGCTCCAGACAACAACGACTTGAATGGTCTGAGGAACGAATTGTATACAGTCCATATTTAAGCCTCTTCGCCAAAGACTCTTTCAGATCTCACAAACGGACGCCTTGAAGATGATTTACATATCAGAACGAAAACAAAGTTCTCCCGTTGAAGCGATATGTCTGTGATTTATAATATTCGTATACATGCACAAACCGTTCAACGAAAATGCTCTGTTTGCTGCATGTTTACCGCTGAAACAGCTCATTTAATTATTAATTTATTCGTTTATGCAAATATATGAGCACTATCAGAGCCGGATTAACCAATAAACGCAAAATATTCAATTGAATGGTTCCCGCCCCGCTGACAGATGGCCCCCCGACTTGAGTCATGATTTTCTGTGCTGACGAAACTGACGCGTAAATGTTCAACGGAACAAGTTAATAGTTTTCGTATTAAGTAAGATTTTACACCATGACCAACTAGCAAAATTGAAAAGTTAGGCAGCCGCTTTTAAACGTTAGTATAGCATATCTTTTCGGCGATCACTCATCGCATGTAAGTACACCAGGGAACCAGCGTGTATAGTTTGCATGCCGTCCCTCGTGTGGGTAACTTGTCGGTCAGACTACTGTATATGTCCGTACAAATGACCATCAAAACGTGTCTTTTTATACAATAAATATTTTTATAATATAAAAAATATATATGTAAATATATATGAATAAAATAAATATTTTGTATTATATTTAAGATACTTTGAATATGTAAAATGCACACATGTACCAAATGCACTATATTCTTTAGACGATGTATTTCTAACATTCTGCTAATGCATAAAAATGCACAGTTATTAGTATTTTATTTACATGCATAAAAGGTTTATGAAATTTTTCACTGTATGCATGAGATGCACAGCACATGCACATTTATATCTGACTGCGGTACATTTTAAACTATATATATTTTTATACATGTCTTCCAAATTCCTAATAGCATAGTATGTTAAATATACAGATTTTATCTGCCTGAGTGAATAGGGAAACAGGAGCAGCCTGTTTTAAACTAATTGGAAGATTTATGGTGTTAAAATAGACACAAATAAGAAGCTGAGAGGTGGTGAAAGTTGCAGATTAGCAGCAGAAGCAGCGGCAGCGGCAGCGAACAGGTACAGATTAAGCCATGAATAGGTATCCTAAAAGATCTAGTAATGCAATATAATAGATACAGGCAAAGCATTCATGGCCTATCGTGTAAGTTAGTAATTACAGGAAGGATTAGCTGTAAGTATGTAAGTAAGTAAGTAAGTATATTCTTTATTAACCAATAGCTAATCGCACATCGGTTTACAAGTATTTAAGAACACAAGAAAACTTAATATTCATACAACATCCTAACAATAAAACAGGCCTAGACTACATGTAGAAGGGATGGATAGATTATAAAAGCGTATGCGAGAGATGGACGGAAGTTCAGATATTACGTCCTGCGGCGCATTGGTTTCAGATCCGACTCTGACTGGCCTGTATACAGTGTTACTTGTATTTGGGCATGTTACTTCTCTTGTATTAAATCTTTCATACTATAAGGCGCTTACTATAACACATGCGACAGTTCGGTTGAGGGTGCAAAGTGGGTTTGGAGATTGCAGAATAGGTGGATTGGTGGAGGGAATTCGCCCATGCGTATCTCCCTCTGTCTATCCTATCGAGTGGATATTCTGCTTTGGCATCGCAAAAATTGTATAGACGTCTGAGATAATGAGATAAATGGATTGACGAATCGGGCGGAAAGACGCACATGCATGTACGTGTTCACGGCTCTTCCTTACTTTCCTTCTCTCTCCTTCCCTCCGTTTGCTCCCTCTTTCTGCCTGCCTCCCTCTTTCCCTTGTTGATGACCTATCTCTTTCTTTTTCTCGTTCTTCTCCTTTCTCTCTCCCTCTTTGTCTAACTCTCTTCTTCCCTTCATCTTTCTTTTGTCGTCTTGCGGCTAAAGCGGAACAGCAATAGGGAGGCTGACGATATCGTAACTAATTATTCATGTATCCTATAAATTTCAATGATAGTAATTTTTATTATTAGTCTCATTTTGTCGACAAAAGGCAGAAGCAAAACTGCTGCGGTTTCATTAGAAGATCTTACTGCTTTTCTTTTCATTTTATCACTTTCCCTTTTCTCCTTGGTTTTCTTCTTTCCATCCTATTTCAACCATGGATTAATTTGAGGCATAAATATCCACACTAAAAATTACTGATATATCTAATATCTAACAACATATATCTAATAATTTGTATATAATTATAATATATCCAATAATGTATCTATTAAAATATCTAATAAAATACATATATATCTAATATGTATTGAATAATAATATATCAAGTAATATGTGTACTTATATTAATAATATTGCTAAAATGAAACCCAGAGTCCACTCCATGTTTCATTTTGTCAAAGGCTAATAACTCTTCTGTTTGACGGAGATTGGTGTTGAGGTGGCGCTATTTAAGTGATGAAAAACGAATTATTTTCAGAACCTTCACGGCTCCTAACTGCATGAAGGACTCCAGATCTAAGTTTTGGAGCTCTAATTTTAGGCCATCATTTCTGAATGATTCTTTTTCAAATTCCATTTGACAAAGTCGGTACCTTGCCGTTTATGTGGTCTCAAAACCAATGACTGATGTGTCACACATAACATGATCAGATAGACATGTTTTCTGTTTCAATTAAAACTTTATTTCGTCCACAAAAAATAAATTAAGCAAGAAGCAGCTCTATCTAGTTAAGCGATTCTAATAAGCACAGTGATTAATCATGAGTCAAATACTCGTCACACGAGAGAGGAACCAAAAATAATTCACTACTAGATTAATGCATTCGATAAAAGATAATTCTGATTTCATCTTAAAGGTGCAATGTCCGCGTCATTTCTAAATCGTTACAAGTTTCATAATACAGCGAGAGTATTGTCAATAACGTTAAATGATTATAATTATAGCTTAATTATGCTACAATGTAATTTAATGTCTTTTAATATGTGGCAATCTATGCTGCGTAAAGCGACGTAATACACTATGATGTACAATGAACCTTCATATAAGTATTTCGTTATAGTGATTTCAAATGACCTAAAGTTAAAAGTTACATATTGTTTACGATATGGGAGCTCCTCATAATTGGCCTCGTAGCTCGAAGAATATTTTTCATATTATAAACTGCAAACACGACAGAAACTTGCGTTCGCACTAATATTTTGATACTAGCAGATGAGGATGAAGGTGTTCCAGCTGGCATGTCATTTTATGGACGGGGTCACATAACGAAAAACTTATGAGGAGGCTCGATTTGGCTTTTAAATCTTGAGCGTACTTGCCAGCGTCGTAGCCACTGAGGAATCCTCAATTTCGGTTTTGTTTTAATAGGATCGTCTTTAAAGCGGGACTAAATTTGTGATTCTGACCGAATTATAGCAGAATTTGCGTTATAACAAAATGTGTAATATCTTATAAGAAAGTTCCAGTGTAATTTGAATAAATGTGACGTAATATATTGCTATGTTAAGCTATGCTATCTTTCTGTATAGTATCTTGGCGTCCATTCTGAAGCCATTGCTCACGTAGCTGTTGAAGTCCACTAGGCTTCTTCCATTCCACGCTTTTCAAAGGTCCACTCCTGACTGGGTTCACCTCGACTTGGAAGTAAGACGACTCTGGCTCCTACTAAATTGCTCCCTCCTACCGCACAGAGCAAGTGAAATCAATGCAAATGTACTTCTAATAAAGGCGTATTCGTTATAGTGATTTCAAATGACCTACAATGTATATTTTTAATTCATACGCGCTTTGTTCTTACTATGAGGAATATTACTACTACTATTACTACAATTTACCCTTCCGCTCTCACTAATTCCACTCTTTCCAATACTATTCTCACTACCATTATTATCACTACCACTCCCATTGCTACGGTCACAGCGTAGATCTGATGGAGTATACAAGCATAAAGTAAGTTAGGTGTTGAGAGTTTATTATGAGTTCTATATTACAGGAGGAGGCTGTACTTTAACATACAGCTCTTAAGAAACTCTCAACAGCCAATTTACTGATGGAAACTAGGTAGAAGGGAGGACGAGGTTCACCCAATGTCTTCTGGAAGAGAGCAATTAAAATTTAAGTCAGTTTAACTCTGGGCATAGCATGATGGGCTAGGAAAGGTCTGGACGACTTCGTAACATAGTTATGGGTGCACGACTATACCCTGCAACAGCTCATCTGACAAGGAACTTTACAGCAGCTTAATCTATCACGAGTGTGTAACCTCTTGGGAATAGTTACTTCTGAACGGATAGGAAGCAGAAAACAGACAGACAGACAGACAGACAGACAGACAGACAGACAGACAGACAGACAGATAATACAGAGGGATGGAGAGAGAGAGAGAGAGAGAGAATTAGACAGAGAATGAGCAAAGAATCGAAGAATTCGAGACATTTCTCGGACTATTCGCCTTACAATCAAGCATAATGACAGTCTTACATCTCTGCATTCTTTTTGAGAGAAGAAGAACTTAGATTACAGGCTAAGGTTGTTGTTTGGTAGATCAGGTTATATAGTCTTTCGGCTCCCTTTATTAGTCGTACCGTTATCCTTCGATATTGTTCAGCTCAGTCGGATTCTAGAATGTAGACCTACTCGAAAGACATTCGTATCTTGATGACAAAGTAAACTATCATCAACTTATAATATTACACTATTACGACTACCATTACTACTCTAATACTAGGCCTACTATGGTAAACATCAATATTTGTAAATTAAATATTGGTCTACCTTCGATGCTTAGAACTTTGCTGTCATCGGCAGCGCTCTCAATAAGATCACCTTGTATCTTAAATTTTTGGGCAGCACAACCGAAAGAGTATGTTCTTATCACCAGCACTCCGGCTAAAACACATTAATTCATACATAATTACAGTTACTATTATCATTATTTTTATAATTAATAATTTTTTATTAATTTTTAAATTTTTAAAACTACTACCACTAATGTCATCATTATTATTAATCCAACTGTTATTGTTGTTGTTGCTGGTGGTAGCGCTGCATTACAATGCTATAATGACTGTGATAACTTGTGTAAGTAATTAATGCATCCAATTATTTGAATATAGCGTTTACCACACCTTAACTATGGCACAATTTAAAGTTTCTATTCTTTAGCACCTCTATGTTGTTTACGTATAATATTGTTCATTGCCAAATTTAAGAGTTGATTTTGCATTAATGCCTTATTAACCTTGTGCTTCTATTTTAATCTTCGACCTACTGAGCGGCATTGTGATAGGCAAGCAGCAATCTTGGATCACTCGTGTCAACAACGTTAAGAAAACATATGGAAACAGCTCATAATGGGAGAAAAACGATTTAATTCCTATGACAAGCTGCATGCCTTGCCTTCAATATCTAAACAGCAGTCGCTGATGAATCTGCTTCTGATGGTACCGGTTTTGGGGTCGTCGAACCAAAGTTGCCCTTCAGTGGTACCTTTCACGCGCATAACGACGTTTGCGCCACAATACGCATATCCTCGATCCACGCCCATAACCAAGCCATTCATTTTGCTTACAATGTAATAGGCCTGGAATAATATATTAATAATTAGTTCCCATGCATTCCATCATGTACGGATGTTGTTAAATTGCTGATAAACTTTATGCACCGGAAGCTATAATCAATTTTACTAGTAGACAAGCTCATAGTGCTCATTGTTCATAAGGACGAGGCTCAATATAGGGTACAAATGACGTTCTCAGAAACTGAAATAAGTCATCGTTGTCGTTGTCTTCTTCGTTATCATCATCGTCATCATCATCAATAACATTCATTTTCAGACCATGGGTACAAATGGGGAGGAGAAAAGATCTCTGATGGCAATAATAAACGCGAGACAGAGGAAATGGATTGGACACATAGTGCGATTTATTCTCCTCTGAGAAATCTCATAGAGGGAAGAATGGAAGGACAGAAGATTCAGACCAAGACAAATGCTACTATACTGGATGATGGTGGACGGATATGTGTAAACTCGAAAAGGAGGCTCAACAACGCCAGGAATGGCACTATTGGACTTTCGAACCTGCCCGAAAGCAAAGAACTTGAAGAAGAAGAAAAAAAAGAAGAATAAGAAGTAGTAGTAGTAGTAGTAGTAGTAGTAGTAGTAGTAGTAGTAGTAGTAGTAGTAGAAGAAGAAGAAGAAGAAGAAGAAGAAGAAGAAGAAGAAGAAGAAGAAGAAGAAGAAGAAGAAGAAGGGTTCAAGAATAACAAATTTGATAACTTTTCAATACTATGTTTCTTTACCGCAACCGACAGGAGCAAAGTAGATTTGTGTAATTACAAAAGACGACAGAGATTTTGCCTTCGCATCTTGTGGATCAGGAGTACGTGCTAAAGATGAGCATTTGGAAATTTCTCTTCCAAACAAATTCATGCGATATTGGCAGTTCTTTCTTCAATTTCTATACACTTAAAAGTTTCCAACCGGTTGCATTTTAAAAGAGGTATTTAAACTAATAGCCTTACAGGTCGGCAATAAGTTATTGGTATCTTATAAGACTTGAGAGCATTATTAGGATTGCAAATATTAAATAAAACTTTCTTTTAACTAAGCTGAAGACCAATAATAAAATATTCTCTGATCTACCGCAATTCGACCATGCTTCTCTAAAGATTATGACTGTGGTTTTCCTTCAATCGATTGATGTCGCGTGCATTTTGATAACGTCACTATAGAAGTCATTGACTGTATTAGATAAATTAAATATTGAATGTATCGAATATGCATTTGATTTTGTAAATGCTTCTGATTCTTTCGGCAGCTGGCGCTGTGATGCCTATGTACATATATTATGTATGCATAAACCACACTTACTGGTCTCTTAATGAATTCAGGGTCCATGGTCAACAGAGAGAACGATAAACCCTGTACACAAAACATCCTTTTATATTGCTTCATCATTTAATACAGCAGTCAATAACGTTTTCTTATTCAGCACTATAGTGTCTTCTTTTCTTCTTACACTCAGTTTTATATTGTACAGTATATGAGGTGACGACTTTGGAACGAACTCTCAGAAGACTTATCCCTATTTCTCCCTTGTCAATCCGCGCACTCCTCCGCTAGGCCTCTTTCGGCTATCCTTTACTGCTTCCGCTTCTGCACCATCCCACGGCCACTATCACCAACGACTTCTACCGTAGCACCATGTCGTCTCCTCGGATTGACCTCTTACCCAGAATTCCGACTTGGCACAGAAACTGACGAAACAACTTGTCTCTTGAGGACTTGATTTCATATGGCGCAGGCGAATAAGCTGGCCTTCCAGACGTGGCTTTTGTGTGGCGCCAAGAAATTTGGAAGATTTGCATTCACATTTACATTTTGCTTCAGTAGATCTTTGATACTGCGTTTAAATTTGTATTCTTGGATATTCACTTTATTACATAATTATTAAAGTTTACTTATTTATTATTTAATTTACTTTGTTTATTTATGTTCATATTTGTGCACGTCGAAATCCAATGCTGCATTTTATTGAAAATATTTCGGGCTTTACAAGATAAAAACTCAATAAAGGTCTACTTATAGTATTTTATCCTATACGATAATTCAATAATACAGTGCGACTGTTGTAGACAATGATACAACACACAGTAGAGAAGATATCACCAGATCATTTTAGCTGAAAGCTGTGGGCATAATCCTAACAATAAGTCATTTTTATCTCATTTAAACCTTGGGCCAAAGCGACCAAGAAACTTGATCTCGCGTATGACGAAAATCAAAAGCTGCATTTAATTTTCCGCATGTGAAAGTTAACTTGTGGTCTTCGTTTGAGCAACCTATCTAACATGACAGTTCTATAACGCGATGTGTCAAGAGCTTATTTTCAGTTTATGAAATTGTAATAATTCAGCAAATTAATAAATCCGTAAGTTATTGTTAATCTGTACTATATATAGCTGTGTATGCAACGTTTTGAATTTTTATTACAATGCAATTTGCCATTCTGTTTCCTGAGGCATGCAGTTTCTACCATTCCTTTTCAAGCTACACACAGTGGACCTGTGCCTGAAATGTGCAGTGGGGAATGTCGTACGTTAATCCACTAGGTGTCGCAAGTTGAAAGTGGTTATTGCAACGACTGTTAGTCTGCGCTTCGGCAAATAACTAATTCCTACTAATATAATGACATATACTTTAAGCATTGAACTTCCGATCTCTCAGTTAATAGCCCATCATTCTTATTACTAGACCAGAAGTCACAAGTGGAGCAAAATTCTCAACAAAACATCTTTCTGTCATTGCGAAGATCTGAAGGTTCAACCTCTGGGTTGACACTCCAGTATACTCACCATCAGACTCCTCGAAGTTTCCCGCCCTGGGGACCATCTTACTAAAGTCAAACTTACGGTGGAACACCTGTGGCCTATGGTCCAACAAATTTTGTCGGAAATGAGCAGTTACGACCGTCAAAGGTGACAAGGTTTCAACTATGACATGAACAATTCGATCTTGTTGCGAAATGTTCAGTTTGCATAAAGTATTATTCCAAGTTTATGTCGAAATGACATTTAAACTCACGTGACATTTAAGCTCTCGATGCTTTTAATTAATATTACTCGTAGACGGTGTTACTTTACAAAATCTGTAACAATATAATGACACTTTTTATATAATCATTTTACTTTTTGGCCAATACTCTCCAAAATTAGACTGATCAGAATACGATCCCATATATTGAAGTCTCTGTGTTCTCTACAACAAGCCACTATTAGAAATCGGGCGGTAGAAATTTCGCTGTGTATGCTAGGTTGAATTTGTTTTAGTAGCCTGCTGGGTTATTTATGACTACTGGCTTTAGACATTGCTACCCTTAAGACTGCACTACAGTTGGTTACCTGATTATGGAAGTTTCTCTCGAGCTGTCTGATGCGACCGTCTGTCTCCGAACGAATTCCGCAGTCCTCTGAGAGTTCTGGCCAAGGTCTGTCCTGCTGTCCCCCTAGGCTCCCGGCGAATGACTGTAAAATCTAAATGTACACGGCTTTATATAGCGACTGCATGGCGGTGTCTTGGCTCAGTGTCAAATGCGTAGTCGTTTAGGTTTTGCTGATGCATATAACCACGACATCTGGACAGAGCAGCTGTTGTGCCGGTTTTCCCCAAAGGCAGGGAATTATGTGTGAATTAGTATAATGCCCTCTCAATAGGAACTAGTCAGGAGGAGTCACGCCATAAAGTCCCATACTTTCGACTCAGTGTAAATCAAAAACCAAGCTATCGACTGTACCTCATGCACTTGTTCGTCTGAGATGTATAACGTCGCATGCTTATACTTAGATTTAAATTAAGGAATATTTTGATGATTTTAGTCATGCATTATAGCTTATGCTGTTGACTTGTTTATTGCTGTAATAAGCCTTTATGTCTCCAACATAACACAAGAAACACAGAACAATAACACAAACACGACAGTATGCATCACCTATCCTGAAGTTCCCTGTCTTTCTGTCTATAATGCAAGCGTTTACAATATAGCTCGAGAAGCATCACTCAGCGAATATATCACACATTATTAGTATGATCGAAGATGCATTTTTATGTTATAAAACATTTTGTGCCCGTACTTTCCAGTAAATAACAAGTAATTAAAATTTATGTGTGCCACGTGTTGAGGACTGTACTCAGGCTTTATTCAGACTACTGCATCAATGCACAAAACTCACATCCGAAACAATTCTAAACGTAAACTCAGGATTTCTACAGCGCCCAAAAAAAGCTAAGTCGCGGGAACCAGCTTTTTCACAGGCGCTCAGTCGATACAAAATCGATAGGCGAGTAGTGTTCAATTCCATGTCAGGATCCAAGAGTCTATACAGAAAGCCCAGAAGACAGCTACTAAAACGATTTGAAGGTTATTTGAAATCTGGGGGAAGGTAAAAAAAGTATAGGCTAACAACACGCGAGAGAATGTGCACACTAGACTTGTACGAAGCTAAAAATAACTAGAATTGTACGAAGCTAAAAATAACTAGACTTGTACGAAGCTAAAAAAATTAGACCTATCACCGAAAAGATAGCAGTTTCGTAAGAGAGGTTCTTTGAAATTTCATCTCTCTCTCTCCTTCTGGCTGGAATTAATCCCTCCTAAGGGAGGGATCAGCCACATGAGTCCTTCTTTTCCATTTGTTTCTATATCCAGTATCTTCTTTCTTTAGTCTGAGAAGCTTTAGGTCTTGCTGAATCATGTCTCCCCATCTCTTCTTTTGTCGTCCCCGATTGCGGCATCAGTGGACCTCTGCTGTCATAATTCTATTAATGCAGTTTTCCTCTCATCTCCTCATCACATGACCATACCATCTCAGCCTGGCTTCTTGAACCTTGTAAGATATACATTTCTTTGAAAATTCATCATACTAGGCAGCCCGGGACCATTGGGATAACATATTTATTTAACAAACCGACAGAGCTTCTGTGAAGGTACTGTTAAGTGCAAACTTTCTATTATTGACCTGACTACGGTTTGGTTTTGGTGCGCCATCGATTGATTCCTTGTGCCTTAGACATGGACGCTGTACACGTTGCCATATATTAATCATTATTACTAGAATGATAATTGTGTGTTCTAAACCAAGAACATTTTATGGCCCGACAACTATTGCAATGGTTTTAACCGAGTCTGCGTATTTGCATGGATTGGCGGATGTACGTTTCGTGTGAAATTCCAGCCCTCTCGAGGGGCAAAGGAAAGAGAGAGAATGGAAGCAAGAAAGCGACAGAGAAATGCAGAAAGAAAGGTGGAGGAAAGGATGGAGCGAAGGAGGATGTCCGAAGGAGTCGAGGCATGCTGACTTGAACTAAGGGATGGATGGGTCGAAGTGCGTGAGACATACATGTAAATATCTCTGAGACGAAAGCGAAAGTTAACCTGACAGGTGCAACAAAAATCTAACTACCTGAAACCGAAAAGCATACGTGGTGAGCGCAGTTCAAGGTGCGTTGGTGATTCTGTGGAATTTAGGGTTGGAGGCTAATCAGAGGCCGGCTAAAATACAGCAGAAGAACCGATTACAGTGGTATTCTATTAATAAACAAGTGGGTATATGTAAATAAATTGCCTCAATATATTTATCACGTTCCAGAGAGTATCAGCGAGATATAAGTAGACACAACGCATGAGAAGCTCCACATAGTTTCATTGACTCGCCAGTCGCTATATTGGAATGCGACTAAATTATGCAACGCCAGGGCTGCAGGAGCCAACTATATGTCCATTATATATGTAGACCGAGAGCATAAAAACGACATAAAACGCTTGACCAGATCCTGATGGTAGTAATCGTGGTTGTCTACGTTTATCTGTGGACGGTGCATCGGTAGTTCTATTCTGTCTGTCTATCTGTCTATATGTCTATCTATCTATCTATCCATCCATCCATCTATCTATCTATTTGTCTATCTATCCGTCTATCTATCTATCTATCTATCTATCTATCTATCTATCTATCTATCTATCTATCTATCTATCTATCTATCTATCTATCTATCTATCTATCTATCTATCTATCTATCTATCTATATATATCTCTATCTATCTATCTATCTATCTATCTATCTATCTATCTATCTATCTATCTATCTCTACCTTCCTTCCTTCCTTCCTTCCTTCCTTCCTTTATTTCTATATATAGTTTTCGTCTCAGATACATTTACTTGTAAGTCTCACGCACTTCTATTCATCCATTACTTAAATAAAGTCAGCATGCCTCCACTCTTTCGGAAATCCTCGTTCGCTCCATCTCTTTCTCCACCTTTCTTATTATTAATTATTATTTGCATAAAACCACCAGAAGACTCGTTAAAACAGAACACAGACATACAAACACGGAAAGACGGAGGCGCAGACAGGCACACAGTCAGTCGCAGACACACTGAGACTGACACGCAGAAATTCATAAAATCACACGTATTGACAGCAGGCAGGCAAACATACCGACTGTTTTAACCCATATGTGGCTAGCGTCAGTTTAAGCTGACACACAGAAAATGGTGGTTTCTAAACAGTAACAGTACATATTCTTTTCTTAGCCATCTTAGGTGTGACTCTTTGGCTTGTGTGATTAAACATGCCGAATAATTTCAGTAGTTATTTGTTCGTGTTCCTGGCAACGATTGTTTTATCTTCGCTGCCGATATTTTTTTAAGTGCTTCATTCAACGAAGAAAAAGTAAGACACGCTAACTGATATTTTACTAGTATGTTAAGAAAAAACTTTGCCATAAGCCTTCTAAAGGCAGTGATGGTGGTTATTTTTAATGAGAATTTTCATATTGAACAAT
Source organism: Norana najaformis (assembly GCA_964023275.1). Taxonomy (NCBI): domain Eukaryota; kingdom Metazoa; phylum Annelida; class Clitellata; order Crassiclitellata; family Hormogastridae; genus Norana; species Norana najaformis. The sequence goes on from OZ029919.1 coordinate 30,626,144, forward strand.
ATCAGAAATTTCGTCCTGTCAGTTTAAACTGACGTTAGCCACAGGAGGGTGGTGGTTTTTCCAGCCATGTCTGTGTAAAGAGCATGAAAACGTATTGCAGTTAACCCGGCGGTGAAGATTATGAAATACTGAAAAAGTTCATAATATATTACCTTCATTATGGTTTGAACATATTCTAAGGGTTGTAGGGTTTGTTGACGGTACAAGTTGCATAAAGTACTTCAAATGCTGGAGGATTCGGACGACGAAAGGTTTCTGGGTACCGACATTTCAATACTTCCTCCCATTAACACCATTAATGAAACAACAGATGAGGATTCTGGCGATGAGTTTGTTGCTAGTGGAGACCCTATTAACCTCAATCGAAACCAACTTCTAGCAGGGACATGTGTCCGAGTACGAAGACCGGATGGGGATTTTAGACTTGGTCTGGATGAAGATTTGGAAAGTACTGAGAGCGCTGGAGAGAATCCGCCTGCTGGACCTCTGCTTGCAAAGAAGCCAAAAAGGATATTGAAATTAAAACCTACTATCTCTTCCAATAACACTGATTTTAAATCAGCTGAAGATGCAAAAGAAAATCCATCTGCTGGACCTCCCTTTGCGAAGAGTCAAAAAGGAAATCGAAAGTAAAACCTACTACCACTACTAAGAACACTGATTCCATTTCAGTTGATGCTGAAGAGAATACAGCATTTGGACCATTGTCTAAGGATAAAACTGCGGCCTATAAACCGATCTGGAGTAAAATAGATCTAAAAGAGGCATGTGGAAAGGCAAAACTTCCATGGAAAATTCCCCCTCCAAAGTTGACGCAGCTGTCATCAACAGCGTTGCTTGAACTGGTCTTCACATCTGAGTTGATGGATCATATTTGCAAGAAAAGCAATGCATATGTCGCTCAACAGGGCCATGGGAACTTTGATTTAGGTGTTCCGACCATCAAGTTGTTTATTTCCATGCTCCTTATCAGCGGACATGCTCCTCTACCCCGCCACCCAATATATTGGGAAGCCAATGGTGGTGTTCGCAATACGATGGTATCTGGAGCAATGTCTCGCAACCGGTTCAGTTCCATCATGAGCAATATCCACTATGCCAGCAACAACGCCTTGGATCCGAGGGACAAATTTGCGAAGGTCCGCCCTCTACTGGATCTCATCAGTGATGCGTGCCTCTCCAACTTTCAACAGGAACAGATGCTTAATGCTGATGAAAGTCTGGTGCCCTACTATGGCTGCCATGGCACAAAACAGTACATTTGCAACAAACCCTTCAAGTTCGGCTACAAGATGTGGGTATTAGCCACTCGTCTGGGCTATGTGTAAGGTTCTTTCCATATCAAGATGCTGGCACGACAGACAAAAACCTAGGTCTTAGTGGCTCAATGGTCAGCAGTCTTACCGAAAATTTACCAAAGCTTACTGGTGGTTCATATGACATTATCTTTGATAACCTGTTCACCAGGCCTCGATTGTTGCGCTTATTTGCGGACAAAAGCATGGCTGCACCCAACACTCTTCGTTCAAATCACACAGAAGGAGCTCCTCTGCGAAGCATTGAAGACACGAAGAAAAAGCCTCGTGGTTCTTATGACGCGGTATTAGACCGCAAAGCGGCAGTCTGTGTGGTTCGCTGGGCTGACAGCAAGGTTGTTACGGTTGCTTCAACATATGCGGGAATTGACCCACTCCAGAAAGCCAAGGAATTTTCCACAGCGCATAAACAAAGAATTGGCATCAGCCAACCTAAAGTAATCCAGTTATACAACCAAGACATGGGTGGCGTTGATCGCCTCGATCAAGACCTGTCCTGCCACATTAAAACATCGCTCGAAAAAGTGCTATTGGCCCATCTTTCGAATTTGAGTCAATTTGGCCATTCAAAATGCTTTCCAGCATTCAATTAGCATTAATTCAGGTGTGCAAGTCTATGTAGACATGCAACAAATTCAATTAATGCCAAATATAAACTGTTTTCAGAACATTTCATGCAGTAATTTAACTGTTCAGGGTGTTTTGTTTTGTTTTGTAGTCAACGTTCATACACGTACCCTGCTGTGGTTAGTTTCAGTTTAAACTGACGGTCACTTTTTTTACAATATCTTCCAAAATCTGTCAACATTTTAGAAAATATTGCTGATTACGATGGTTTTGGGTCTAGACAAACATAAACATGTGAAAGAAACTATTAATTTCTGTCATGGGTTGATATGGGTTAAAGTATGTTTCGGATAATACTTACAAACATAAGCAATAGTATACGTCACTTTAAGAAAATCAATTTACTCTGAGGTCAAAACTGCCCTCTGGCCTTGATTGTAGGCTTTGAAAAGGATTTCATGTTGGGGGGGGGGTACTCTGCAGCTTTTATTATATGAAATCTTCCGATATACTTATATAGCCCATATTGCACTATAAGACATGCATAAAAGATAGAAGTTTATGTTCTTGTTGTTGCTGATGTTGTTATAGCTTTTATTAAGATTTGACAGCGGCACATTATCATTATTACACAGTGTAAATCAGTTATATATTTAAACACGAGTAGCCGAAAGAAACTCGGAAATACTCGGTAACAATGGACCAAAACCAAACTCCTGTCTGAGCCAAACTTAAACACAACATCTTTTAAAGGCCGGACAGGTGATCCGCAACAGAGTCTCCCCCTCTAAAAGTCTCCCCCGGCGGATCTATTTCGGAACAGAGTCCCCACCCGGCGAATCTGTTCTAGAATAAATTCTCCCCCAGAGACTATATTATAAAACAAAGTCTCCGGGAGGGAGAAATTATTTCATCCCCCATCGAAAAAAACTCTGCCACGGGGAGACTTTATTCCTCTACTATAAGCAGTCACATTTCTGTTAAAAACTAGTTTTTTAAAAGCTTAAAAATAAAATGCAGTAGGACAAAATATATCAAAGTCAAGTGATAATGTTTGCAGATTTTAGTTCCTGATCTAGATTTTCACAGTCATCTCCTCTTTTCGAATTGGTACAGTTGGAAACTCCGCTACTTACTGCTTACTGTGACATCGTATGAAGCAACCAGGCTTTTCGAACTAAGAGCCCATTCTAAAGAAAATGCTGCATCATACACTTCACAATCAGACATATTTGGTTCACGTTGAGAGAGGAAAATTTTCTCTTTTATATATCGCCACTGCTAGTAAGATGCGAGGAATACAACTGGCGCATCTGACGTTTCACGTTAATATAAATTCCGCCAGTCAGGGTGTCAACATACAACACGTCATTGGCGATGCACGCTGTTAACACCCAGTGATCTGTGTCATGAATGATTTCGATTCCTTCCACAATGATTGGTCGAAATCCACTGTCAACTTGGGAGAACAACATAGTCTGGCTTCCCATTTCGTCATCCAAATGTCGACTGATTAGTCGGTTGACAGCATCCATCAGCTTTTTTGTTTAACCACTCGCCAGAAAGTAGATTGTATCGGTCAAGCTTGTGCAAATTCAACTTCATAATCCACCATGTTGTTGTAGCAATTGCAAGTCGTCGAACAGAACGAGTTTCTTATAAGTTTCAAAGTTTACGGTCAATTTTCTTTTCTTTGAATGCAAGGTTTTCTCTCCTGTTGATGGCCATTTGGCAACATCGAAGGTTGATCTCTTATCTGTTTTATCTGAAATATAAGACTTGATCGCTGTCCTTTCTTCAGATTACCTTTTAAAGTTAACAGCATTGGCTGCTTGTTTTATCTTCTTCTCTCCTTATTTAAAGAATCACAGTGAAGCCAGAGCTAACTGGTATCAGGAAGCCAGTACCAATGAATGGGAAAGGGGATTATCTATAAAAGATTTATTCTGAAGTTAGGGCTATCTGGATTCACGCTATATAATTAATATGCATTGGCTATGAAAGAAGATCAATTAGTTACAGTCACTTCCTTTACAGTCTAATTATTTATAATACACAAAGGGTTTTTCTTTATTATGCAAAATCGTACTTAACCTCTCCCGCCGCGTTCCAAAACCGCCAGCGCGCTCAATATCCTAGTGGTGTTATTATATGTTAACTGGGCAAATGCTATAAAGCATTTTTATAATCCAGATGAATGAACGCAACTCTACAGAAGCAATTTATTTCAATATTGTATATATTAAATCCGATTTAAAATGAACCGACAATTGAGGGAGCGGTTTTAAACGGGGGCGAGTTTGTACTGTAGATGGGGAGATTCTATTTGAATGGGGGAGACTTTGTTCCGAAACAGAGTCTCCGGGGGAGACATTATTCCAGCCCAGGGGAGAATCTGTTTGGGGGGAGACTTTATTTCATGACACCGGCTTTCCATGCAAAATGTACCTACTGCGTACACGAACAGATACTAAACGTATTCGATTCTATCCAACATGCCGCATATAACAACATAATGATTTTCATGCATTCGCGCATACACCCATAAAGACAACAAAAAACTCATGCATGCCTACATACATACGTGCAAGCATGCACACGTACATACATACATAATGACCTGCATGCATGCTTGCATGCATGCACACATTCACACTTATCACATATATTCATACTTGTATAAATATGTATAGACGATTGAATTTAAACCGCGATCTTGTGAAGGCCATCGAAATTACTTTTGTTTGTCTGAACTCCTTGATACGGCAATTAAGCCGCGTTACAGTTCGACATCTTGCGAATAATAAGTGATAAGCGACCGAGACTGGCGTGTTATGCATTTGGATGGAGACGCTGATATGCAAGACAATATTAACATATAATTATAGCCGCTGAAAATGGCTCTAATATGCTAATAATATATCTAATGAAACATACCTAACTCTAATATATCTAATAATAAAACTATTTATAAAATAAAACCTAGAGTCTACAACATGTTTCATTTTTGTCAAAGGCTTAGAACTATTCTGTTTGACGGAGATTGGTCCTGAAGTGGCTCTATATAAATCCTATTTACATTGTATTAAATTACATTACGACCTGACGACTGATGAAAAACTATATAATTATTTTGAGAACCTTCACAGCTTCTAAACGCATGACTTAAGATCTTAGTTTTGTCGATTGAAGCTCACACCTTCATTTCTGACTGTTTCTTCTTTATTTTCCATTTGACAAAGTCGGTAGCTTGCCGCTTCTGTGGTCTCCAAAGTCAATGACCACGTGTCGAACATGATAAGATCAGAAAGAAACAGGTGTTCTGTTTTATTTATAAACTTTATTTCGTCCAAAAAAATCAATTGAGTGAGGTGCAGTATTAACTGGTTATGTGATTCTAACAAGCACAGCGGTTAATCAAAAGTCAAATACACGTCACACGAGAGAGGAACCAAAGTATAGTATTTAACCATTACATTAGTACGATTCATTAATCTTAACTACTGTAACTTACTAGTAGGTTCGATTAAAAGTAATTATGATTTAAACTTAAAAGTGCAATGTCCTCATCATTTACACGTTTCCTATTACAACCAGTTTAATACGAATAATGTTTAATGATTAGGTAGCTTACTTATTTTGTAACGCAACTTAATGTCATTTAAAATGCGGCAGCGCAATGCACCATAATGCGACATAAAACATTATGATTTGCAATAGAAGTTTTATGTAAGTATCTTGTTGTTGTGAGGTAAAGGTGTATTAAAAATGAAACTAACACATTTGTTTATTGTAAGTTGGTTCAGGTTTGAAGAATATTATTTATACGCAAAAGTGCAAGCACGACATAAACTTGAGTTTGTATTAATTTACAAGATGGATGACCAAGGTGATCCTACTGGCATGGCATTCCATGGACGGTCACCCAACGAAAGCGTGTAAGAAGACTCGATTTTGGTTTTAAAGCATGATTGTACTTGCCATCGTCGTATATAGCCACAGAACCAAGCTTCAATCCAGGTTTCGTTTTAATAGAATTGTATTTAAAGCCGGATTACATTTGCGCTCTTGACCGAGTAATATAAGAATTTGCATAATAACGATGTTATAACTTATAAGGAAGTTCTTCTGTAATTTGATTAAATGTATAATAATATAATGTTAAGTTACGCTATGCTATCTTTCTGTGTAGTATCATGGCGTTAATTCTGCGGCATCTTTTCACTCAACGGTTGACGTTAAGTTTTATTTTGGCACTCCAGACAGTTCAAACTCCCACTTCTGATTTGGTCCACCATGCATCGGAAAGGAGATGACAGCAGCTCTTGCTGACTTGTTGCTCTCTACAGTAATTAAGAAAGTGCAACCAATGCAAGTGTAGCCTAATATAGGCGTACTGGTCCTGTCTGTTCTTATATCATGGATAATATGTTTTTACTATGAGAAATATTACTACTACTTCTACTATAATTTACCTTTACACTGTCACAACTGCCACTGTTTCCAATACCATTCCCACTACAATGATTATCACCACCACTCCCATTTCTACTATCACAGTATAAATCTGAGTTAGTAAACAAGCATAAAGTAAGTTAGCTGTTGGGAGTTTCATATGAGTTGTATATTATAGAACAGGTGCTTTGGAAGCTGATAGAAACTAGAACGGAGGAACAAGTACGGCCCAATATCTGTCGGAAGACAGCAATTAAAATTTAGTATAGCTTTGGTCTGGTCATAGAGCATGGTGAGCTAGGCAAGGTCTGGGCAGCTATGTAACATAGTTCCTGGTGCATAGCTACATTGCAGCAGCGCTTTTGATAAGGAACATAGGCGTACTTTGGTCGTGCAAGCGCAGTTATCATAGATCCGGTAAGATGACCTGTTGGGGAGCACCAAAGGGTTCACTGCGACCACGCAAATCACGAGTGTTTATGTATATACAGATGGCGAGCAGAAAAAAGATGATAGATAGATAGATAGATAGATAGATAGATAGATAGATAGATAGATAGATAGATAGGTAGGTAGATAGATAGATTGATTGATAGAATGATAGATAGATTGAGTGATTGATTGACTGAGTGATAGATTGATAGATCGATAGATTGATAGATTGATAGAGAGAGAGAGAGTGAGATGCCGGTAAGAATGCCAGCTATTTAGTTGTTCTCGGACTATTCGTCTTATAATCAAACAGAATGAGATTATTCTATAATCTGCATTTTTTTGACTGACGATTGACTTGGATTACAGATTAAGGTAGTTGTTTGTAGATCAACTATATTTTGCCTAGTCTTCGAGATCTCTTTAGTAGTCGCAATGTTCTCGTTCGCTGCAGCATAGCTCAGTCTGAGTCTAACATGTAGACCTACTCGAAAGGCATTTTTTTATCCTAATGACAAAAAGAAACTATCGTCAACCTACAATATTACACTTTTACATCTCGAACTCCGATTACCTCCACTGCTATTATTACACTGGACAACAAATTTTTACAAAAGTCATGTTACTGAAATGAAATTAGTCAGTTCTTATCAATTTGTATGTGCTGAACACGAATATGACAGTGAAAATGCCGAATTGGCTCTAGTTTTTTTGTAATCTGAAATGAAGTAATTTTATATCGCACAATGCATGCCAATAGTGATACACTTACAGTTAATATTTGTAAAAACCAGGTCATAGACTAGTTCTTAGATTTTTTTGCCTGTCTCTTGTACAGCTGTTCGGGAGCATCTCTGCGGAGTGTCCAGCAGTAGTCAGCCAACATTGTAGTGGACCATTTTCCCTGGTACCTTTGCTCCATTGTTGCGATATCTTGATGAAAACGTTCGCCATGTTCGTCACTAACCATACCACAGTTGTCAGGGAAGAAATCCAGATGGGAATGAAGGAAATGCATCTTCAGAGACATATTGCAGCGAAATTTCTGGTACTACTTGAGCATGTCTTCTACTAGTTCCTTGTAGTTTTCTGCCCTAACATTCCCCAGAAAGTCTGTAGACACTAGACGAAAAGCATTCCATGCTTGTTTCGCATCACCCTCCAGCAAGTTGTTGAAGCGGTCATCTTTGAAGAGTTCTCTAACCTGAGGACCCACAAAAACTCCCTTTTTAATCTTTGCTTCGCTGAGTCGAGGGAATTTTTCATGCAGGTATCGGAAAGCTGGCGAAGTGCGGTCCATGGCTTTCACGAAGTTCTTCACCAAACCTAGTTTGATGTGAAGGGGTGGTAGTAGGATTTTGTGAGCCTCGACCAGAGCTGGGTGCTAGATATTCTTCTGTCCAACTGCCATGTTTTGTCTGGGAGTCCATTCCTTCCGCACGTAGTGCAACTCTCTTGCTCGGCTATCCCACTCACACAAGAAACACATATATTTTGTATATCCTTGCTGCAGTCCCATTAAAATGGCAACTACCTTCAAATCACCACACAGGTGCCATTTGTACCTGTTATAGTCAATGGAATGCAGTAGCTGTTTTAGGTTATCGTATGTCTCTTTCATGTGGACAGCATGCGCTAATGGAATAGATGGAAGACGGTTTCCATTGTGCAAAAGCACAGCCTTAAGACTCAGTGTTGAAGAGTCTACAAAGAGTCTCCATTCTTGTGGGTCATGAGTGATCTGTAAGGCATTCATGAGGTCGTCAATATTGGAACAGAATACCAGATTACCTTCCTTCATAAAGAAAGGTTCCAACTGCTGATGGCGCTTTCTATATGAAGTAATTGTGACATCTTCTTCTAGAAGATTCCATTGTTGGAGTCTTGATCCTAGCAATTCTGCCTTGTTTTTGGATAAGTCCAAATCACGAACAAGGTCATTTAGTTCTTCCTGTGTTATTCTGTGTGGGGTTGATGATGCACCACAGTGAAAATCGGGATCACTGCACGCTGACGGACCAGGAGAAGAACATGTCGGCTCACCCTTGTCCTCATCAGATGAATCAAGGAAAATATATTCTGCTGGAGGTTCTGGAATAGGAAGTCCATCACCATGTGGAACTGGTCTCAATGCTGACGGAATGTTTGGGTAGACTATTGTCGACTTCTTTTGCTTCGTTATTCCACCGGAAAGAGGAGGAACCAAGCAGAAGTAACAGTCATCTACGTGGTTGCTTTGCTCTCTCCACACCATGGGAACTGCAAACGGCATTGATGGTCTTTTGCCATTCAACCACTGTGAAAGCTGTGTTGTACATGTAGCACAGCATATATGCGGGGCCCATGGCTTGTCTTGGTCACCAACCTTGCTTTCGAAGTAAGCATGATATGCCTTCTTGACTTGATAAGTGATACTTTTCTTCTGGTTGGCAAATGTCACTTTCCCCACAAATGTAACAAAAGTTTGTCCACAGTATTTACGCACTTCCGAGGCCATTACTGTTCTGTATTGTATCTAAATGGATAAAGTAATAATAGTTTTATAAAACAGTAACTTAAACTGTCTCGCACAAAGTCTGTAATATTGTAAATGCTCAACCGTTCCGATTCGCTTTATATAGTACACTGCTGACGTCATCTTACGTCAGCAGCCGACTGGCTGTAGTTTTTACATTGCATCAGAAAATGACGTAATCAACTGTGCATGATGTGTCCATGATGGGATTATGCAATGAGGTGGAATATTACATCATTCTAGACTTATTTAGGATATTGTCGCAGTCCTAGTGCATAAATTTACATGGTGAAACATAAAAAATGAACTATATGAAATATTTTCAAAACGAGAGCCAATAAAAAATTGTTATGGTTATATTCGTGTTCAGCACACCAAGTTACCTCTACTGCTATTATTATTAATACTAGACCTGCTATGGTAAGTGAGCAAGACATTTGTTAACAAGTCATGTGTCCATCGGCTGAGCGAGGAATCGTATAGGCGATGATGGCAACAAAAATATATGTAAATGCATTATTGGTTTACCTGAGATGTACAGAACATTGTTGCAATTAACACCGCTGACTATAAAATCACATTGTCGCTTCCATTGTTGGGATTCACATCCGCATCTGTATGGGTTTACCACCAGGACTCCGCCTAACATACATTAATTCGTACATTATTAATATTAATATTATTGCTTATTTTATTTTTCTTATTTATTTTATAATTTCTAAAACTACTATAACCAATGGCATCATTATTATTAATTCAACTATTATCGTTGTTATTGTTGCCGGTACTGCATAATTACACTTTTAATTACTGTGATATTGCAAACAACAGATTATTACTGTGATAACTTGTGTAGGTAATTAATGCATTCGATTATTTCAGTACAGTGTTCACCACACCCTTATTATAGCTCACTAAACGTATCAATTCTAAAGCGCATCTATGATGTTTGTGTATAATATTGTTCAATGGTAAATTGAGGAGTTAATTTTTGCATTAACGACTTAATAACATTCCGCATCTTTTCTAATCTTCGAACTACTTAGCGGAATTGTGATAGGCACGCAGCAACCTTTTATCACTCGTGTTAGCGTCGAGAAAAACATATGGAAAACACTCAGAAGGGGGATAAACGATTCCATTCCTATGACATCCTGACTGCCTTGCCTTGAATATCTAGGCAGTAGTCGTTGAGTCTGCATCGGATGGTACCGGTTGCTGAGTCGTCGATCCACAACTGGGCGTTAGTGCAATTTTTCGGCCACGGAGAGACTTTTGTGCCGGGACAAGTACTTCCATTCTCCACGTCCAAAACCAGGCCATTCAATTTGCTTTCAATGAAATAGTACTGGAAGAATATAATAATATTATTAGTGTCCGTGCATTACATAATGTGCGAACGACGGCCAGATTTTGTTGAATTTGTGAAAATCTGATATGCACATAAACCTATAATCAATTTTACTAGTAAACAAGATCGTCCACAGTGCTCATTCCATATATGGACGAGGTTCTGTAGAGGGTACAAATGACTTTTCTCAGAACATGAAACAAGTCAGCGTCGTCGTCGCCTTCTTCATCACCATTATGGTCTTTATTAACATTTGATTTCTGGATCATGGATTCAAAGGTGAAACATTTGATAATTTTCCTCTTCTATGTTTGTAAACGGAAAACAAAAGTTAGCTCACAACGAAGTCTATAGGTTTTATAACTTTAAAAGTTGACATGGTTTTTGCCTTCGCATCATGTGGAGTAAGAATAAGTGTCAAAGATGAGCTTTTGGAAAGTTTTCTGTCAAACAAATCGATATGTTTTTGGTAATGCTTCCTTCAGTGTCAATACAGATAAAGGTTGCCTATTGAATGCGTTTTAAAAGAGTCCATTTTAACCAGTAGCCTTATTGCCATCTTATAAGATTTGAGAGCAATATTAGAATTGCAAATATTTACCAAAGCTGCTTCTTTTAATTAAGCTGAAGATCAACAATGATATGTTCTCTGACCTATCGCATTTCGATCATGCTTCTGGTTATGACTTTCTGAAGGTGATTTTCCTTCAAGACATAAGCGATTGATTCCTTGTGCTTTTTGATAGCGCGCTTAAAGAAGTCATTGATTGGACTTGATATATATATATATATATATGTGTGTGTGTGTGTGTGTGTGTGTGTGTGTGTGTGTGTGTGTGTGTGTGAATCACACTTACCTCGCACATGTTGAAGTCAGTGGCCAACAGAGAGACCGATAAACCCTGTGCACAAAACATTCTCAGCTGCTTAAGCTTTTAGTTTTGCAGTCAATAACGTTTTATTATTCAGCACCGTAGTTTCTTCTTGAACTCTTAGACACAGTTTTTTATTATGCATTATTTGAGGAGACGGTTATGGAACGAACTTTTGAAAGACTTCTGCTAGTTCGCTCATACCCTTTCTCATCTGTCAATCTGAGCACTCCTCCACTTGGCCTCTCTCTGCTATCCTATCCTGATTCGGCCCCTGCACCATCCCATGGCCACCATAAAAACGATTTCGAACGTGGCATCCTGTTGTCTCCCCAGATTGACCTCTTCCCCCCGAATTCCCGAACTGACCAAAAAATCTGGCTCATGCGGACTTGATTCTAAATAGCGCCGCCGAGATTAGCTGATCTTCGAAATTTTGAAAATTTACATATACATTTTTCTTCAATAGAATATTTTCTAAGATACGAGAAAGTGCAAATTTTTTATTTATTCAAATTTGCATTAATACAGTGCAACTTCTGTGGACAATGTTACGACATAGCACACAGTAGCTAACAACTCACCAGATCCTTTTCGCTCTAGACTGTGATTATAACCCTAGCAAAATCTGCTTTTGTCTCATCTAAACATGGGTCAAAGTAAAGTGACCAAGAAACTTGATCTCCCGAACTACGAAAACAAAATCTTGAAGGGAGTCAAACCTGCGGTGGATCCCCTACGTCTTATGGTTGCACAATTTTTTATCGGGAATGAACAGCTACGACCGTCAATGGTAACAACTTCTTCACTATGACAGTTCGTTTTAGTTGCGGAAGGACCATTTTTTCGTAAAGCTTTCTTCCATGTTTATTTCAAAATCACATTTAAACTATGGATGCTTTCAAGTAATTTAACGGCGTTACTTAACAAAATATGAGGACACTTTTTATATATTCATTTTTCTGTTTTTTTTTGGCAATAAACTGTGAAAGTGGACTGGCCAGATTACAATGGCTGATATTAAAGTATCTGATCTACAAGCAGCCACTGTTAGAAATGGAGCAGTAGAAATTTGGCTTTGTATGCTAAGTTGAAATTGTTTTAGTAGCCTTGCTGAGCCTTTTAATGTCTATCGTTTTTAGATATTAATATACCCTTAAGACTTTTAGATATTACTATACTCTTAAGGCTGGACTAAAGTTGGTTACCTGAATATGAAAATTTCTCTTCAGCTGTTCGATACGACCGTCTGTTTCCAACCGAATGCCTGCAAGAGATTTGGCCAAGGTCTTGGTTGCTGTCCGCGTAGGCTGCAGGCGAATATATGTAAAATCTAAATGTACACCGTTTTATATAGTAATCTTGTGGCGACGACCTTGCTCATTTTCATTGAATAGCCATACAGTGATGCGGGATCTTGACTCAGAGTCATGTGAGTAGTTGATCATTTTATGCTGACGTATACAGCCAAGACCTCGGCGCAGTCCGCTGTTGTTGTGCTGGTTTCGTCCAAATGCAGGAAACCATATGTAATCAGAATCTGGTATGCCCCCTCTGCAAGAGAAACTAACCAGCGGGAATCATGCCATCATGTCCCATGCTGTTGGCTCAGTGTATATCAAAAACCAACCTGTGGGCTGTTCCTGATCAAATCGTTCATTTGACATATGAAACGACGCATACCCATATTTGAATTTAAATTAAGAAACTAGAACAAAATCCGGCAGATATATCCTAATAAAAGACTTTTAAATAGACAATACAACAATCATGTTGTGTGTCAGGTCGCAATCTAATTGGTCGCAATACTGTTAGTAGCCCAATATAATTCTGTTGGTACCTCCATACTGTTTGCGTAGAGCATGACCGGCATGTGGGCATTGCTGCTGTTCTTGTATGAGACGAGTGCCTGCAGACAGGGTAAGTGCGTGTGGGCGCACTAGCCAGAACTTCCGCTTCCGGCGCCCTTGTTAATCCTTTGACCCATGAGCAGTGTGTGTGCCCGATGTCGCCTGAGTAGTCTGCGACAGGAAGTCTCCTCGTATCTCTTGGACAACGTGTACTCGCGCAGGACGAATACTCCGCAGACGACCATGATGCACATAAAGATGACGGCGACGGACATAAGGGCGCAGGGTCGGGCCTCCAGCCGAGGCGCCCCTCCGTCGAGGGGTAGGTACCGCCCATCAATGATGTCGGGTCTCGAGCCAGCAAGATGCTGCACGCGCTCGCCATCCCGGATAATTGGGTTTCGGTGGATGGATGGCTAACACGTTACCAAAGCCTAGGTGGATTTTTAGAGGATGGCCAAAGGGTGGCTTAATGGGTGGTAAGCGGATGGCAAAACACGTGGCTAAACAGTGTATGGAGGAGGAGGAGGAGGAGGAGGAGGAGGAAGAAGTTGAGGGCTAAACAGATGGCTAAATTATGGTGGTTGAGGGGATGGTTAAAACTGAAAAGGGTAGCTGGCTGGATGGTTTCGTCAAGTGCTGGGTGACTGGATGGCCTGTCGAATGGATAGTTAATTGTTTGGCTAATCAAATGGGAGGTTGGGTAGTTGGTTAGATGGTTGGGGTATAATATTCCACAGCTAGTAACAGCTTCTGACTGGGTGGATTGCCAGATGGCTGGCTGGATGGGTTGCTCTGATTAGGAAGGAGTAGAGTGGAAGGAAGCCAACATAAGGCGAAATCACGCCTTCTATCGGCCTCTCTTGGAAACGATTCCCGTTCGAGTGATAACAAAACATTATCACGCGTAAACACAATGCAGCATAAGATGCAGAGTTGTTTGATGTCTGCGCGCAGCGCATCGCGAACCTTGCAAAACATAAGCAACCGTCTGCCAAAAGAGAACCAGCATAAGTAGAATAAATCAAGAACAGGAACAAGAACTAGGGCGAAAACAGGAAAATCAAGACGTAGAATTGATAATAGTACCTAAAGGTGATGGCAGCCGCAGAAGTCGAAGAAAACAAAGAGGAAAATGATGATGATAATGGTGATGTTGATGATGAGGAGGACAAAGAGGATACGAGAATGAATATAACGACGCGGAGGTGTCTTGGACACAGCTCATCTCCTTCTATCAACAAGTATCCCATTTACCTTCCATTCCTTTTCTGTCAAAGACAAGTGTCTGATGGATGGAAACCGGTGGCCTGCTAGGGGGCCAGAACAATATTTCTGCAGAGTTGACAGCCGGATGAACGGACGGATGATCGAACAACGAAGAGGTGGACTGAAGGAGGAAAGCAACCGGAAGAAAAAGAAAACAGGCGTCTACTACGCTTCATCACTGGTTCTCTTCCATCCCCCCTTCCTTTCTGTATATCTATTAATATATACTTGTCTCTCTGTGTGTCTTTCTGTCCGTCCATCCGTCTATCCATCGATCTATCTACTTATTGGTTTGTCTGTGTCTATAATGGACAATAAAACATACATCAAATTACAGTAGTATTATAGTTGTTGCTGCTGCTGCTACCTTAGCTTTTATTAGCATTTGACAAGCGCACATGCATTGCATAAATAAGTTGCATACATATATAAACACAACTACCAGTAAAAGACTCTGAAAAACCCTGTAGCATTTGACAAAACCAAACTCCAGTCTGAGCCAAACTTAAACACAACACCTTTTATATGGTCGGCTTTCCCTCCAAAATGTACTTTACGTGGTAAATGTACAACTACTCAACCTAATCGATCAAACCCTATACGCCGCATTTAACAATATGCATACATGCATGCATGAATGTACGCATACATCTATCCATACGGCAATATACATACATCCATACATCCAAAAGTACATATATACATGCATAAATGCATACATACATGCAAACATGCAGACATACCTCATACATATATACATACATTATTACACGTGTTAATAAGTATGGACGATTGAAATTATGCGATCGCCTTGTGAAGGCGATCGAAACGACTTGCGTGTCCTAACTTCCAAAGTCATAGCTCGTTGATAAGGCAATAAAGCCGCGTAACAATGCGACATCTTGCGAATAATAAGTGACACAAACTGGAGTGTAATGCTTTTACGGAAATGCTGTCATCCAAGGCGATGAGAATAATTAATTATAACCACTGGTCGTCTTACTCAATTCGACAGTGCAATCTGTGTTGACGCCACTTGACATACACATGCATTGGTATGTATGACTTGACTTGAATTAGCGCCGATGCATAAGCGGTTTGTGTAACGCTGAGAAATACCGGAGATTTGCATTTAGGCCAACATTTACATTAACAAGAACAATTGGAAGAAAAACTTGATGATCGGATAGTGATGGGCATTATACATTTACGGTATGAAGAGTGGGGGTACTATGCGAAATTGGGAAAGTCTAGAAGACGGTTTGAACCCATAAATCTGCCCACGATGGTGTTGTCCTGCTTGAATCAATACTTTTGAATCCGCCCACGCCTATAAACCCAGAGCTGCCTTGACCCCAACTCTTGAAACCATGCCGTCATCGATGATTTCGTAGAGCAAGTCCTAAACGATATCCCACACAGTAACTATCATTGGGCCCAGAGAGAGCCCACATCACCGGTAGCAAATGTTGGCCAGCCATAGGCCCGTTTTAGGCCCAGCAAACGTGGCTTTCAAAGGAAAAACTTTGGCTTATGGCTAAGTGAAAGATTCGAATTAGACAACTTAAAGTTGATGCTTGTAAGTACAAACCTTTTTCTTTGTCCGACAACATAAGACTTACATTTGGAATTAGGTTATAACCAGAGCAGCAGACCATCATGAGCTCAATGTTATTTTGTTATATTTGCAATACCGTGAAATGAGTGGATTCTTGAAAAACAAAAAAATGGAAATAATCGATGTAGACCTATTGAAGGCCTATGTAGGTGTGAGGCCGCGGGTAGATGGCCATGACTAAGATGCCAGACCGACTATATGTTCGCCTGTCATCTCTGAGTCCAGGACTGGAATCCCGGTGCATCATTTGCAAGGGTCTTACTCAAAAATCTGGGTCAAAGTTGCTTTTGCCCCACCTCCGACCCGAACGATTATAAATTATTGGTATGCCTAAGTTCCACTCATGAAACGTTATCGTAATCGTAACCCCAAGATTTCTACAGCGCCCAACGAAAGCCACGTCACGGGTACCAGCTTATTCACAGGGGAGTAAGAAGTAAAAATGTTCACTAGAAGTTGTGAGGCAATGGCTTAATAAACGGCGGAGGACAAACTATCATCGATCGAATTGTTAATGACTCATATGGATCTGGCTGCTGTAATCATAACACGATTGGACTACGTGTGCAATGAAAGTCCTCTTCCGCGAAGCCTTCTCGCTATTTACCCGATACGATCGATCTCTCGTAAGTCTCGTAATCTTCCCGTCGTTGTTACTTCATCCTACTCCGCGTATCTCTTCACCAATTCCCCGCGGTAGTTTGTGTATTTATTTAGCTGAACTTCTATGTATTACATGTTTAAAGGTTCGTATTTTGCATGTGTGTATAACGTAGATTAGTAATAACTTTAGTTTTGTTCCTATCGTGTTACAAATTTCGAACATATTTTAAACTGCCTCGCACGTCCCAATTGGTTAATAAGGAGACCATAAGGTTGCAGTTTCCAGAGTAATAATAATAATAATGATAATCGCTGAATGTACAGCGCCCTTTTTACGACCTCGGTCGCGTTACGGCGCTATATAAATTGTCTTATTATTATTAATAATAACAATAATAATGATGATGATGATGATGATGCTGATAATAACAACAACAACAACAATAATAATCATCATCATTATCATCTTCATCATCATCATCCTCATCATTATCATAACAATTGAGCACATTATCAGATAACATTGTGTGCACGCCAACGATTGTATTAAACGGAGACATGTCTATTGACATAAAGCATCATAACTCTCATGTTGACGTTTATATTCATCAAACACGTGATTTAATTACTTACGTGGAGGTTTCCCTTTTGAACTGCATGATTGAGGGGTCCTTAGAATGCGCTTTATAAAAGTATAGATACATACAAAATAATATACTGCACTGTTGAATTCAAACAGTTAAACTGCTCAAATATTGCTCATTTAATGTTATTGAGCTTTATCACATGAATTTTGCTTGATAAGGGCAGGCTTTTATCTTGCGCTAATAAAGTTTGCTTTACTTACTTAATTTCCGACATTGAAGTAGACATTGCATACGTACACACAAACATATATAGATAAATACATATACTTGACCATGAACTTGTTGGAGACATAAATATCCACATGTATAATGGCTCTAATGATACATCAAATAATAATATTATATCCAGTAATATATATCGCAATATAATATTTAATAATATATCTAACAATGTAGCTCCATGCTTCATTTTATTAAAGGCTAAGAAGTATCCAGTGTGACGGTGATAGGTGCTGAAGTGGCGCTATACAAATCATATTTGCATTGCATTAAATTACATTACGATCTCACCAGTGATGGAAAAGAATTATTTTCAGAAACTTCACAGGCTTCAAAACGTATCACTCAAAATAGTAGTTTTGTAGATTTAAGCTTAACAATCATTTTTGACTGTTTCTTCCTTAATTTGCATTTGACAAAGTTGGTACCTTACAGCTTTTGTAGTCGACAAAGCAGTGACAAATGTGTCGAACATGACATTATCAGAAAGAAACAGGTGTTCTTTGTTTAAAAAAACTTTAATTCGCCAGAAGCAGTTATATCTAGATAAGCGATTCTGATAAGTACAATGCCTAATCAAAAATCAAATACGAGTCACATTAGAGAGGAACCAAAATAATTAGCTACTAGATTAATACAATCGATTGAAAATAATTATGACTTAAGCTTAAACTGCAACGTCCTCATCATTTCTAATACTTTACACGTGTCCTAATATAGCGAGTTTAATGTCAATATTATTACATGATTATATAGCTTAATTATGCAATATAATTTAATTTCATGTAATATGTGGCAATACTATGCAGCGTAATGCGACGAAATATCTATGATGTACAATAGAACCTTCATATATGTATCTCGTTAGAGTGACGTCAAATGTACTAACGGTAAAGGTTAGATACTATATATGAACTCCTCAAAAGATGGTCACGTGGCTCGAAAAATATTTCTTATATTATAAAATGCAAACACGTCAGAAATTTGTCTTTGTTACGAATATTCTGATCCCAACTGGATAAAAAACCAAAGTGATCCAGCTGGCATGGCGTTCCATGGACGGTCACCCAAGGAAAAACTTACGAGGAAGCTCCATTTCAATGGGATCGTGTTTAAAGTAGGATTAAGTTTGTGATCCTGACCGAGTTATACCAGAAATGGGGTTACAACGAAATGTGTTATATCTTATAATAAAGTTCCAGTGTAATTTGACTAACTGTAATATAATGCAGCGTTAAGCTATGCTCTGTATAGTATGTTGGCGTCCATTCTGCTGCATTTGTTCACTGAGTTGTTGAAGTTCACTGAGCTTTCTTCACTCCAGACGGCATAAAGTCCCACCTCTGATTGGGTCCACCATGTTGTGGATAGGAGATGACCTTCGCTCCACGTGACATATTGCTTTCTACAGTAATTGTGAAAGTGAAACCAATAAAAGTGTCCGCCTAATATATATGCGTAAAATTCTTCTATATTTTTATGTCACACGCGATATGTTTTTCTTATGAGGAATATGACTACTATTACTACAATTTACCCTTCCGCTGTCACTTTTGCCACTATTTACTATATTATTCCCACTACCATAACTATCACTATCACTCCCATTGTTGGTTTTCACAGTATACATCTGAGGCATTAAACAAGAATAACGTTAGCTATTAACGTTAGTTAGCTGTTGAGAGTTTCATGTGAGTTGTATATTACATGATAGGCACTTTGAAAGCTGATAGAAACTAGATAGAAGGGAGGAAAGGTTAAACCCAATGTCTATTTAAAGATAGCAATTAAAATTTAGCATAGTTTAACTCTGGACATAACGTGGAGCGATAGGCAAGGTCTGGGCAGCTTCGTAACATAGTTCTGGGTACATGGCCACCCTGCAGTAGCTTTTTTGACAGGGAACATTACAGCAGTTTAGTCGTGGAGGTTCAACTTCATAGATCTGGTTAGATAGATCAGGGTATATAGTCTTCAAGGTATCTTTAAAAGTCGTCGAGTTCTCGTGGGGTGTCGTGTAGCTCATTCCGAATATAGCATGTAGACCTACTCAAAAGCATTTGTATCCTAATGACAAAAACTATAATCAACCTACAATATTACACTTTTACAACCCGAACTCCTACTACCACTACTACTATTACTATTATTTCTAGGCCATACTATGATAAACAACAATGTCGCGAATTCGTTTAATTAGAGTTAAGAAAAAAACCAATTTCAAAGTTCAGTAGTATATTTAGAATGCCTATTTACACCTTCTATTTTACAAAGACTCTTCCATTCAACAAAATAACCAATAATTGTCATACACTGCAAACTATCCTATACAGAAAAAACACCAGAATAAATCTCTCACGACAACTACAGCCTTACGGGCGTAGTAGAAGTCTCGGTCATCTGGCGTTGGCCATGCTCCGGTCGGCTTCTCCACACGCACACACGAAACGTCCCCACTCAGGAATACTTGACTGGTTTAGGATTCCATCCCTCGTACTCAGTCGATAAGCTCGGCAATGGTCCCACGTCATCAGACCAACCAACTCCAATTCAACCGTACCACCAGGACCACGGGTACCGGGGAAAAGGAATACTAAGTAAGAAAAGGAAAGCGTTTCTCGTCTTCTCGTCACTTTGCTCCTCCAGTTCCTCTGACTGAACCCTCCTTCGAATTCCCCGAAAATCGACTTCTCCTCGCTTCGCCACTCAGAAACTGACTCAATCCAGCGACCCCTTCAACACTCGGTACAGACGTCCTTCTTATTCATCGTGCCAAACAGCCGATCTTACTTTCCCGCCAGCCAGGTGCGTTCACAACAGGTATAAGCAAATTATAGCGCATTTTGTGACAAACAATATTTGTAAATGCATTATTGGTTTACCTGAGATATCCAGAACATTGTTGCAATCGGTACCGTTGACAATAAGATTACATTGTCGTTTCCAATTTTGAGATCCACCTCCGTTGTATGGGTTTATCACCAGTTCTCCGCCTAACATACATTAATTCACACACTATTACTATTACTATTATTAATTTAGTATTTTTAAATTATTATTATTATTATTTAAATTAATTATATATATTTTTAATACTACTGCCACTAATGAGATGAATACTGCTAATCCAACTATTATCGTTGTTGTTGCTGGTGCTGCATAATTATACTCTGCATAACAGCTATATTGTAAACAACAGAATATTACTGTGATAACTTGTGTAAGTAATTAATGCACTCGGTTATTTCACTACAGTGTTCACCACACCTTTACTATAGACCCACTAAACGTTATATTTCTAAAGCACATCTATGCCGTTTGTGTATAATATTGTTCACCGTGAAATTGAGGTGTTTATTTTTGCATTAATGACTTATTAACATTGCGCATCTATTCAAATCTTTGAACTATTGAGCGGCACTGTGATAGGCAAATAACAATCATGGATAACTCGTGTCAGCATCGAGAAAAACATATGGAAATTGCTCAGAAGGGGAGATAAACGATTCCATTCCTATGACAAGTTGCATGCCTTGCCTTGAATATCTAAGCAGTAGTTGTTGAGTTTGCTTCGGATGGTACCGGTGCATGGGTCATCGATCCACAGCTGGTTGTTTTGACAATTACCTCTCGGCCACATAATCACCTTTGAGCCGGGACAGGTATTACTCCACGCCACGTCCAAAACCAGGCCATTCAGTTTGCTTACAATGTAGTAGTACTGGAAGAATATATTAATAACTAGTGCCAAATCACCGCATCAACAACGGATAAGAACCAGATTTAGTAAAGTTCCTGAAAGATTAATATGCACATGTTGGAAGGTATAATCAATTTTCTAACTGACAGGCTCATTCCTCATAAGGGAGAGGTTAAATATAGGCTACAAATGACAGGCTCAGAAGATAAAGCAAAATATTATCGTCGTCGTCATCTTCACCATCATCACCACCACCATCATCATCAACAACAACAGCGTTCGATTCCCGGGCATGCATTAAAAAGTCAAATATTGATAATTTTCCACTACTATATTGTATTCCGCAACCAAAATTTAGCTCGCAATAAAGTAACTTTGCACAATTACAAAAGACGACATACATTTTGCCTTCATGTGAAGTAAGAATACGCGTTAAAGACGCGCTTTTGGAAATTTCTTTTCCAAACAGATTCAGGTAATTTTTTAGTAATGCTTGCTTAAATTTATGTACAGGTAAAAGTTTTTAATCGATCGGTTTTTAAAAGATTCTACTTAAAATAATATAAACTAATAATCTAGCTTTACAGGTCGAAATAAATTATTAGTATCTTATAAGACTTTGAGGGCAATATTAGGATTGCAAATACTTACCAAAACTCTCTCCTTTAATTGAGCTGAAGACCAACTATGAAAATATTCTCTGACCTATTGCATTTCGATCAGGCTTTCTACAACGGCTTTTTACAGTGGTTTCCCTCCAATCGAAAATCGATTGATAATGATAATGATACTGGTAATGATGATGATGATGATGATCGTTGTAATAATAACATAACATAACATAACATTCTTTTTATTGATCCAAAAAGAGAAATATAACAGCGAAATGCATAATATTCACAATTGTTGAAGGAAACAAAAGGAGAACCCAGAAGGGACCAAAGTCCCGCTTATTAGGGTCCCCCTGTACCAACAGCTATTGCTAAATGACGAATGATTGACAGCATCATTAACTGAAAAAAAACATAGTAGAATCTGAACGAGTTGTAATACAAAAAAATGAATAATAATAATAATAATATGATGATGATGATGATGATGATGATGATGATGATGATGATAATAATAGCAATTTAGAGAGCGCCGTAGTACGGGCGAGGCAGAAGAAAAGGACAGATGATGTAGCTGTAGATGATTTGAAACATCAACAGCAGTCATAAGATATCTTAAGAAGATGTGTCTTGAACCGTGACTTGAATGTGTCTAGGGATGGGGCGTTCGTCACATGGTCAGGAAGACTGTCCAACGCAGTGAGTCCAGCGAATGATGTCTCGTTCATTATGAAAACGACGCTATGGAAATCACTGATTGGACCAGATAAATTAGATATTAAATATGTTGAATATGCATTTGATTTTGCAAAATGCTTCTGCTTCATTCAACAAATGGAGATGTGATATATATAACATGTATATATATATGTATCATATATAAATGTGGAGATGCGATATATATATCACATCTCCATATATATATATGGAGGTGTGATGTATATATATATATATATATATATATATATATATATATATATATATATATATATATATATATATATATATATATATATGTGAATAACACTTACTTCACACATGCTGAAGTCAGTGGTTAAAAGCGAGAACGATGAAACCTGAACACATCACAAACTTTCAGCTTGATCAAGCATTTAATACAGCAGTCAATAACAGTTTTTATTCGTCATTGTAGCAGTGGCGGACCCAGGATTGCTTGCGAGGGGGTTAAAGGATTTCCAGAGGTGCGCCCGTTTTGGTAGCCCATCATGCATGAGTCTGGTCTGAGGGTCCCCGCATATAACAAAGAGTGGCGGGAAGGGAGAGCCGCCACCCAACTCCTTAGGGCTAAATCTGTCACTGCACTGTAGTGACTTCTTGAAATCTTAGACTCAGTTTTGTATTGTGCATTGTTGAGGTGACGGTTTTGGAAAGTATTCCAGAAAGAATTTCGCCAGTTCGCTCATTCTCATTTCTCACCTGTCAATCTAAGCACTCCTCCGCTTGGCCTCTCTCGACTATCCTATCCTGCTTCTGCTCCTGTACCATCCCATGGCCACCGTAACGAACGATTTCTATCGTAGCACCATGTTGTCCACTTTTCCTCGAACTGACTAAACAACCTGGCCCTTGAGGACTTAATTCCATATAGCGCGGCCTGTAAGCTCGTCTCTCAGACGCGGTTTTTGTGTGGCGCCGAAATGATAGGAAGATTTACATTTATATTTTCCTTCAGGATAGCTATATGACTTTGATTTTCCTGAAAACTTAAAACTTTTTGTATTTATATATTTGTGCAACTCAAAGTCCTGTGCTGCATTATAAGATGAAATATGCAATAAAGTGATATTTTTATTAAATTATTCCAAGATACAATAAGAGATTTAAAATCTGTAACAACATAAGGACACTGTTTACATATTCATTTTACTTTATGACAATGAACTCAGAAAGTAGACAGTCCACAGAACAATGCCTAATATTAAATTCTCTGTGTTCTACAAGCAGCCACTGGCTTAGAAATGGTGCAGTAAAAATTTAGCTCTATATGCTAAGTTGAATTTGTTTTAGTAGCCTTGCTGGGTATATTAGTGTCAACCCATTTTAGACATTACTACTCTTAAGACTGCACTAAAGTTCACTACCTGACTATGGAAAATTTCTTTTGAGCTCTCTGATCCAACCGCCTGTCTCCAACTGAATGCCGCAGTCCTCCAAAGATTTGGCCAACGACTTGGTTGCTGTCCGCGTAGTCTGCCAGCGAATAAATGCAAAATATGAGGTACATGCACGTTCTTATATTGCGACCGTGTGGCCTTGACCCTTGTATGGCTATTCAATGGATAGCCATACAGTGACACCGTGGACTGCCTCAGGGTTAGGTGCGTAGTTGGTTAGTCTATGCTGACGCATATAATTCAGTAATTCAGTAATTGTAATTCAGTATATCGCCCACTCAAAAGAAATTAATCAGACGCAGTCACGCCATCACGATTCAGTGTAATTCAAACCAACGCATGGACTGTGTCTCGTGCACTTGTTCGTCTGAGATGTAGGCCTATAACGTCGTATGCTTAAACTTAGATTTAAATTAACGAATAATTTGTTGATTTTATCCATGCATTATAGCTTATGCTGTTGACTTGTTTATTGCTATAACAAGCCTTTATGTCTCCATCATAACACAACAGACACAGGACTGTTACATAAACAGGACAGTACGTAGCATGCATCACCTACCCTGTAGTTCTCTGTATCTCCGTCTTTCTGTCTCTTCCAACGGATGTATTGCAAGCTTTCACAGTATCGCCTGTAAAGCATCAGACAGAGTATATATCACACATTATTAGTATGATGGAAGATGTATGTTTTTTGTGTTACAAAACATTTTGTGCGAGTGTTTTCCAGTAAATAACAAGCACTAAATTTCAGCGTGTGCCACTTGTCGAGGACTGTACTCGGGCCTTATTTAGAACACTCCATCATTGCACAGATCTCACAACACTCCGTCATTGCACAAGACCTCACATCTGAAACAACTGCAAACGTAAACTCGAGATTTCTACAGCGCCCAACGAAAGCTAAGTCGCGGGAACCAGCTTATTCACAGGCGCTCGATCAATATAAAATTGATAGGCGAGAAGGGTTCTGTTCCATGTCAAGATCCAAGAGTCTATAGAGACACTAGAGAAAGCCCAGAGGAGAGCTACTAAAACGATTGGAGGCTTATTTAAGATCTGGGGAAAGGTTTAAAAAGTATAGGCTAACAATATGCTAGAGAATGAGCATACTAGACTTGAATGAAGCTAAGAAAATTAGGCCCATCACCCAAAAGATAGCAGTTTCGTGGGAGAGGCTCTTTGAAATTTCATCAAACTAGGCAACTCGGGATCATTGGGATAACATATTTATTTAACAAACCGACAGAGCTTCACTGAAGAAACTGTTACGTGCAAATTTTCTAATATTTACCTGACTATGGTTTGGTTTTGGTGCGCCATCGATTGATGCCTTGTGCCTTATACATCGACGCTGTACAAGTTGCCATATATTATTATTAGGATGATAATTGTAATTAGATTGTTCTAAACCAAAAACATTTTATGGCCTGACAACAATTGCAATGGGTTTAATTGTGATTTTCAAAGGCTAACGGAATCGTTATTCATTGTAACCGAGTCTGCGTATTTTCATCTATCACTGTGCCCTGCCAAGCATCGTTTGCAAGCACGCATGTTGTTGAAGTATAATTTATGCTGGCCAGCGTCGACTTGCGACCGTGATTTGAAATCTAATGGTGCGTTAAAATCTATTTAGCCAGAAAATGATTCAACTGCGTAGGTGTGGAATTTCGACGAACCGTGACGCGACTGGATTAGCAGGAAATGCAAGGTCATTGAGCCCATAGTACACCATTTACAGCCAACAGTCACATGTGGAGGCATATAGACGCATGCAGATATATCCGTATTTACCGGCATATGTTTTAAATATTTTGTTACAATAGAGTTTGAAACTTGTGATAGTACCTAAATATATATTTTCGGTTATTTCTTTTACGTATACAATCGCACATCCATGGACCCAATTGCCAACATACATATAGATAGGCCCCTATATGGGTAATATCACCAGTTTTAATTGTAATTAAAAACTTCTCGAAGTGTCCATTCATCGTACACTGACGACTTTACTCTTCACCCTTACACTGTATAGCTGTAAATTTAAACATTTTCGTCTACAATACGGCAAGTTATATTTGAATAGTAATCCGTGTCTTAACTATTGTAGCTTGATTATCATTCACGCTGTTGACACCAAAAAAGTAAACAATTTCTATAATGGCTGTCGCACAGAACTTAACAAGATTGCGCAGAGAGCTAATATTCAATGATCTATTTAGCTGTATATCAGGTTGCCATAGATCGCAATATTTTTTTAGCCCAATAAAGTTCTCAATTGTTTCATATAATTAATGTTCGTGGGCAAATTTCCATTTGTCATTTCAAAATGCCCCGATGGTAGCACAGAACAAGTTCAGGACCGCATGCTGCAAGAAAGAAAAGGGAAAGAAGAAAAGAAGGAGGGAAGAACGAAGGACGGAAGGACGGATGGAAGGAAGGAACGAACGAACGAAGTAAGGTATAATGCATGAATGGACGAAAAGAAGTATGGATGAACAGATTTATTGATGGATGGATGGTTGGTTGGATGGATGTACAATTGTACAAGATGGTCGAAACACAGGATAAAGAGAACGAGAGAGAAGGAGGGAGAGAGAGACAGACAGACAGACAAGGAAACACATACATCGACATAGACATAGACTCAGAGATAGAAATGGAAGAAGGAGGGCAGAGAACGAAATAGAGGGAGAGAATATGGAGCTTGCGAGTATCAGCGAGATATAAGTAGACACAACGCGTGGGATGGTCCACATAGTTTTATTGACGCGCCAGGCGCTGTATTAGACTGCGAATAAATTATTCAGTGCCACAGCTGCAGAAGCCAACCATTTCCATTAATTATATGTAGACCGAGAGCATAAAAACGACATAAAACGAATGACCAGATCCTGGTGGTAGTGATCGTGGCTGTCACGTTTGTCTGTGTGACGGTACGCCGGTGGGTCTATGTCTGTCTGTCTGGTTTGAGTCTATGTCTGTGAATCTGCCTATGCCCATAAACCTAGGGCTAGGGCTTCCTTGGCCCCCACTCTCAAAACTACGCCGTAATCGATGCCCTTGGTAGAAGAACAAGTCCTAAACGAAATCCCACATACTCACTCTCATTGCTGAATTCAAACTGTTATACTGCATAAAATTTGCTCATTAAATGTTTTCGATCTTTATTAAATCGCACGAATATTTTGCTTGTAAAGCGTTGGATTTCATCTTGCGCTAATTAAGTTTACTTTACCTACTTAATTTCCGATTTTGCCCAAGACATTCCATACGTACACAACACACATACATACATCCGCTGGACCAGGTATTCATGTAGGGCATAAATATCCACATGGAAAAGGGCTCTAATGATAAATCTAATTATATATCCAGTAATATATATCTACTTATAATATCTAATAATATATACATATAACAATATGTGTAATATTATATCTAATAATATGTGTAATAATAATAATAATATTGCTAAAACAAAACCCAGTCTACTCCATGCTTCATATTGTCAAAGGCTAAGAACTATCCTGTTTGACGGCGATAGGTGCTGAAGTGGCGCTATATATATCAAATTAACATGACATTAAGGTCAAAACCAACGATGAAAAACGAATTATTTTCATAGCCTTTTCAGCTTTTAACCTGAACACTTAAGGCTAAGGTTAGATCATCATTTCTGGTGTTTCTTTTTTACTTTCCAGCTGACAAAAAAGTCGGTACCTTGTCGCTTATGTGGTCTCTCAAGCAGTGATCAATGTGTCGAACAAGACATGATCAGGAAGAAACATATGTCTGTTTCGGTTATAAACTTTATTTCGTCACAATCGGACAGCAAAAGTCGCAAGAAGCAGCTTTATCTAGTTACGTTATTCTAAGAAACACTGTGGTTTATCAGGAATCAAATGCACCTCACAGGAGAAAGGAACAAATATAATTTACAATTAGATCAATACGATAGAATAAAAATAATTATGATTTGTACTTAAAAGTGCAATTTCCGTGTCATTTTTAATATGTTACCCGAATTTGCGCTATAACGAAATGTATTATTACTCATAAGGAAGTTCCTCTGTAATTTGATTAATTGTAATGTAATTTAATTCTAAGTTAAGCTATGCTTTCTTTCGGTATAGTATCTTGGCGTCCATGCTGCAGCGTGGGTTCATTCAACTGTTGAAGTTCACTGAGCTTTCAATTAACCAGAGAATTTGAATTTCCACTTCTGATTGAGTCCACCATGATACGGAGCGTAGATGACACTGGCTCCAGCTGAATTGTCACCGTCTACAGTAATTGAGCAAGTAAACCAATGCAGGTGAACGCCTAATATAGGCGAATAGGCCTTGTACAAGTTTATATCATACGGGATATGGTCTTATCATGAGGAATATTACAACTTCTACAATTTACCTTTTCGCTGTCCCTACTGCAACTATTTCCATAACTATTTCAAGAATCAGGTAAGTTAGCTGCTGAGAATTTTTTGAGTTGCACATATCAGGAAAGGCGCTTTGGAATTTGATAGAAACTAGATAGCGGGGAGAAAGAGGTGCAGCTCTAAGCCTGTTGGAAGACTGCAATTAAAATTTAAGTAAATTATTACTCTGGGCATAAAAAGGTGGGTTAAACAAGGTGTAGGTATCTTCGTAACATAGTTCCGGGTGTACGGCCACCCTGCAGCTCTTTTGACAAGGACCATTACAGTACTTTAGTCGTGGAGGCGCAACTATCATAGATCCGGTAGGATGACCTGTTGGGGATTGAACACAGGGCTCGCTGCGACCACGCAAATCATAGTTGTTTATGCTGCATCCTATTGAAAATAGTTACTTATGTACGGATGGCTAGCAGAAAAAGATCGTTAAATAGATAGATAGACAGACAGACAGACAGATAGATAGATTTAGTTGTTTTCAGACAATTCGTCTGCAGTAAAGCAGGATGACACTATTCTATAATCTGCATTCTTTTTGACTGAGGATGGACTTATATTACAGATTAAGGTAAACGTTTGGTAGTTCAGTGAAGCTTAGTCTTCATGGTTTCTTTACAATTCTCAGTGTTCTCGTCCGATGTAATGTAGTAAGTTTAAATCAATAATGACAAAATAAACTATCATCAACCTACAATATTACACTATTACAACCCAAGCTCCTACTACCACTTTTACTACTAGGCTTGCTATGCTAAACGACAATAATTTATAAATTCATTATTGGTCTACCTGCGATCTGTAGAACTTTGTTTTCATCAGTGCAGCTCACAATAAGATCATCTTTTCGTTTCCACTGCTGAGATCCACATCCTTGACGGTATTTGTTTAACACCACTACTCCGTCTAACAGGCATTAATTCATACATTTTTACTATTATATTTTTATTATTTTTAGTTTTATTTCTATTATTAATTTTGTAATTTCTTAGACAACTAGCACTAATGGCATCAATGTTTCTGTTCCAACTATTATCGTTGTTGTTGTGGTACGGGTGCTGCATAATTACACTTTGCATTACGGTGATATTATAAACAACAGATTATTACTCTGACAACTTGTTTAAGTAATTAATTCATCCGATAATTTCTTTGCAGCGTTAACCACACCTTTACTATAGCCCAGCTATACATTTCTATTCTAAAGCTTATCTAAACTGTTTGTGTATAATGTTGTTCACTGCCAAATTGAGGAGTTTATTTTGCATTATTTAAGATTGCACATTTATTCTAATCGTAGGATTACTGAGCTGCAATCTAACAGGCAAGCAGCAATCTTGAATCACTCCTGTAACCATCGACAAAAACATATGGAAACAGGCCCAAAAGGAGCGATAAACGATTCCATTCAAATGACAAGTTGCATGTCTTGCCTTTAATATCCAAGTAGCGGAAGTTCCATGCGCTTCGGATATTACTGGGAGGTTGGTGGTCGAACCACAGTTGGCGATCACTGCGATTTTCTTTGGGCCACATAACGACCTTTGTGTCATCCTCCACGTTCAAAACCAGTCCATTCAGTTGGCTTTCAATAAAAAAGCACTAGAAGAATATATATTAATGATTAGCGACTTTCCATTGCATCATGTAAGGGCGAGGGCCAGAATTTGTTAAATTCCTTAAAGGCTGATATGCACAGGAAGCTATAATCAATTTTACTAGTAGACAAGCTTATCCACAGTGCTCATTCTATATAAGGACGTGGCTTAATACAGGTTACAGATAATGTTCTCAGAACATGAAAAAGTCATCGTCGTCGTTGTCATTTTCATCATCCCTATCGTCATCATCATCATCAAGGGTTTTCGGACCAAGGGTTCAAAGGTTAAATATTTTATAATTTTCCACGGCTATGTTTGTAAGCCGCAACCGACAGTTAGCTTGCAGCAACGTAGTTTTGTATAAATACAAAAGACGACAGAGAGCTTGTGTTCACATTATGTAGAATAAGAATACGTGTTAAAGATGCGCTTTTGGACATTTCTCTTTCAAACAAATTTATGTGATTTTGATAATGCTTGCTTCAATTTCTGTGCTGATAAAGTTTTCGAACTGATTATATTTTAAAAGATTCGTTTAAAACTAATAGCCTTACAGATTGGATATAAATTACTGGTATCGTATAAGATTTTGAGGGCAGTATTAGGATTGCAATACTTCCTAAAACTCTTTCTTTTAACAAGCTGAACACCAACAATTAAATATTATCTGACCAATGGCATTTCGACCATACTGCTTCAACGGATTATGAATTTTGGGTGTAATTTTCCTTCAAGCCTCAATCGATGGATGTTTCGCGCAACTTGAAAAAAAACACTTTGGAAGTAATCGATTGGACTAGGTAAAGTAGATATTGAAAGTGTTAAATATGCATTTGATTTTATAAAAGCCTCTGTTTCATTCGACAAATATATATATATGTGTGTGTAGGTGTGTGTGTGTGTGAATCACACTTACTTTAGACTTGTCGAGTTTATAGCACATGTTGAACAGAAAGAACGATTAACCCTGTACACAGAAAATCCTTTTAGTTTGCTTAATTTAGTACAGTATTTAGTACAGCATTTAGCATAGCAGTCATTAACGTTTTCTTATTCAGCACTGTAGCGTCTTCTTGAACTCTTAGACAGTTTTGTATTGTGCATTCTCTGAGGTGACGGTTTTGAAACGAACTCTCGAAAAACTTCCGCCAGTTCGCTTATCCCCCTTTCTCACCTGTCAATCTGAGCATTCCTCTCCTTGGCCTGTCTCGGCTATCCTATCCTGATTCCGCTCCTGCACCATCCCATGGCCACCATAACCAACGATTTCGACCATAGCACCATGTTGTCTCTCCTTGTTGACCTCTTTCCCCCGAATTCCCGAACTAACGAAACAACGTGGCTATTGTGGACTTGATTTCATATGGCGCAGCGAACAAGCTGGCCTACCAGAGGTGAATTTTGTGTTTCGTCGAGAAAGTATAAAGATTTACATTTAAATTTTTTCGATAACTTAACAAATTTGTATTTACAATTGTGCAATTCGAAATCCAGCGCTGCACTTTGTTCAAAATGTTTAAGAATTTACGCTCCACTTGAAAGATACCAAAACGGAATGAAGTTCTATATAAAGTAAAAGAAATTTCCTAAGATGCGAGAAAGTGTAAATATTAACGACAAATTTGCATTAAATAATACATTGCGACTTCTGTAGAAAATGTTACGACATTCATTCGAGAATAACTCAACGGATCCTCTTCGCTGTAAGCTGTGGGCATAACCCTAACAAAATCCGCTATTTTTCTCATTTAAACATGGCAAAAGTGACCAAGAAACTTGATCTGAGGTACGACAAAATCATGAGCTTGCTGCACCGAATTTTCCACGTGCCAAATTTCACTTGTGAAAGGCAAATTGTGGTCTTCGAGTGAGCAACCAACCAAACAGAACTGTTCTCTAAGACTAAGTGTCAGTTCACGAGTAAGTAAGACATTTGTTAACGCGCCATGTGTCCATCGGCTGGGCGAGGAAACGTAGGCGAAAATCTTACGATACTGTAAGATTTAAATAAATTAATAAATGCGTGAGTTATGGTTGATTTGTATACAGCTGCTGTTTGCAACGTCTTAATCTTTAATTACTTAGCAGTTTGCTATTCTGCTTCCTGCAGCAGTTGCTGGCTTTCGTTTTGTCACTGTTTTCTTGTTAATCCTACCCTGGTTCAAGCTACATACAAACGGTGCTTCTCCTGTCTGAAGTGTGCAGTACGGAATGTCGTACGTTAGTCCGCTATGTGGCGTATGTGTGAAATCGGGTATTGCTACGACTTTCTGTCTGCGTTGCGGCAAAAAACAAGTGGTAGATTCCTACTAATATAATGGCACAGTGTTAAGGTTGGGTTTTCAATTCCTCACCAGACAGTAGCAGAAATCTCAAAACCACTTTCTGCCTTGGCAGAGGATTGATGCTACGACCTCTCGATTAACAGTCCAACATGCTTACTACTAGACCAGTGTTTTCCAATCAGAGGTTCGGTAGACCAGATGGCGCAAGTGAAGCAAACATCTCAGAACATCTTTCTGTCCTTGTGAGGATTTGAAGCCGCAACCTGTGGGTTGGAGTCCAGTATGCTCACCACTAGACCTGTGGTCCTCAATGTTTTTCGTCCCGGGGACCACTTGTTCACGGGAGTAAAAGTTATGGCAGACCACCTACGGCCCAACAATTTTTATCGGGAATGAAAAGATACGACCGTTAAGGGTAAGATCGTTTTCACTATGTTAAGAATAGTTCGATTTTGTTGAGAAAAGTCCATTTTGCGTACACCTTATTCCAAGTTTATATCCAAATGACATTTAAACGCTCCATGCTCTTAATTAATTTTACTCGTAGGCGGATTTACTTTACAAAATTTGCAACAATATAAAGACATCCTTTCATATAGTCATTTAGTTTTCGCCAATAAACTCATTAAAATATACTCGCCATAAAACAATGCCTGCTATTGAAGTTTCTCTGTTCGTCAACCAGCCACTGTTAGAAATGGAGCAGTAGAAATTTGGCTCTGTATGCTAATTTGAGTCCACTTTAGTAGTTGGCTTGCTGGGCATTTTAATGTATGTCGTCTTTGGACATAACTAAACTTAAAACTGCGCTAAAGTTGGTTACCTGAATATGAAAAATTTCTCTTGGGCTGTCAGATCCGACCGTCTGTCTATAACCGAATGCAGCAGTCCGCCAAGATTCTGGCCAAGGTTTGGGCTGCTGTCCGCGCAGTCTGCCGGCGAATAGTAACTGAAAAATGTAAATGTTTACGGTTTTATATAGCGACGCTATGGCCTTGACCCTGCCAAATTTAAATTAATTTTCCAGTAACCAAATTCCGGCAGGTAATCATCTGTAATCTGTTATCGGAAATTAGCATGCCGCCCCCGTAAGAAATCTTATCAGACAGACTCATTCTGTTGATTCGGTGCAAATCAAAAACCAACCCATGGACTGTGTCTCATGCACTTCTTCGTCTAATGCCCATACTTGAGTTTAAATTAATGAATTTTCGATGACTTTAGCCATGCATTATAACTTAAGCTTATGACCTGTTTATTGCTGTTATGAGCCGTTATGTCGGCAACATAGCACAACAGATACATGACTATAACATAATCAGGACAGTTTGTAGTATGCATCACCTATCCTGTAGTTCTCTGTATCTCTGTCTTTCTATCTCTTTCAACAGATATAATGCAAACGTTTACAATAATATAGCTCTTAAAGGATCACACAGCGTATTATACAATAATTAGTATGACTGAAGATGCATATTTTTATGCTATAAACATTTTGTGCGAGTACTCTCTGGTAAATAACAAGCACTCCAAATTTCAGCGTAGGCCGCAGTTGAGAACTGTGATCAGCCCCAATTAAGAATACTGCATCAATTCATAGACCTCCCATCTGAAACAATAACTATAGAGAAACTAAGAGAAAGCCCAACGGATAGCTACTAAACGATATGAGGTTATTTAAGAATCTAAAGAAAGGTTAAAAAATAGGCTAGTAAGAATGTGCACATAAGACTTTTATGAAGCGCAAAAGATTAGGCCTTTCACCCAAAAGAATGCCGTTCCATGACAGAAGTTCTTTGAAATATCATCACACTAGGCAACCCGGGGCATATGCATAGATTATTTAACTAACAGACGGTTTCACTGAAGGAACTGCTATGTGAAAACTGGTTATTGAACCTATAAGGTAGAATATTTCTAACAGAGATGAAAAGTCTTCTGAGCCACCTAAAACCTAAATATCTTAAAACAGGAAGCCTGGACGTACAATTAAATTCAACCTTCAACCTTTGCAATGACAATCCATCACGATAACCAGTAGACTAGTGTTCGATGG
The DNA here is from genome assembly GCA_964023275.1 of Norana najaformis. Taxonomy (NCBI): domain Eukaryota; kingdom Metazoa; phylum Annelida; class Clitellata; order Crassiclitellata; family Hormogastridae; genus Norana; species Norana najaformis. Next base: position 30,660,684 of record OZ029919.1, read on the forward strand.
AACACTGATGAATTTTGACTGAGTGAAGTTTGGCATAAAAGTGAATGTCGATGAATTGTGACGTGACTGAATTAGCAAGAAATTGACTAAACTGCATAGGCAGGTCTAACGTAATATCAACAAAAAACAACCCCAGTGGACTGACTTCCCGGAATTGACCTGAATACGGTTTGGTTTTAGTGCTCCATCGGTTGACGCCTTGTGCCTTAGGCACAGGCGCAATCATAGCTGTCATATATTATTTATTACTACAACAACTATAAGTGTAATTCTATTGTACTTAACCAAGACCATTATATTGCCAGACAACTGCAATGGTTTAACTATGATTTCCTAAAGCCAGCCGAATCGTTATTCGTTGTAACTGAGTCTGTGTTTTTGCATGTATTGGCAGATGTAAGCCCCCTACGTTTTGTGTGAAAGACGCAGCGTTCTACAGAATTTTCCTTGCCCGAGCGTCGTTTGCATGCATGCATGTTATTGAAGTATGTTTTATGGTGGGCACCTGTCTCCTTTCGACGTTGATTTCACATTTAGTGTTGAGTTAAAATCTAAGTAGCCAGAAAAAGACTCATCTATGTAGGAGGGATTTAAGGAAAGGTTCAAAAAGTATCGGCTAGCAATACTCGATAGAACGTGCACATTCGACTTTTATGAAGCTTGAGCAGTGATACAATCAAATTAGCAAGAAATGCAACTTAATTGAGCCCATATTCAGCCAAAAATCACACTTGAAGGCATATACACGCATGCAAATATTCCAGTATTAATCTGCATATGCTTTTTTATTCAATTATGTTATCTTTTGAAACTTGCGTCAGTACCAAAATATATTTTCGGTTATTAATTTTACATATACAGTCGCACACTGATCGAAACAATCGCCCACATACATATACTTATATGGGCAATATTGAATCTGTTTTAATGACAGTTAAAAGCATCGGTAAACTACTTATATGTCAACTAATCGTTTTATTAACGTTTTTCATCTTCAACGTTACGCCGTTAAACTGGAGGTTTAGATGTGTTCGTTTACAGTTCGGTAAATTTAATTTTTAATAGCACTCTGTGTCCTGATAATCATCTCTTAATTGACATTCACGTTACCGACGTATGGTAAACAATTTCTAGAATGGCTGTCGCGCAGAGCTAGAACAAGATCGCGCAGAGAGCTCATAATCAAATATCTTACATATACAATACAATACAATTAAAATCTGTTAATTAGATCCTTACAAAGTCCAGACGCAGACTAGGAGGTAAGTTTTAAGGTTAGAGCGAAAGAGAATCGCGAACATAAAACGGTAGAATGTTCCAGATGGAGGGACCAGCAACTGTGAATGAACGCCGGCCAGAATATGGAACAGAGCTTTGTGTCAGCTTGCTATAGGTCTCAGAATTGTTAGTAGCCCAATAAAGCTCTAATTTGTTTCATATAATTAATGTTTACAGGCAACTTTTGTAATTTTAAATTGCCCCGAGGGTCGCTTATACCAGTTCAGGCCCTCAGGATCCGCATGCTGCAAGAAAGAAAAAGGTTAGAAGGAGAGAAAGAAAAGAAGAAGAAAGGAAGGAAGGAAGGAATAAGGCATGGAAGGCCGGAATGAAGAAAGTACGGATGGATGAATGGACTGATGGATGGAAGGTAGGAAGGAAGGATGGAAGTACGGATGGATGGATGGATGTGCAACTGTACATGATAGTCGAGACTCAGAATAGCAGTTGTAGAAGGAATGCAAGATATATGACAGAGAGAAGAAAACGAAGGAAAAAGGGAAACTGACAAAATGAAAAGGAAAGCGAAAAGATCTTTTCTTGTAAGAATCAAAATGGTTAGAAGGAGAGAAAGAAATGAAGAAAGGAAGGAAGGAAGGAAGGAAAGAATGAAGCATGGAAGGACTGACGTATAATGCATTTACGGAGACGGTAATATACAAGGCGATAATAACATATAATTATAGCTACTGAAATGAATCTGATCTATCTAATAATATATCTAATGAAATGTATCTAACTATAATATATCTATTAATAAATATAATAATAGGATTATTACTACTAAAATAAAACCTAGAGTCTACTCCATGTTTCATTTTGGCAAAGTTTAAGGACTATCCTGTTTGATTGAGATTGGAATTGAAGTGGCGCTATATAAATCCTATGTACATTGTATTAAATTACATGACGATCAAAGCATTGATGAAAAAAGAATTATTTTCAGGACCTTCTCAGCTTCTAAGAGCATCACTCAAGAACTTAATTTTGTGGATATAATCATTTCTGACTTTTTCTTCCTTTCTTTCCATTTGTCGCCTATGTGGTCTCCCAAGCAGTGACTGATGTGTCGAACAAGACATGATCGGAAAGAAACAGATGTATGTTTCAATTATCAACTTCATTTCGTCACAATCAGGCAGCAAAAAATCAATAGAGCAAGAAGCAGTTATACCTAGTTATGTGATTCTGACAAGCACAATGTTTAATCATTCATCAAATACACGCCCTAGGAGACAGGATCCAAAATAATTAACTACTAGATTAGTACGCTCGATTAAAAGTGATTATGATTTAAGCTTAATAGTACAATGTCCTCATCATTTCTATTACGTTACACGTTTCATAATACAGCTAGTGTAATGTGAATAGTGTTAAATGATTAGGTAGCTCAATTATGTTGCGATGCAAGTTAATGTCATTTAATATGCGACAATGCAATGCAGCACAATGCGTCGTAATACACCATGATGTGCAATAGGTCTGTACTATAAATTTCTTGATATACTGAGCTAAATTGCACTAAAACTGAAGGCTCCACAATTGTTTACCGTATATGAACTCTTCATAAGATTGTGTCGAGGTTTGAAGAATATTATTTCTATGCTAAAGTGCAAACATGACTGAAACTTGAATTTGTACTGATATACAGGATGAAGGACTAAGGTGATCCTGCTTGCATGGCATTCCATGGACGGACACCTAACGATATTTTGTAAGGAGGCACGCTTTTGGTTTTGAGCGTACTTGCCAGTTTCGTAGATCGTCACAGAACCAAGTTTCAATCTAGGTTTTGATTTAATAGGATTGTGTTTAAAGCCGGATTAAATCTGTGATTCTGACCGAATTATATCAGAATTTGCGTTATAACGAAATGTTGTATAACTTATAAGAAGTTCCTCTATTACTTGATTAAGTATGATGTTATGCAATGCTACTTTACGCTATGCTATCTTTCTTAATACTATCTTGGCGTCCATTCTGCAGCATTTGTTCACTCAACTATTGAAGTACACTAAGCTTTTTTTAATCCAGACAATTCAAAGATCCACCTCTGATTAGGCCCACCATGCATCCGATAAGAGATGACCTTGGCTCGTGCTGACTTGTTGCCGCCTAGAGTAACAGAGCAAGTGACACCGAAACAAGTTTACTCGTAATACAGGCGTATGGGCCTTGTATATTTTAAAATCATAGCGCTGTGTTCTTCAGATGAAGAATATTACTACCAATAGGACCTATTACAATTTACCCTTCCACTGTCACTACTGCCACTATTTCAAGTACTATCCCCACTAACACTAATATCATTACTATCGCTACCACCGCTATTGCTACAATCACATTGTTAATCTGACGGAGGTAAAAGCATAAAGTAAGTCAGCTGCTGAGAGTTTCTTATGAGTTGTATCTTATATGACAGGTACTTTGGAAGCTGATGGAATAGGTAGAACATAGGAGATAGAGAAATGAAGCGGTTCGGCCCAGTGTCTTTTGGAAGACTGCAATTAAAATTTAGTTATAGTTTAACTCTGGCGTGATGAGCTAGGCAAGGCCTGAGCAGCTTCATAACATAGTTCCGGGTGTATGGCCATCCTGCAGCAGTTCTTTTGATCAGGAACTTTACAGCAATAGAGTAATTGCGGCACAAATATCATACATCCGGTAGCTTGACCTGTTAGAGATGGATCGCACTGGTAGCTGCGACTGCGCATGTCACGAGTGTCTATCCTATAGGAAATAGTTACTTATGTACGGATAGCTAGCAGAAAAAAGATAGTGAGAAGGAGAGGGAAGAATGCTAGACACACAGTTGCTTTCGGACGAATCGTTTCATAATCAACCAGAATGACAGAATTCTATAATCTGTTTTCTTTGTGACTCAGGATGGACATAGATTTCAGACTAAGGTAGTCGTTTGGTAGATCAGGCTATATGGTCCTCGAAGTCTCTTTAGAATTCGCAGCGTTGTCGTTCGGTGTACCGTAACTCAGTCTAATCCTGCCTGTAGGCCTACATGAAAGACATTTTCGTATCCTAATGAACTACCATCAACCTACAATGTTACACTATTACAACCCGAACACCCACTGCCACCACTAATATTACTATTATTACTATAATACGGTATACAACAATATTTGTAAATTCTTTATTGGTTTACCTGAAATGTCTAGAACATTGTTGCAATCGGTAATGCTGACAATAAAATCAGATTGTCGTTTCCACTGTTGGGATCCACATCCTTTACTGTATGGGTTTATCACCAGAACTCCATCTAATTTACATAAATTCATACATATTTTTATTACTATTAATAATTCGTTATTAGTAATTTTATTTTTGTTATTAGTTTTATAAATTTTTAAATACTACCACCAATGGCTTCATTATTACTAAACCAACTATTATCGTTGCTGCGTAATTATACCATGATATTATACACAGCAGATTTGTAGTGTGATAACTTGTATACGTAAATAATGCATCCGATTATTTCATTAGAGCGTTTACCAGCCCTTACTAAAGCCCAACTACACTTTTCTATTTTAAAGCACGTCTATACTGTTGGTGTATAATAAAAATGTTCACTGTCAAATTCAGGTGTTTACTTTTGCATTAATGACTTACAGTACTATTACTTGGCATCGATTCAACTGCGCGGAGTTGTGATAGGCAAGCGAGAATCTTGGAATACTTGGATCCGTCGTGTCAACATTGACATACACATATGGAAAAAGCTCATAAGGGGAGATAAACGATTCCGTTCCTATGACAGGTTGCATGCCTTGCCTCTGAGATCTAAGCAGTAGTCGTTTAGTCTGCTTCGGATGGTACCGGTTTCGGGGTCGTCGATCCACAACTGGGCGTCAGCGTAATTTTTCGGCCACGGAGAGACCTTTGTGCCGGGATAGGTATCTCCATTCTCCACGTCCAAAACCAGGCCGTTCAGGTGACTTTCAATGTAATAATACTGAAAGAATGTATTAATAATTAGTGCCCATGCATTGCATTAGGCACGGAAGAGGGACATATTCTGTTAAATTCCTGAGAGACTGATATGCATGGGAAGCTATAGTAATTTTACTAGTACACAAGCTCGTGCACGGTGTACATTCCTTATAAGGACGAGGCACAGTACGGAGTACAGATAAAGTTCTCAGAACATGAAAGAAATCAACGTCGTCGTTGTCTTCTTCATCATCACTATCGTCGTCATCAAAAACAACATTTTATTTATTTTATTTCCGGATAATGGGTTTAAAGATAAAATATTTGATAATTTTCCATAATACATAAATTTGTAAACCGCAACCGAATGTTAGCTTGCAGCAAAGTACATAATTTTCTTTGTATTATTACAAAAGACCAAAGAGATTTTGCCTTCGCATCATGTGCAGTTAGAATTTCTGTTAAAGATGCGCTTTAGAAATTTCTCCTCCAAACAAACTCATGTGATTTTGGTAATACTTGCTTCAATTTCTAAACAGATAAAACTTTCCAAATGAATGCATTTTAAAAGATTCTATTTAAACTAATAACACTGGCCAACAGAAAAATTTTTTTTCTTGTTGCCTTCGGTTTTAGACCTGTTCTTGGGGTAGTTTTGGGCGCTGATTCAGAAAATGTCATTGGATTGAGTGCATCAGGTCTAGTTTCTGAGATATCGTCGATTTTGTAAAGAAAACCCAGTCCACTCTTTAAACGATGTCTTTGGCAAAACTAAAATGTCATAATAAGCTTTATTTATGGCTAATTATAATTCTTGCTGATTCATATAATGCCTACATCCTTATAATGTAAAATCAGCATATCTTGCCGCGTGCTGAGATATTGCTGATTCAACGAAATAACTATTCCGTAGCCTACAGCTTACTCAGCACTAAATTCATGGCCTCATTTAGAATTTATTTGTGCTTATACAGCGTTTCATGGTTTCGAACTATGTAAATAGATTATGCTGAAGTCAGCATTTATAGCCTATATAAACCGCCTCCTGAAAGCTAGAGCAGCCGCAGTCGTCTTAGGGCATATTAAGAGTTGGTCGCAAGAACAATCTGTGAATGTGAGCATTAAATAACTACATGTTCTTACTATTTTTTAGGTTAGTCATTTAATTCCTCAGATGCGAACATCCTTAAGGTTATGGCTACTTCCAGACGGAGCTGCATTAACCATCCAGACATATTCTGCTACATTTGTGGGGAATACACACTAAAAGCAAACAGGAAACCGATTTCTGAGTTTGTAAAAAGAGCATATGTAGGTTATTTTGGTGTCAAACTTGGAGATCAAGATAAGCAATGGGCTCCTCATACAGTATGCAAAACTTGTATTGAACAATTGCGCCACTGGACAATTGGAAAGAGAAGCTGCCTGAAATTTGGTGTACCAATGGTTTGGAGGGAACAGATAAACCACTTCGACGACTGTTACTTTTGTATGGTTAATATCATAGGCATCAATCGAAATAATCGTCACAAGTTGTCTTACCCTGATATACCTTCAGCCAGGAGATCTGTTCCGCATTCGGATATTGTACCAGTTCCACCTTTTCGCGAACTACCTAAGCTCTCAGACGATGAGACTTGCATGTCCAATATCGGACAAGATGACGAAAGTGAAGAAAGTGGGGGCAGTGACAGTGATTTCCAATCAACTTCACACAGTGAACGTTTTGACCAAAAAGAGTTGAGTGATCTGATCAGGGACTTAAATCTTTCCAAAGAGTCCTCTGAATTGCTTGCGTCCAGACTAAAGGAAAAGAATGCACTTCAGCCTGGAACGAAAATTACAATTTATAGAAACAGAGAAAAGGATTTGCTGCCATTCTTTACCGAAGACAACAACCTAGTATTCTGTAATGACATCAGCAACTTATTGAAGAAAATTGGTCTGTCGGATTACAGCCCAGATGAGTGGCGTCTTTTTATCGACAGTTCAAAACGTAGTCTGAAATGTGTGCTTTTAAATAACGGCAACAAATTTGGTTCTATTCCAATCGGTCACTCCACCAGGATGAAAGAAGAGTACAATGCCATCTCTTTAGTACTGGAAAAGATAAAATACAAAGAACATCAATGGGTAATTTGTGTAGACTTGAAGATGGTAAATTTCCTCCTTGGTCAACAAAGTGGCTACACAAAGTATCCCTGCTTTTTGTGTCTTTGGGACAGTAGAGCCAAGCATGAACATTGGACAAGAAAAGATTGGCCTTCGAGGAAAGACATGGTGGTTGGAGCTGAAAATGTAATCAAGGAATCTTTGGTGGCACGAGATAGGATCATACTGCCACCACTACATATAAAGCTAGGCCTGATGAAACAATTTGTCAGGGCTTTGAATAAAGAAGGTTCATGCTTCGAATACATAGTACACAAGTTACCAGGAATTACAATGGAAAAATTGAAGGCTGGAATCTTCGATGGTCCACAGATCAGGCAACTTATGAATGACCCACTTTTCATACCATCAATGAATGAAATCGAATCTTGTGCCTGGTCTTCCTTTGTTCTTGTAACTAAAAATTTTCTTGGCAACAAGAAGGCAGACAAAATTTTCTTGGCAACAAGAAGGCAGACAATTATGCACAACTAGTAGAGGATATGCTTCTTCATTTCAACAAGCTTGGCTGCAACATGAGCATTAAAGTCCATTATCTCCACAGATCGCTTTCCAGAGAATCTTGGTGACTTCAGCGAAGAGCAAGGTGAAAGATTTCACCAAGACATCAAAACAATGGAAAATCGATATCAAGGAAGATGGGATGCACACATGATGGCAGACTATTGCTGGAATATTATGCGCGATTGTTCCGGCAGATGCCACACTCATGTGATTTTGGTAATACTTGCTTCAATTTCTAAACAGATAAAACTTTCCAAATGAATGCATTTTAAAAGATTCTATTTAAACTAATAATCTTACAGGTCGGCAGTAAATTTATAAAAATAAGATTTGAGGGCAATATTAGGATTGCAAATATTTACTAAAGCCCTTTCTTTTAATTAATTTGAACAAAAAGAATGAAATATTCTCTGAACTTCGATCATGCTTCTCCAACGGATTATGATTTTTGAGTGTGGTTTCTCTTCAAACGACAGTTATCGATGCCTCGTACATTTTGATAACGGCGCTATAGAGTCATTGATTGGGCAACATAAACTAGATATCGAGTGGTTTAAATATGTATTTCATTTTGTAAAAGCTTCTGATTTATTCAACAAATGGATATGTGAGGCATTTGCATATATTATATATATATTATATATATATATATGAATCACACTTACTTCGGGCATGCTGATTCCAGTGGTAAACAGAGAGAACGATAAACCCTGTACACATAACATCTTTTTTGGTTGCTTAAACATTTAGTACAGCAGTCGATAGCGTTTTCTTATTCAGCACTTCAGCGTTTTCTTGAACTCCTAGATTCAGTATTGTATTGTCCATTTTAAGGTGAGGTTTTTGGAACGAACTCTCGAAAGACATCCGCCAGTTAGCTCATCTTTCTTTCTCATCTATCAATCAAATCAATCCTCTGCTGGACCTCTCTCGGGTATCTTATCGTGCTTGGGCTCCTGCACCATTCAATGGCCACCATAGCGAGCGATTTTAACCAGTTCTCTCCCCGGTTTGAACTCTTCCCCAACTTCTGACCTGCCGCATAAAATGATGAAACAACCTGACTTTAGCGAACTTGATTTAATATACAGCAGATCTCACCGGATGCTTTTTGTTGTAAGCTGTGATTTTAACCATCACCATAATAAGCTTTTATCTCATTTAAACATGTGCCAAGTTTATGTAAAAATGACATTTATACTCACGTGACATGTAATTTAACTCGTAGATGGCGTCTCTTTAAAAAATTCTATGAATTTAAGGAAACTTTATATACTCATTTCCTTTTTTCCAATAAACTCTAAAGTAGCCTCACTAAAATACAATGCCTGATATTAAAATATTATATGTTCTGAAACAAGCCACTTTTAGAAATGGTGAAGTAATCATTTGGCTTTGAATGCTTACTTGAGTTTGTTTTAGTATAGCATATCAGTGTCTACAGTTTTTAGACATTACCAGCCTTAAGGCAGCACTAAAGTTGGTTACCTGATTTTGATTCTTTCTCGTGAGCTGTCTGATGCGACGCCTGTCTCCGACCGAATGCCGCAGTCCTCCGAGAGGTTTGGCCAAGCTTTGTACTGCTGTCCCTGTAGGCTGCCGACGAATACATGTAAAATCTAAATGTACTCGGTTTATGCCACGACTGTGTGACTCTGACCCTGTTTATTTTTTCAATAAATAGCCATATAATTGCGCGATGGCCCGGCTCAGTGTCATGTGCGAAATTGTTTATTTTAAACTGACATAACCACCACCGCTGTGCGGTTTTGCCAGTTTCGCCCAAAGGCAGGAAATTATCTGTAAACAGAAATTAGTTTTGACCGACTGTAAATCGAAAAACAACCTTTATGGGCTGTGTCTCATGCACTCGTTCGTCTGAGATATAAAATGTCGCATGCCCATATTTGGATCTAGGTAAAGAAACTAGATAAAGATCGTGCACAGAGCTCCTGATAAAACACCTTAGAAATAGACAAAGAAATAATAAAGCTGTGTGTTAGATAGCAATATAATTGGTCGCAATATTGTTATTAGCCCAATAAAATTAACTGAGTGCAAAGCCTATGTCTGTCTGTATAAAAGTATGAACGTATGTAGGTGTTTGCATATGTATGCATATATGTCTGTATGTTAATAGTAGGCCACCACCTAAGACTCAGTAATAATTACTATTATTAGGATATATTTCTTCCAGATGACTATCATAAATAAATTTTTGCATTTCCTGGGGTCCACTGTAATATATTATTCAATAACAGTATTCAGTAAGTCCGCAATCCAATTCTTCAGAAAGCTTATCTGCATCAGTGTCAGAGGTGTTACTGGCTGTGAATTTCATTTAGAAATTCCCCGTAATGTTGTAACCCAGAATCCATCCAGCAGAGATACATTGGAACATCAACCATGTCTCAACTCGTGTGATAGCTGGGATCGTCTCTGGCGTCAACTCTAATAGGGATTCGATGCCATGTAAGAGCTGTAAATGTTAACCATAAATCTACAGTTGTTCAAATCTTTCCTATATGAAGTTAATAGAAACGTCAAATACGATGTTAAAAACGTATTTAAATTTCTTTTGGGATTAGTCAGCGCAACTTTTTCTTTTCTTTCATAATAAAGATCCCACGTTTCTTATACATTCACAATTTCTTCAAGAAAGAAAGCCGTGCCGTCATCGATGCCCTTGGTAGAAGAAGAAGTCCCAAACTAAATCCCACACAGTCACTCTCATTGGATCCACAGTGAGCCCGCATCACCAGTGGCAACTGTTGCCTGGTTATAGGCCCATTTTTGGCCCAACAATATGGCTGTCTATAAAAAGGTTGGCGTCTGGAATATCGCGCAGTCTTGTAATAAACAAAAGGCTTTAATTAGCCAAATTAAACTTGGTAATTATAACTACAAACGTTTTGCTTTCTCTAACATAAAACTTACAATTCGAATTTAGATTATAAGCAGCGCAGGAGACCATCAGCTTAATGTTATTTGTTATATTTGCAATCCCGTGAAATGAGTGAATTCTTGACGAACAAAAATATTGGATTAGATAGGCCTAAGCAGGCATTTTGAAGGCCGTACACAGGTGTGAGGCCGCGGGTAGGCGGCCATGAGTGAGATGCCAGATTGACAATATGTTCACATGTCATCTCTGAGTCTGGGACTGGAATCCCTGCGCATCATTTGTAAGGGCGTTTGAAGCCATGGACCAAGTCATATATGTAACCCAGGGCTACTTTTTCCCCACATCTGGCACAAAAGATTATGAAATTTTGGTACACCTAAGTTCCACTCAAGAAGCGTGAAAAGTAGAAATTTTCAGTAGAAATTTCGAGGGATGGCTTAATAAACGGTGGAGAGCAAAATCGTCATTGATCGAATTATTGATGACACATTCGGTTAGGGATGTTGTACGCATTAAACAATATGGGTATATGTACCTGTTCCGCGAAGGGTCATCGATATCGACGCGCTACGATCGACCACTCGTTAGTCTCGTTATCGTCCCGTTGTTGAATACCTCATCCTCTTCACTGCGTCTGGCTTCAATCAATCCCCGCGTTCCAGGACAGCTTGCTTATCTACTAAGTAGAATTTCTGTGTGTAGCATGTTTAGTTGAAATTTTTGACGTTTATTTAGTGTTTTCTTTCTGTAATGTTCGTCTTTTGCCTTTATCTATAACGTAGATTATTAATGGAATACCTGCGGAACTGTTTAAATACGGAGGAGAAGCTACAGTAGACAGATTTCATCTTATATGCACAGCACTATGGGAAGATGGAGAATGGCCAGAGGATTGGGCGGATTCAATTTTTGTACCCATACCAAAGAAAGGAGATGCCAGGCAATGTACAAACTATAGAACAGTGGCCTTGGTCGCACACGCAAGTAAGATTATGCTGAGGATCATTTTGGAAAGAATAAGGAATCAGACGGAAGCAGAAGTGGCGGAAGAACAGGCGGGTTTTCGGAAGGCTAGAGGGACAAGAGACCAGATAACAAACCTGAGAATTATTATGCAAAAGGCAAATGAACATCAACAACCTCTTTTCATGTGCTTTGTAGACTTCAAAAAAGCTTTTGATTCAATAGCACATGAAACATTATGGACAACAATGATAGAAATGGGATTTCCTGGACACATAATAAAGTTGTTATCCAAGAAACAAAACGCAAAGATCAAAGTGGCAGGAACACTATCTGGAGAGTTCAGAGTCAGGAGAGGGGTGAGACAAGGATGCGTGTTGTCTCCAAGTTTATTTAACATTCTGGCGGAGAGGGTAATGAGAGAGGCTTTGGAGGGTTTTGACGGAGGAGTGCAGATAGGGGGAAGGCGGTTGACAAACTTAAGATACGCAGACGACATAGTACTAATAACAGAATATGAGAAGGAATTACAAACACTGGTTGAAAGATTAGACAGAGCAGGAAGGAAATATGGAATGCGGATTAACACGGATAAAACAAAGGTCATGACAACAGCAGAAACCAGGTGTCAGATCAGCATAGGTCAGGAAACAGTGGAGCAGGTGAATACTTTCATGTACTTGGGCTCGAGGATCGACAGGGACAGCGATTGTGGAGCAGAGATAAGGGTACGACTTGCAAAGGGATATGCAATGGCTACAAATCTTAAAAAAATATGGAAAAGCCATGGCATATCACTGGTAACAAAGATGAGGCTCTTGATGACATTAGTATGGCCGGTGGCACTGTACGGATGTGAGAGTTGGACTTTGAGGAAGGAGGAAGAGAGGAGGATAGAAGCATTCGAGATGAAATGTCTAAGAATGATCATGCAAATATCGTGGATGGAAATGCGGTCAAATGAATGGGTACTGGAAGCGGCTGGAGTAGAGAGGAATCTTTTGAAGACAGTAAGGAAAAGGAAATTGATCTATTTTGGCCACATCATGAGGAAGGAGGGAACATGCATCGAGAAGGAGATAATACAGGGCACAATACCGGGAGGACGGAAAAGAGGAAGACCGAGAATAAACTGGTTGGGCAACATCAGGGCATGGACTGGGCTAACAATGGAGGAGATGCTCAGGCTGGTGGAAGACAGAGGACACTGGAGGAACATTGTGCATGATGCGGCCGAATCTCGGAACGAGGAAGGCTGAGAACAGAACAGATTATTAATAACTTTAATTTTGTTCCTGTCGTGTTTTACAAATTCGAACATATCTTAAACTGCCTCGCACGTCCCAGTTGGTTAATGAGGAGTCCATAAGGTTGCAGTTTCCAGAGTAATAATAATAATAATAATAATAATAATAATAATAATAGTAATAACAACAACAACAATAATAGTAATAATAACTATAATAATAATAACATTAATAATATTATTATTATTATCACAATTATTATTATTATTATCACAATTATTATTATTATTATTATTAATTTATTATTATTAATAATAACATTATTAATAATAAAATGACTAAAATGACGCTAATATATCTAATAATAAAATTAGGTCTAATAAGAAAAATGTTGCTAAAATAAAACCCGGAGTCTACTCCATGCCTCATTTTGTCAAAGGCTAAGAACTATCCTGTTTGAAGGAAATTGTTGCCGCGGCGATATATAAATTCTATCTACATCATATTAAATTACATTACGTTCTAATCAGTGTTAAAAAACGAATTATTTTCAGAACCTTCACATCTACTAATCGCATGACTCAAGATCTTAGTTTTGAAGATTTCAGGTTAGGTTATCTTTTCTGACTCTTTCAACTTTTCTTTCCATTTGTCAAAGTCGGTACCTTGCCATTTATGCGGTCCTCAAAGCAATCATCAATGTGTCGAACATGACAGATCAGAAAGAAACAGGTCTTCTGCTTCAGTTATGAACTTTACTTCGTCACAATCGCATAACCACAAAAATCAATCGAGCAAGAAGCAGTTTTATCTAGTTACGCGATTCTGAAAAGCATAGGAGTTAATCAGACGTTAAATACTCGTCACACGCGATAGGAAACAATCTAGTTAACTACTAGGTTATAACACAAACGATTACAAATGATAATGATTTAATCTTTAAACTGCAATGTCCCCGTCATATCTCGTACATTACATGTCCGATAGTATAGCAAGTTTACGGTGGATAATGGTAAATGATCAGATAGCTTAAATATGCTGCAATGTAATTTAATGTCATTTAATATGAGGGACTGCAATGCAGCATAATGCGACATGATGCGCCATGATGTGCAATAAACCTTTCATATGAGTATCTCGTTATAATAAGGGAAAGTGCACTAAAAGTGAAAGTAACACAACTTTTAGTATATATTTATAGGAACTCCTCATAACATGGTCTCGAGGTTTGAAGTATATTATTTCTAGGCTAAAGTAAAAAACACGACAGAAACTTTGGTTTTTACTCATACCTGATACAAGCAGGATAAAAGACTAACGTGATCAAGCTGGCATGGCATTCCATGGCATTCCCAGTGAAAACTTGAAAGGAGACTCGATTTGCTTTTAAAACATGAATGTACTTGCCATTGTCGTAGCCACAGTATCAGGCTTCAATCTAGGTTTTATTTTAATGGGATCGTGTCTAAAGCTGGACTAAATTTGTGATCCTGATTGAGCTGTATGAGAATTTGCGTTAAAACGAAATGTTCCTGTGTACTTTGATTAAATACATTGTGATATAATGCTACGTTACGCTATGCTATCTTTATGTACAGTAACTAGGCGTCCATTTTGCAGCATTTGTTCACCCAACTGTTGAAGTTCACTTCTATTTCTTCACTCCAGACATTTCAAAGTTCCACTTCTGATTGGGTCCAGCATGTAACGGATAAGAGATGACCTTGGCTCTTGCTGACTTGTTGCTCTCTAAAGTAATTCACCAGGTAAAATCAATGCAAGTGTACGCCTAATATAGGCGTGTGAACCGTTTATATTTTTATATGATGCGCCATATGTTCTTACTGTGAGGAATATTACTGCTACTACTACAATTTACCCTCCTACTATCTCCACGGACACCAATTAAAAAATAAGTATAGTTTAACTCGGGCATAGCTTGGTGAGCAAGACAAGGTCTGGGCAACTTCGTAACATAGTTCCGGGTGCCACTCAGCAGCAACTCTTTCGATAGGGAACTATACAGCATGTTAGTCTTGGAGATGCAACTCTCAATGATCCGGTTGGATGGCCTTTTGGAAATGGACCAGAAAGCTTGAGGCAACCACACATGTAACTGGTGTGTATGCTTTTTGGAATAGTTTCTTATGTACTGACAGCTTGCGGGAAAAAAGGTAGATAGATAGATAGACTAGTAGATAGAGAGAGACAAAGAGAGACTGGGAGAGACAGAGACAGCGAGAAGATTGCTACACGCATAGTGTTCCTCGGACTATGCGTGTTAAAATCAAGCAGAATGAGGGTACTCTATAATTAATCTGCATTCTTTTTCATTCAGTATGGGCTTAGATTTCGGACTAAGGTAGTCGTTTGGTAGATCAGGTTATATAGTCTTCAGGGTATCTTTTGAAGAAGCGTTTTCCTTCGGTGTAGTGTTGCTCAGTACAAATCTAGCATGTAGGCCTGCTAGAAAAACATCCGTATCATAATAATCATCAGCCTACAATATTACACTTTTACAACCCGAACTCCCACTACCATCAATACTATTACTATTATTGCTGTAATATGGTATACAACAATATTTGTAAATTCATTATAGGTTTACCTGAGATGTCTAGAACAGTGTTGGAATCAACACCACTGACAATAAGATCACCTTGCCGCTTCCATTTTTGGGAACCACATCCATTTCTGTATGGGTTTACCACCAGTACTCCGCCTAACATACATTAATTCATACATTAATACAATTACACCTACTACTACCACTACTACCACTACTACTATTACCACCACTATACTATTATTATTAATAAAAACCTTAAAATATTGCAGTTTTAATAAGTTACTTAAATGATGTCGGAAGCGCCATCTCAGGAGAGCTCAGAGCATCACTAGGCCTGCTATTATTATTATTGTTATTATTATTATTAAATTTATTTTTCTTATTTTATAATCTTTAGTACAACTACAAATATTGGCATAATTGTTTCTATTCCAAATAATATCGTTGTTGCTGGTGCTGCACAATTACACCTTCCATTGCAGTAATGTTGCAGAAAACAGATTAGTATTAGGAGAACTTGTGCAACTAATTAATGCATCCGAACCTTTCATTGCAGCGTTTACCACATCTTTGCTATAGCCCAACTAAATTCTTTCTATTGTAGAGCACATCTATGCTGTTTGCGTATAGTGTTGTTCACTATCAAATTGAGGAGTTTTTTCATTACTGGCTAGTTAACATTGAGCATCTACTCTAGTCTCCGAACTACTGAACTACATTGTGATAGACAAGCAGCAATATAGGATCGCTCGTGTCAGCATCGAAAGAAGCAAAGAAAAAGCTCATAAGAGGAAATACACGATTCAAATCATTTGACAGATCGATTGCCTTGCCTTTAATATCTAAGCAGTAGTCGTTGATTCTGCTTCGGATGGTACCGGTGTCTGGGTCATCGATCCACATCTGGCCTTTAGTGCGATTTTTCTTCCACGGAGAGACCTTTGCGCCGGGACAGTTATATCCATTCTCCACGTCCAAATACAGGCCAGTCAGTTGGCTTTCAATGAAATAGTACTGAAAGAATATATTAATAAATAGTGCTCATGCATTGTATCGTGAAAGAACGAGGGCTAGATTTTGTTAAATTCCTCAAAGGCTGATATGCGCAGGAATCACTCGCACTAATAGAAAACCGCACACTGCTCATTTCTCATAAGGACGAAGTCAAAAACAAGGTGAAAATGACATTCTCAGGACATGAAAGAAGTCATCGTCGACGTTGTCTTCTTCATCATCATTATCGTCGTTATCAACGACAGCCTTCGATTTCCGGACCATGGTTTCAAAGGCAAAATATAAATGTTCACCACTGAGTTTGTAAACAGCAACCGAAAGTTAGCTCATAGCAAAGTAGTATAATTGTTATAATAAAAAACAGAGATTTTGCCATCGCATCACGTGGAATAAGAAAACGTGTTAAATACGTGGTTTTGGAAATTTCTCTTTAAAATAAATTGACATATGTTTTTGGTAATACGATTCCTTTAATTTCTATATAGATAAAAGTTTCCAATTCATTGCATTTTAAAAGATTCTATATAAACTAATAGCCTTACAATAAATTGTTGCTATCTCATATTTGATGGCAATATTAGGATTGCAAAAATTTACCAAACTCTTTCTTTTATTTAAGCTGAGACAATGAAATATTCTCTGACCTATTGCGTTTCGATTATGCTTTTCCAAAGGATTATCACGTTTTCTGTGGCTTCACTTCAAGCAACGCTCGATTGATGTCAGGCGGAATATAAAAACGACGTTATGGAAGTCATTGATTATTTTGGATGAGATAAATTAGATATCCTATATGTGGAAAATGCATTTGATTCTTTAAAAGCTTTTGCTTCATTCAGTAAAAACAGATGTGATATTTAAAATTTCTATGTGTGTATATATATGAATCATACTTACTTCACCCATGTTGAGGTCAATGGTCAACAGAAGGAACGATTAACCCTGTACAGAAGACATACTTTGAGCATGCTTAATCATATAGTACAGCAGTCAAAAATGTTTTTCTATTGGCCACTGTATTGTT
Source organism: Norana najaformis (assembly GCA_964023275.1). Lineage (NCBI taxonomy): Eukaryota > Metazoa > Annelida > Clitellata > Crassiclitellata > Hormogastridae > Norana > Norana najaformis. The sequence goes on from OZ029919.1 coordinate 30,678,311, forward strand.
TTCTTAAACTCTTCGTCTCAGTTTTGTATTGTGCATTAATTGATATCACCTTTAGAACGACCTCCCGAAAGATTTCCGCTAGTTCGCTCATCAGACTTTCTCATCTGTCATTTTGACTACTCTTGCGCTTGTCCTCTCTCGGCGATCCTCTCCTGCTTCCGATCGTGTACCATCCATGGATTTCTAACGTAGAGCCATGTTGTTTCCCCGGATTCAGCTCTTACACCGAATTCCCAAACATGGCCAATAAACCTGGCTCTTGCGTATCTGATTCTGTATAACGCCTGTGAATAAGCTGGTCGCTCATACCAAACTTGGCACATTTATATTTTTGTTAAGTATAGCTACATGACTTTGATTTTCCAGAAAATTTTACAATTTTTATATTTTTTTTTTCAATTCCGAGTCCAGTGCTGCATTTTGTTGAAAATATTTAAAGCTTTAAGCTCCACTCGTAAGAGAAAAATGCGCAAAACAGCCGATTTATATTATAATATCCTAAGATACGAAAAAGTGTAAATTGTAAATACAATTTTGCATTCAATAATACAGTGCGAATTCTGTAGACAATATTTCGACATGCATTCGAGAAATTCTCACCGTATTCTTTACGTTGTAAACTGTGGGTATTACCCTAACAATAATCCGATTTTATCTCAATTCAACACGTGCCAAAGTGACCAAGAAACTTGATCTCCCGTATACGACGGAAACAAAAGCTTGCTGCACTTACTTTTCCGCATATGAAAATCAATTTATTGGTCTTCGTTTGAATAACTTGTCTAACTAACTAGCCACTTTTAACGCGAAGTATCAAAAGCTAATTATGAGTTTACGAAATTGTAATATTTCAGTAAACTAATAAAACTGTAAGTTATGGTTAATTTGTATATAGCTTCTATATTCGACGTTTTAAATCTTTAATGACAATGCAGTTAGCCATTTTGTTTCATGCGGCAGTTGCTGCCTCTCGTTTTCTCACAGTTTTTAAAAAATGCTACCATAGTTCAAGCCATATACACTGTCTGAAGTGTTCAGTACGGAATGTATGTCTATCCGCTTGGTGGCGTATGTGTGGAAGTGGGCATTGCTACGACTTCCGGTCTGCGTCGCAGCAAATAAGTGGTTTACTGATTCCTTCTAGATTCCTACTAGTATAATGACAGTGTTAAAGTTGGGGGTTCAAATTCTCACAGGGCAGAAGCAGAAATCTCTAAACGACTTTCTGCCTTCGCAGGGGACTGAACCTCTAACCACTCGGTTAATAGTTTGCATGCTTACTACTAGATCAGTGTTTCCCAACCAAGGGTTTCGCAGACCAGGCGGCGCAAGTGGAGCAAAAATCTCAAAACTTCTTTCTTTCACTGCGAGAATTTGAAATCCCAACTTCTGGATTTACAATCAGGCAAGCTCACCACTACACCAGTGGTCCTCAAAGTGTCTCGTCCCTGGGGCCACTTTACTGAAGTCAAAAACTTATGACTGACCATCATCTACGGCCTAACACTTTTTATAAGAAATGAACAGATATGACCGTCAAAGGTAAAACGTTTTCACTATGACATGAACAGTTCGATTTTGTTGCGAAAAGTCCATTCTGCGTAAAGATACATTCCAAGCTTATGTCAAAATGACATTTATACTCACGTGACTTTTAAACTCGAAGTAATTTACTCGTAGGCAGAGTTACCTTACAAAAATTATAGCAATACGAGAACACCTTATATATATATATATATTATATATATATAATATATATATATATTTACTTCTTAGTCTCCGACCGAATGATGCAGTCCTCCGAGAGTTTTCGCCAAGGTCTGGGCTGCGTTCAACGCATATTCGCTGCCGGCGAATAAATTTAAGATGTAAATGAACACGGTTTTGTATGGCGGCCGTATAGCCTTATAATCCTGCCTTAGTTAAGTGCTTGGTTGTTTATGCTATATTGTAATGTATAAACACGACCTCGACGAGTTTCGCTGTTGCTGTGGTGGTTTCGCCCGAAGGCAGAAAATTATCTTCAAACAGCAATTAGTTTTACTCCACTGAAAGAGGAACTATTTAGTTGCAGTAACGACATCATGTCCAATGCTACTGGCTCAGCGTGGATAATAAACCAACATAATGACTGTACCGGATGCGCTCGCTCGTGTGAAATGCAGAACGTCACATGCCCATAACCGGATTTGAATTAAGGAACTAGAACAAGATCGTGCAGAGAGCTCCTATAGTGGATATGGAAATAGACATTAAAATAATGAAGCTGTGTGTGAGGTCGCAATATAATTGGTCGTAATATTGTTAGTATCCCAGTAAAATGCTATGGATGGATGTCACTCTTTTCGTCTAACTGTGTATCTCTCCGTCCCTCTATTTGTTTGTTTGTCTGTCCGTCCGTCCGTCCATCTGTCTGTCTATCAGTCAGTCTGTCAGTTCATCCTTCTGTCTGTCTTTCAGTTAATCTGCCCGTACGTCCTTCTGTAGTCTGTCTGTGCCTCCGACGGCCTGTACACTGTTTTGTACATATATTTTGTTTTGAACAATTCTTTTGTGTGGTACTGCTGTACCTAGAGGAGATGAGCACGTGCAGACAGAGGAAGTGCGTGTGTGCGCACGGTCCTGCACTTCCGCTTCCTTAGCCTGTCGTCCATTGACCTATGATCCAAAGTGCAAATTTGTGCATGTGTCTGTAACACCGCGTGACATTGGTATGAATGAAACCATACATAAAAACGCGTCGCTGGAAGTAAACACGACAAGTAACCGTGACAAGTTACTGTGACGCGGTGTGACCATTTTTCAAACTCGAAAAACTGGCACACATATCACAGCGGTCAAGTTTGTCACACTCGGCGCGTCAGAAAACTAATGCAACCCAATGCAGTTTGCCCACGAGCCCGGCCCAAAATAAGTTCTCAAAACCATGTTCTTTGACGAGCGCTGAGAACCAGGATGTGTTGTGTACGCGGATTTTGTACTGCATACGCAGACTATGGTGTCGTATACGGGCTTATGTCGTACGCCATTTTTTTGCCATGGGCCAGATTTCCTGATTTTAAACTTGACTATTTCTGTGTCTGTGTGTCTACGGCCGGTGCTTCGGTCACCTGTGCGTGTGTGTCTATGCGTGTGTCTGTCTGTGAACACGAACGTCTTTCTGCTTGTCATCTAGCTTGCCGTTCTGTCTGTGTGTCTGTCAGTCAGTCTATGTGTCTGTCTGTCTCTCTGTCTTGTAAGCCAGATGTCTGTTTGTCTGGCTTACTGTCTGTCAGCCTGATTATTAGCCAAGAGCTTTCATCCTAAATTGCATCATTCGCTGTGTGCAGTAGAAATCGAGGAAGAGGGTGTTTATACCCGCCCCTTTAGACTCAGTGCAGAGTTTCACAGTACGGTGGCCCATGTGGGCCGGCTTCGCAATTACAGCGCTTCCTGGAGTTTCGCAAAGCACGAGAGGCCTACGCTACCGGCGCGTGCCAACGGGAATGGACAGAAGCAGAACTCTCGAATTTGCAAATATGTGCTGCTGGATTGGGAAGAGCTGATGCTGAAGTGTTGTGGGCATTTCCCCAGAGACCATGCAAACGTTGGTGGAGTGGGACTTGGGTGAGCTCTATGATGTTGGCTGGAACGAGGGCGTCTGCTACTGTGCACCGATGGGCGCCATGGTTTCGTGGTAGTAGCGGCTCGCTACGAGTTTGGAGGCAACGTTCGCACCAAAACAATATGCTTCGAAGCTAGTCATAGGGCGACGAAGCTGAGGGGGCCGCGGGGATCAGGACGACAGCAATAAGCGCGAAGTCAGAGCAGCAGGTCGTTTTGTACTGCCAGCACGATGTCTAGTGTGGGGCACCGAGTAATTGCCGTCCGCACCCAACGCGCGGAGATCAGAGACGTGCTTGCGTCGCGGATGTAGAGGCTGTCTCCCAGGGTATGTCCCTAGATGACGTATTAGGGCCGGCACAGCAGCGTTTGTCTACTCATTTTGTGTCAGAATGCGGTCTTTCCCGTCCCTGCCCTGAACGGATAGTTGCGTGTCATAAGATCGCCACCACCCAGTACTCGGCGTTGCTGTTGATCTTCCGCTTGCCGGCAACCCGGATATACCCGCATATTTGCGGCCCACCACGAGATCGCCAACGCACCACTCGTCGGGCAAAGCTGCGGGCTTTGTGCATCTATCCGTTAGACTGGTCTACGGTGTCGTTTGTAAAACCACATGACTCTTGGTCGCTGCTTATCGTTCCGACGTCTGCGTTCTGACCACGCCAATGTACGCCCCAATCGTCCCCATGGCGAGCGCATGCCTCACAGACATCGGGGCTGCCGAGATGGTCGTTCGTCGGAGAGAGCCTCCATCCGAGGGCCGTCAGCCCCCAATAGCGCTTGGCGATATGGAGGTCGAGCCGCCCCAGGAAGGTGGAGGTTAGGACCTCGTCAAAGTAGTCGTCGGAGAGACGTTGCTACACCTGATCGTTCTGCGCTGGATCGCCGTTGGCTGTGTGTAGCCAGGCGACTCTTGCGGACCCTTGGTACTTCACCGACAAGAGGAGGAGGACCTGGCGTGCCAGCGGAGCCATGCTGCTGTTGGCGTCCATCAGCTCCAGAATATGAGCTCTTTCTCCGGCTGTGCAGGTGTTCATCTTTTCAATCCCGTACGTACGCGGCGACTCCTGCTCGGGAATCATCGCGGCCTCTTTGTCGTCACACTCTTCCCTCATCGTACACTGCAATTGGCGTCTTAGGGGAACCATAACGTAATAATAATAATAATAATAATGATGATGATAGTGATGATGGTGATAATGATAATAATAATAATAATAATAATAATAATGAAAATGATAATAATAATGCTATTATTAATAATAATAATTTTTATTATTAATAAAATTAATAATAATAATAATGATAATAATAATACTATTATTATTATTATTATCATCATCATCACCATCATCACTATCATCATCACCATCATCATCATCATCATCATCATCATTGTCAAACATCACAACAGGAACATATAGCTAAAGCATGTCTTGTGACATAAGAAATCATAACTCTCGTGTTCACGTGTATTTGAATTGTTACGTGCAACTTTCTTTTTTGAACTGATATAGTAAACTGCATTGCTGATTTCAATTGCTTAACTACATAACAGATTGCTCATCAAATGCTATTCGATCTTTACTTCATCGCATGAATTTTGCTTGTCAAGTCTTGACTTCTGTCTTGCGTAAATTAAGTTTACTTTACTTAAGTACTTTCCGACAGTCGAAAACATTGCATACGTTCACACAGACATAGATACATACATACATACATACACGCTAGGAACATACATATATAAAAATATGCTGGACAATGACCTTATTGGAGGCACAAATATCCATAAGGAAAATGCCTCTGATATTACATGTACCTAATTATTATACATCTAATATTATATCTGAAAATTAGTCTACTCCATGCTTCATTTTGTCAAAAACTAAGAACTATCCTGTTTGATGGAGATTGGTGGTGAAGTGGCGCTATATAAATCCTATTTACATCCTTTTAAATTACATTACGATCTAACCAATGACGAAACGAATAATTTTCAAAACCTTCACAGCTTCAAGTCGTATGACTTAAAATCTTAGTTTTGTAGATCTAAGCTTGGACCATGATTTCTGACTGTTTCTTCCTTACTCTCCTTTTGACAAAGTCAGTACTTTGCCGCTTATGTGGTTTCTTAAGGAATGATCAACGAGTCGAACATTTTTTGATCAGAAAGAAACATTTGTTCCTTATCATTACAAAACTTTATTTTGTCGACAAAAAATCAATTACGCAAGAAGCAGCTCTGTCTAGTTATATGATTCTAAAAAGCACAATGGTTAATCAACAGAAGATACAAATCACATGAGAGAAGAACCAAAATGAAAAACTATTAGAATATTACAATCGATTAAAAATAACTATGAATGTGAGATTAAAAGTTCAATGTCCGCGTCATTTCTAATACGTTTCACGTTTCATAATACAACCAGTGCAAGATGAATAATGTTAAATGATTACATAGCTTTATTATGTTGCAATGTAATTTAATGTCATTTTATATGTGGCAATGCTTTGCAGCGTAATGCGACGTAATAGCCAAGATGTGCAATAGAACCTTCACATGAGTATAGTGAGGTCAATTGTACTAAATGTACAGGTTACATACTTGTTTACTATATCGGAACTCCTCAAATGACGGTCTCGAGGCTGGAAGTATATTTCTTACATTATTAAGTTCAAACACGACAAAAACTTGCTTTTGAACTAATATCTTAATCCTAACAGGATAAGAACCAAGGTGATTTTGCTCCCATGACATTCCATGAACGGTCATCCAACGAAAAACTTACAAGGAGGTTCCATGTTACTTTTAAAACTTGAGTGTACTTGACAGCGTCGAAGTCACTGTACTAGGCCTCTATTTCGGTTTTGCTTTTATAAGATCGTGTTAAAAGCAGGATTAACTTTGTGATTCTAACCAAGTTATACTAGAATTTGCGTCATAAAAATGCGTTATATCTTATACGAAACTTTCAGTGTAATTATATTTATTATGTTTTAATATGATGTTGAGTTATGTTACGTTATTTTTCTGTCTACTAACTTTTGTGTCCATTATGCAGCATTTGTCCACTCAACTGCTGGTGTTCACTAAGCTTTTTTCACTCCAGACGGCACAAACTTCCACTTCTGATTGGTTCCACCATGATACTGATAACTGATGACCTTGGCTCTTTCTGATGTGTCGCTTCCTATACAGTAATAGCGCATGTGAAACCAATGCAAGTGTACGTCTAATATATATATGCATATTGGTCTTCTTTTTTATATACTGTATCATACGCAATATGTTCTTCCTGTGAGGAATATTACTGCTGTTACTACAATTTATCATTGAACTGTCATTATTACCACTATTTCAAATATTTTTATCACTCCTATCATTATCACTAGCACATCCATTGCTACTATCACAGTATATATCTGAGGGAGTAAATAAGCATGAAGTAAGTTAGCTTTTGAGGGTTTCTTATGAGTTGAGTTTATATGAGCTTAGTGTATATTACATGATAGGCGCTCTGGAAGCTGACGGAAACTATATAGAAGGGAGGAAGAAGTTCAGCCCAATGTCTATCGGAAGACAGTATTTCAAATTTAGTGTAGATTAACTCTGGGCATAGAGCATGGTGGGCTAGGCAAGGTCTGGGCAGCTTCGTAATATAGTTCCTGGTACATGGCCACACTGCAGCAGCGCTTTTGTTAAGGAACATTACAGTAATTTAGTCGTGAAGGCGCAACTATCATGGATCCGGTAGGATGACCTGTCGGGGATGCACCACAAGCCTCGCTGCGACCACACATATCACGAGTGTGTATCATATTAGGAATAGTTAATTATGTGCAGCAAGCTAGCAAAAGTATAGATACAGGGAGAGAGAAGAATGCTAGACACTTAATTGTTTACTGACTATTCGTTTCATGATCAAACAAAATGACAGTATTCTATAATCTGCATTCCTTTTTTACTGGCTAAGGTAGTCGTTTGGTACATCAGGTTATATTGCCTAGTATTCGAGGTCTCTTTAGACGTCACAGCCTTCTCGTTCGGTGTAGTGTAGCTCAGCCCGAATCCAGTATGTAGATCTACTTGAGAAAAATTCGTTTTCCCTTATGAAAAAAATAAACTATCATCAACCTACAATATTACTCTATTACAACCCGAACTCAATCACTCCTATTTATTATTACTGCTAGGCCTTACTATGGTAAATAATAATATTTTAAAATTCACTTATTGTTCTACCTGCGACGTCTAGTACTTGGTTGTTATCGGTGCCGCTGACAACAAGATGACAAAGTCGCTTCCATTGTTGGGAACCACATCCTTTACTGTACGGGTTTATCATCAGTATTCCGCCTAGCATACATTAATTCATATTTTATTACTATTGCTATTATTATTTTATTATTATCAATTTTCTTTTTATTATAACTGTTATAATTACACGTTGCATAACAGTAATATTGACAACAGATTACTACTCTGATAGCCTGTCTAAGTAACTAATGCATCCGATTATTTCATTACACTGTTTACCGCACCTTTACTATAGTCCAACTAAATGTTTCTGTTCTAAACCACATCTATTTTGTTTGTGTGTAATGTTGTTCACTGCCAAATTGAGGACTTAGTAACATTGCGAATCTAATCCAATCATCGAACTACTGAACGACATTAGGAAAGGGAAGCAGCAATCTTGTATAATTCGTGTCAATGTGATAGTCGTCGTCTGGAACGTCGGTGGAAGAAAATTCTGCAGGAAAGCGATCGAATTGGCTACCGAAGAGCATGCAGGGTGTCTAGCAAACTAATCGTAACATCTAGACAGCAGTTCTACCGTAATCAGCTGGACATTGCCGAAACTTCTAAAGAACGATGGATCATCATAAAGAAACTGCTTCACTCCTTGAACAGTGCTGCCAATATATCTATCACATGACCTTGAACACAAAAAGCTCTGTCTAGGTTTTTCAAAATTATTCTGCTAATATATCTAACTTAAAATCTGCCATATCAAAGGGTAAGTCTGGGTTAGACAGGGCAAAACTGTTTCCTGACGTTAGACATAGCCTTGCCTTGAAAATCTAAGCAGGAGTTGTTGAGCTTGTTTCGGATGGTACCGGTTGCTGGATCGTCGATCCACAGCTGGGCGTTACTGCCATTTTTCGGCCACGGAGAGACTCTTGAGCCGGGATCGGTACGACTCCACTCCACGTCCAAAACCAGGCCACTCAGTTTGCTTTCAATGTAATAATACTGAAAGAATATATTAATAATTAATGGCTATGCATTGCAACAGGTACGGGCTAGAACCAGATTTTGAAAACAAATTTCTGAAAGATTGATACGCACAGGAAGCTAAAATCAGTTTTACTAACAGACAGGTTCGTCGACATTGGTAATTTCTTATTAGGACGAGACTCAATACAGGGTACAAATGACGTTCTCAAAACGTGAAACATCGTTGTCATCGTCTTCTTCGTTACTTTTATGGTGATCATCAACTATATTCTGGACCGTGGGTTCAAAGGTAAAATATTTGATAATTTTCCACTACTGTGTTTGTATACTAATGATCTACTACCTGTTTCTCAATCTGGCTTTCGTAGATTTCACTCTACTGAGACACTCTTAACTCGACTTCTGTCTGATATATATTGTGCCATAGATCGTTCTCAAGTTACCTTACTTGCATTATTTGATGTTAGTGCTGCATTTGATTCGGTCGATCATGCTATACTTTTGGAACGTCTGGCTATTTCTTTTGGTTTATCTGGCAACTTTCTCGATTGGTTGGCCTCTTTTCTATCTGAGCGCACGCTGTGTGTGGTTTATGGCCCATCCCGCTCACCTTGGGTTCCTTCCTTGTTTGGATTGCCTCAGGGGTCAGTTTTGGGTCCCTTGCTTTATATACTGTTTACTGCTGACCTTGGCTCTTTGCTAGCTGCGTGCTCGGCTTCAAGCCAATCCTATGCCCACGATGTGCAGGCCTATGTTCATTGTTCTGCTTCTGATGCCGCAGCTGCTGTTCGAGCTATGTGTTGTGCTTCTGACTCCCTTGTGGCTTGGATGTCTTCAAATCGATTGAGATTGAATCCTTCCAAGACTCAATATATTTGGTTGGGCACTAGGCAGCAATTGGCTAAAATCAATCTACCTGTACTACATTTATAGTTTCCTCACATCACCTTCTCAGTCACTTTTTATGACCTAGGCATTGAGTTGGATCAGGAGCTCTCTTTTAAGGCTCAGGTACATCGTCTTTGTCGTAGTTGCTACTACCAGCTACGGCAACTTCGTGTTGTCTCACGTTCTCTCTCAGTCACCTCATCTAAGACTCTGGTTCATGCATTTGTCACTAGTCGGTTGGATTACTGCTCTTCTTTATATGTTGGACTCCCTGATGTACGGCTTTTGTACCTGGAACGTGTGTTGCGGGCGGCTGCACGGCTTATTGGTGGCATCTCTAGGTTTGGTCATGTCTCTGATTTCATGCGAGATGAGTTGCACTGGCTTCCTATGAGTCAGCGCATCCACTACAGGGTCATCGTCTTTGTTTGGAACTCCTTGTTGGATATTTCCCCCTCTTACTTGAGGGAGCTTTGCATACCTGTCCGGTCCAATTTGGGACGTGCTTCTCTTCGCTCCGCTACTAGTGGTAATCTACTAGTGCCTCGCGCCCGCACCTCGACCATGCAGCGTCGTGCTTTCTCTGTTGCTGGCTCAAACCTCTGGAATGAACTTCCTGTTACTCTACGTCTTCTGCCCCGGGATTTTACTTCTATCTTCTATTCTTCTGTTAAGACTGTTCTCTTTCGCCGAGGTTGGTTTGGGAGCACTTCTGAGTAGCTTTCTTGAAGGGTCGCTATATAAGTGTTCTGTATAAATAAATAAAACCGAAAGTTAGCTCGCAGCAAAGTAGTTTTGTATTATTACAAAGTACGACAGAGGTTTTGTCTTTGCATCAGGTGCTAAAGATGCGCTTCTGGAGATTTCACTTTCACAAGAAATTTATATGATTTTGGTAATGCTTGATTCAATTTATATAGAAATAAATCTTGCCAATTGCATTGCATTTTCAAAGATTCTTTTTAAATTAATAGCTTTGCAGTAAATTAGTGCTATCTCATAAGATTCGAGGACAATATCAGAAATGCAAATATTTACAAAAACTTTCTTTTATTGAAGCCGAAGACTAAGAATGAAATATTATCTAACATATCGCATTTTGACCACGATTCTCTAACGGATTATGATTTATTTACTGTGGTTCCCTTCAAGCGACAATCTCGTGCCTTTTAATAAAGTGGTGCGGAAGTTATTGATTGAACTGGATGAATTATTATAAGCTAAATATGTTAATATGCATTTTACTTTGTAAAATCTTCAGATTCATTAAGCAAATGGAACTGTGACATATGCAAACACTCACTTATATATATATATATATATAAATCACACTTACCTCCGACATACTGAAGTCAGCGGTCAACAGAGGGAACGATAAACCCTGTGAGCAAAACACCCTTATAAGTTGTTAGTCATTTAGAACATAAGCCAATAACGTTTTTTATTCAGCACTGCAGTGGCTTCTCGAAGTTCTAAACCCAGTTTAATATATTTTGCTCCTTCGCCATCTCATGGCCACCATAAATAACGATTTCGACCGTAGCACCGTGTTGTCTTCCGGGACTGACTTCTTCCCTTCGAATTCCCGAAATGACGAAGCAACCTAGCTATTGTGGTCTTGTTTCCATATAGCCCCGGCGAATACCTGCATTTTTTCCCAGACGCAGTTTATGTGTGGCGCCGATAAATTTGGAAGATTTGCATTTACATATTTCTTCAGTATAGCTATAAAACTAAACAATTTTGTGTTTATATTTATATAATTCGGAATCCAGTGCTGCATTTTGTTGCAAATATTTAAGGCTTTGCGCTCCACTTATAAGATAAAAATACGCATTGAGGTTCTATTTATATTAAATTATCCCAAAGTACGAGAAAGTATTCTTTTTGCATTCAATAATGCAGTGCGATTTCTGTAAACAATGTTACGACATAGGATACAGTAGAAAAGATCTCACCAGATGTTTACCTCTCTAAGCTCATTTAAACATGGACCAAAATGACCAAGGAACATGATCTCTTGTACGACGAAAACATAAGCTTGCTGCATTTAATTATATGCATGTCAACATTCACGTGTGAAAGTCAATTTATGGCAATCGTGTGAGTAACCTATCGAACTGGAGAGTTCTATTAACGCGGTGTCAAAACCAATTATCAGTTTGCAAAATTGTAACATTTCAAAAAACAAACAAATCCGAAAGTTTCGGTCAATTTGTTTATAACTGCTGAATAACAACGTTCTAAATCTTCAATAACAGTTTGCCATTCTGTTTGCTATGGTAGTTGCTACCTTCGTTTTTTCACTGTTTCTTGTAAATGCACCTTGGCTCAAGACATATACATATTGCCTCTCCTTTCTCAAGTGTACAGTACGGAATGTCTTACGCTAATCCGCAAAGTGGATGTGAAAGTGGGCATTGCTACGACTTCCGGTCTGCGTTTCGGCATATTACCGGTGGTAGATTCCTATTAATATAATGACACAGTAATGAAGTTGGGCGTTGAAATCCACACCAGGCAGGAGCAGAAATCTTAAAATGATTTTCTTTCTTGGCAGAGGATTGAACTTCCGACCCCTCAGTAAAGAGTCCAGGATTCATACTACTAGATCAATGTTTCCCAACCACCGGGTTCCGCAGACCAGGTGGCGAAAGGGAAGCAAATATCTCAAAACATCTTTCTGTGCTTGCGAGGATTTCAAACCACAACCTTTGGGTTGACAGCATATCATGCTCACCACTAGACCAATGGTCCTCAAGGTTTCTCGTCCCGGGGACCACTTTAGTTGTTCAAACATACGGCGGACCATATAAGTCCTAGGGTCCAACAAGTTTTGCTGGAAATGAACAGATATGACCGTCAAAGGTAATAACGTTTTCACTATCACTCTAACAGTTCTATTTAGTTGCGAGCAGTCCATTTTTACTTAAAGCCTTATTCCAAGTTTTTATCAGAATGGCATTTAAACTCATATGACATTTAAACTCTCAATTCTTTTAAGTAATTTGTTCGTAGAAAATTTGTAACAATTTGAGGGCACTTTTTAAATGTTCATTTGCTTGTTCCCAGTAAACTCTGAAAGGAGACTGGTTATAATACAATGCATGATTTTAGAGTCTTCGTTTTCTACAAAACCAGCCACTGTTAGAAATGGGGCAGTAGAAATTGGCTCTGTTTGCTAAGTTGAGTTTGTTTAAGTAACCTTGGGCATATTAGTGTCTACCGGTTTTAGACATTACTACCCTTAAGACTGCACTACAGTTGGTTACCTGATTATGGAAGTTTCTCTTGAGCTGTCCGATGCGACCGTCTGTCTCCGACCGAATGCCGCTGTCCTCCGAGAGTTTTTGGCCAAGATCTGGGCTACTATCCGCGTAGGCTGCTGACGAATAAATGTAAAATCCAAATGTATATAGTGACCTTATGGTCGCGATCCTGCTCACTTTTCAATAAATAGGCAAATAATGGTGGACCACCGAAGTTGTCTGATTAATGCCGATAAATGTAAGCACATAACCACGACCTCGACACAGTGCTGGTTTTGTAGTCGTGGTTTTGCCCAAACTGGCGTAATTATCTGTAATCAAAAATCAGTTTGCTGCCTTTGAAAGAGAATCTAATCAGACGGTGTCACGCCATCCTGTCTCGAATTGTTGAATCAGTAATAATAAAAAAAACAACTTATGGACTGTATCTCATACACTCGTTTATCGAAGATTTAAAACGTCGCATGTCCATTTTTGGATTTAAGTGGATTAGGCCTGATGCACTCGTTCGTCTGAGACATAAGTCAGATGCCCAAACTTGGATTTAAATTTAAAATATTTTGACGACTTTCGCCATACATGCTCTTGAGTTGTTTATTGCTGTATTAAGCCTTTATCCAACGTAGCACAACAGACACAAGACTTTAGCATAAACCGAACAGTATGTATTTTGTATTTGACAACTTATATAGCGCTTCTTACAGAACAAACTACTCAGAGGCGCTTTCAGTGTGAGAGCCCCTGAGAAATAAGAACGTCTTTAAACAACGAGCTGACTGAGCTCTATTAACAACAGTGACCCTAGCACGAAGCGATAGCGGTTCATTCCATAAAGATGCGTCAGCAACAGCAAAAGCCCTCTGCTGAGCAAGGGAGGACTTACACAAGGAACAAATAGTTCCATACGATGTAATATGCATCTATCCTGTAGTTTTCTTTATCTCCGTCTTTCTGTCTCTTTCAGCAGATGTAATGCAAGTGTTTACAATGTAGCTCGTAAAGCATCACACGGAGTACCATATAATTTTTAAAACAAACTAGTTTTACAAGAACTTTTAGGTGCAAACTGGATATTAAAAATGTGTTTCTAAAGCTGATGAAACGTCTTCTGAACCACCTAAAACCTAATTATCTTACGACAGGAAATTTGTACCTACAATTAAATCCGTGTGTAAATTCTGGATTCGAACCTCCCACCTCTGCAATGACAGGCCATATTTTAACTAGTAAACTAGTGCTCGATGGTGCATTGATGAATTTTGACTGAGCCTCGGCATAAAGGAGAATTTCGATGTATAGTGAAGTGACTGAATTGGCAAGAAATTGACTCAACTTTGTAAGCAGTTCTAATGTGGATTAACTTTGATTCTGGTGCGCCATGGGTTGATTCCGTGTGCCTTGTATTTCTTTTGTACTTAAACAAGAACATTATATGGCCCGACAACTTATGCATTGGATTTAATTGTGATTTCCAAAAGCCGGTCGAATTTTTTATTTGTTGTAACTGAGTCAGCGTGTTTGCATGGATTGGCGGATGTACTTTGTGTGTGAAAGTCACAGCGTCTACAAACTGTGCTCTGGCTGAGCATCGTTTTCATGCATGCATGTTATTGAAGTATTAATTATTTGTGCTGGGCATGTGTCTGCTTACGACGTTGAGTTAAAATCTAATGGTGAGTTAAAATATAATTTTGAAGAAAAGGAAGCAACTGTGCAGATGGGAAATTTCAATGAACAGTGACGCGACTGAATTCTCAAAAAATGCAACGGCATTCAGCCCAAAGCACAACATATACAACCAACAATCACATCTGAAGGCATATGGCTCCTATACGCATTCAAATATATCCGTATTTATCTGTGATGTTTTTGTATTCTATTACATAATATTTTGAAACTTTGGGTAGTACCTAAATACATTCTGTTATTTAATTTACATACATTGGCGCACACCCAACAACCCCATCACCCATATATAGCCACTAAGATATTTTGGCAATAACACTAGTTTTATTGGGAGTAGAAAATATGCATAAAATATTGACATTTCGATTCATTGTTTGTTTAACGGCGATTCTCCTTTTCAACCTGATGCTGTTAAACTGCAGGTTTTTACACATGTTCGTTTACAGCACGACAAATTTATGGTTTACTTGCACTCTTTGTATCATTCAAGCTGTTGACTCCAAAAAGTGGTCTCTTTAAGGCACATATGAAACGCCCCTTATTGTCCTCAGATTTAAATTGTTCACGTGATTTATCACTGCTTCACTTTGTAATGCACTGTTCAGGTTTATTTTGTACAGATTATACCTGACTTTGAACCAGTTATGAGCCTATATGCCGCGTTGTATTAGCCGCCTATATATCACTTATGTGAGAAGGTAATCCAGACTGTAGGGGGGGCATTTGTCTCTTCTGAACTGCCCATTTGACGCCACCCCTTGTAATATCTTAGGTGAAACTGATGCAACTGTCTAGATTGTTGGTTGTTGGTAAAACAACTTGTCATTGTCTTTTTCTAAACAATTTCTAGACTAGCTGTCGCACAGAACTAGAACAAACTCGTGCAGAGAGCTCCTTATAAAAGATCTTCGAAACAGACAATAAAAAGATAAAGCTTTGTGTCAGGTTTCAATATAATAGTTGGTTACCTGATTTTGATTCTTTTTCGTGAGCTGCCTGATGCGACCGCCTGTCTCCGACCGAATGCCGCAGTCCTCCGAGAGATTTGACCAAGCTTTGTACTGCTGTCCCTGTAGGCTGCCGACGAATACATGTAAAATCTAAATGTACTCGGTTTATGCCGCGACCGTATGGCTCTGACCCTGTTTATTTTTTCAATGAATAGCCATATAATTGCGCGATGGCCCGGCTCAGAGTCATGTGCGTAATTGTTTATTTTAAACTGACATAACCACCACCTCTGTGCAGTTGTGCCAGTTTCGCCTAAAGGCAAGAAATCAGCTGCAAACAGAAACCGACCTTTATGGGCTGTGCCTCAGGCATTCGTTCTTCTGTCACATGCCCATATTTGGATTTAGATAAAGAAACTAGACAACGAACGTGCACAGGCCTCCTAATAAAAGACCTTAGTAATGGACAAAGAAATAATAAAGCTGTGTGTCATGTAACAATATAATTGGTCGCAATATTGTTAGTAGCCCAATAAAATTATCTGAGTGCAAGTCACTCTATTCGTCTTACTGTGTTTCTGTACGTCCGTCCTCCGTTTGTTTGATGTCCTCCCGTTCTTCCGTCTATCCGTCTGTCCATCTGTCTGTCTACCAGACCACCTGTCAGTTCATCCTGCTGTCTGTTTTCAGTTGATCTATTCGTCGGTCCATGCTTTCGTCTGTCCGTCAGTCTGTCTGTCTGTGCCTACTTAGCTGTAGGCTCCTGCGGCTGGTACACTGCACCCTTGTTAGTCTCCTTGACCTCTGAGCAGCGCATGCACCCCAAGTCGACTGAGTAGGTAATGTTCGTCGCCCGACAGGAAGTCTCCTCGTAGTTCTTGGCCAGCGTGTATTCGCGCAGGACAAACACTCCACAGATGACTATCACGCACACACAGAAGACCGCGATGAACATGAGGAAGTATGAGCTGGCCGTCTGTTGGGTAGGTTCCACCCATCACTGATGTCTGGTCTCGATCCAGCACTATTCTATACGCAAATAGCCATCAGGAACTATTGGGGTTCGGTGGATGATGGCTTACAGGTTACTAAAGGGTGGCTGGATGGATGAGAGAATGGCTTAAATGGTAGAAGAAGAAGTCCAAAACGAAATCCCACACAGTCACACTCATTAGATCCAGAGAGAGTCAGCATCACCCGTGGCAACTGTTGCCCGGCCATAGGCCCATTGTTGGCCCAGCACTATGGCTGTCTATAAAAAAGTTGGCGTCTGGAATAACGCGCAGTCTTGTAATAAACAAAAGGCTTTAATTAGCCAAATTAAACTTGGTAATTATAACTACAAGCGTTTTGCTTTCTCTGACATAAAACTTACAATTCGAATTTAGATTATAAGCAGCGCAGGAGACCATCAGCTTAATGTCATTTGTTATATTTGCAACCCCGTGAAATGAGTGAATTCTTGACGAACAAAAATACTGGATTAGATATACCTAAGCAGGCATTTTGAAGGCCGTACACAGGTGTGAGGCCGCGGGTAGGCGGCCATGAGTGAGATGCCAGATTGATAATATGTTCACATGTCATCTCTGTGTCCGGGACTGGAATCCCTGCGCATTATTTGTAAGGGCGTTTGAAGCCATGGTGAAGTCATATATGTAACCAATGGCTCCTTTTTGCCCACATCTGGCACAAAAGATTCTGAAATTTTGGTACACCTAAGTTCTACTCAAGAAGCGTGAAAATTAGAAACTTTCAGTAGAACTTGCGAGATATGGCTTAATAAACGGTGGAGAGCAAAATCGTCATTGATCGAATTATTGATGACACATTCGGTTAGGGATGCTGTACGCGTTAAACAATATGGATATATGTACCTGTTCCGCGAAGGATCATCGATATCGACGCGCTACGATCGACCACTCGTAAGTCTCGTTGTCGTCCCGTTGTTGAATGCCTCATCCTATTCACCACGTCTCGCTTCAATCAATCCCCGCGGTCCAGGACAGCTTGCTTATCTACTAAGTAGAATTTCTGTGTGTAGCATGTTTAGTTGAAATTTTTGACGTTTATTTAGTGTTTTCTTTCTGTAATGTTCGTATTTTGCCTTTATGTATAACGTGGATCATTAATAACTTTAATTTTGTTCCTGTCGTGTTTTACAAATCCAAACATATCTTAAACTGCCTCGCACGTCCCAGTTGGTTAATAATGAGTCCATAAGGTTGCAGTTTCCATATTAATAATAATAATAATAATAATAATAACAAAAGTAATAACAGCAACAACAACAATAATAATAATAACTATAATAATAATAACATTAATATTATTATTATTATTATCATAATTATTATTATTATTATTATTAATTTATTATTATTATTATTAACATTAATAATAAAATGACTAAAATGACGCTAATAATATATCTAATAATAAAATTATGTCTAATAAGAAAAATGTTGCTAAAATAAAACCCGGAGTCTACTCCATGCCTCATTTTGTCAAAGGCTAAGAACTATCCTGTTTGAAGGAAATTGTTGCCGCGGCGATATATAAATTCTATCTACATCATATTAAATTACATTACGTTCTAATCAGTGATGAAAAACGAATTTTTTTCAGAACCTTCACATCTACTAATCGCATGACTCCAGATCTTAGTTTTGAAGATTTCAGGTTAGACTATAATTTCTGACTCTTTCAACTTTTCTTTCCATTTGTCAAAGTCGGTACCTTGCCATTTATGCGGTCTTCAAAGCAGTCATTAATGTGTCGAACAT
Organism: Norana najaformis; assembly: GCA_964023275.1. Taxonomy (NCBI): domain Eukaryota; kingdom Metazoa; phylum Annelida; class Clitellata; order Crassiclitellata; family Hormogastridae; genus Norana; species Norana najaformis. Next base: position 30,696,738 of record OZ029919.1, read on the forward strand.
GACAGATCAGAAAGAAACAGGTCTTCTGCTTCAGTTATGAACTTTACTTCGTCACAATCGCATAACCACAAAAATCAATCGAGCAAGAAGCAGTTTTATCTACTTAAGTGATTCTGAAAAGCATAGGAGTTAATCAGACGTTAAATACTCGTCACACGAGAGAGGAAACAATCTAGTTAACTACTAGGTTAACACAAACGATTACAAATGATTATGATTTAACGTAAAACTGCAATGTCCGCATCATATCTAGTACATTGCATGTCTCATAATACAGCAAGTTGAATAATGGTAAATTTTCAGATAGCTTAAAAATGTTGCAATGTTATTTAATGAGGCACTGCTATGCAGCATAATGCGACATGATACGCCATGATGTGTAAAAACCTTTCATATGAGTTTTCTTCAAAAACATGGTCTCGTGGTCTGAAGAATGTTATTTCTAGGCTAAAGTGCAAACACGACCCAAACTTTTGTTTGTACTAATATACTGATACGAACAGGATAAAAGACTAAAGTGGTCCAGCTGGCATGACATTCCACGGACGGTCATTCAGCGAAAACCTGTAATGAGGCTCGATTTGCTTTTTAAACATGAATGTACTTGCCATTGTCGTAGCCACAGTATCAGGTTTCAATCTAGGTTTTGGTTTAATGGAATCGTGTCATAAAACCGGACTAAATTTGTGATCCTGACTGAATGAGAATTTGCGTTAAAACAAAATGTTCCTGTGTAACTTGATTAAATATAGTGTAATATAATGCCACGTGATGCTATTCCATCTTTTTGTATAGTATGTTGGTGTCCATTCTGCAGCATTTGTTCGCCCAACTGTTGAAGTTCACTTCTATTTTCTCACTCCAGACAGTTCAAAGTTCCACTTCTGATTGGGTCCAGCATGTAACGGATAGGAGATGACCTTGGCTCTTGCTGACTTGTTGCTCTCTAAAGTAATTCACCAGGTGAAATCAATGCAGGTGTACGCCTAATATAGGCGTGTAAACTGTCTATATTTTTATATGATGCGCGATATGTTTTTTCTATGAGGAATATTACTTCCACTACTACAATTTACCCAGGAATGGGCAGTAATTTAATTGATGCAATTGAAATTACGTAATTTTAATTACAATTGTAGTTGTAATTTGTATTTTATTACTCTGCATCAAAGTAATTTATAATTTGTAATTGAATTACATTTTCCCATGTAATTTGTAATTTCAAAACACCTACCTAAAAACAAATTACTTTCATTACTTTGATCATGTTCAAATTCTTTGTATGTTGATAATTCCTGCTACATATTTTGTAAATAAAACAGAATCAGAGTGGCAGCATTAATGAAACAAGAGAGTAAATGGTTGATCCGGCATGGTATGGTACTCTTGTGGCCAAAAGCCTGAGAAATATAAAAAAATTAAAAAGAAATGGACAGAACTACAACCTGCAACCAGAAAAGAAAACTAGAACCAGAGATCAATCTTCATAAGAAGCTGCCACAGCTGATGAACACTCTAGAATTATCATGTTTCAAGGATGTCAGGTTGGGCTTCATAGATGAGTACATCCAAATACTGAAGTCTATCGCTGCTGCTTTCGACAGGTGGCAGGGTCAAAATAACTGCTAATATGGACAACTCCTACCAACTTTATTAACCATTCAAACAAAATTCATAACTTTGCAGTCAAACAATTTCTATATCTGTGGCCTTCTTCTTGGTGCTGTTACACGTGGATTTTACCACCTTTTTCAATCTTTTCTCAAATTAAGGTCAGAGGTATATAATGCAATCCTTTCTAGAGTCACTCATCCATATTCCGAATTACATTGGCTACCTCCACAGTTTGAAGATTAGCGAAAACAAATACAGGACCTACTGGTAACAACGTCTAGGAATGTCGCCAGTAATAAACAAAACTATAGGCCACCTACTGCTGGGGGAAAAGGTGAAAGAGATGACGAATTCTTTGGTTTTAGCAGTGTAAAGTATACAGTATCCACAAATTCTGCAGCAAGAAACAAAAACGAATTTGAAATATTGCATTATCTCGAAGATTACCGTAAGGAACTAATGACGCTACATAGCTACCCAACTGTAAAGAAATTATGTTGCCCTTCCTTCGTCTGAACTGATAGAAAGACTCTAGTTTTGTAGATATGATTGTAAGACCCAACAGACGCCGTTTGTCAGATAAACTGTCTGAACAGCTGTTGCTTCTTAAAGAAAATTAAATAAACAGTTTCAGACAGAGTAATATAAAATTAAAGGTGTAAAGAAAGTTTGCGTTTCCTGTTTCAAGTTCATGATCACACTGATGTAAGTAATTTGCAATTTTAGTATTTTGAAATTACATAATTTGTAATTTATATTTTCGATCGCAATTCTTAAGTAATTTGTAATTGGTAATTGAGTTACATTTTGAAAAGTAATTTGTAATTCAATTACATTTTACTGTGTAATTTGCCCATCCCTGAATTTACCCTCCCACTGTCTCTACGGCCACCAATTAAAATGTAAGTATAGTTTAACTCGGGCATAGCTTGGTGAGCTAGACAAGGTCGGGGCAGCTGCGTAACAAAGTTCCGGGTGCCACCCAGCAGCAACTCTTTCGATAGGGAACTTTACAGCATGTTAGTCTTGGAGATGCAACTCTCAATGATCCGGTTGCATGGCCTGTTGGAAATGGACCAGAAGGTTTGCGGCAACCACGCATGTCACTGGTGTGTATGCTTTTTGGAATAGTTTCTTATGTACGGACAGCTAGCGGAGAAAAGATAGATAGATAGAAAGATCGATAGGTAGGTAGTTAGACTGGTATATAGAGAGAGACAGCGAGAGACTGGGAGAGACGGAGAGAGCTAGAAGATTGCTATACACTTAGTGTTCCTCGGACCATTCGTCTTAAAATCAAGCAAAATGAGAGTATTCTATAATTAATCTGCATTCTTTTTAATTGTGTATGGACTTAGATTTCGGACTAAGGTAGTCGTTTGGTAGATCAGGTTGTATTGTCTACGGGGTATCTTTAGAAGCAGCGGTCTCATTCGTTATAGTGTAGTTCAGTACAAATCTAGCAAGTAGGCTTGCTAGAAAAACATCGGTATCATAATAATCATCAGCCTACAATATTACACTATTACAACCCGAACTCCAACTACCTGCACTACTAAAACTATCATTGCTATAATACGGTAAACAACAATATTTATAAATTCATTATTTGTTTACCTGAGATGTCTAGAACATTGTTGGAATCAACACCACTGACAATAAGATCACCTTGCCGCTTCCATTTTTGGGAATCACATCCGTTTCGGTATGGATTTATCACCAGTGCTCCGCCTAACATACATTAATTCATACATTATTACAATTACTACTACTACTACTACAACTACTACTACTACTACTACTACTACCACTACCACCACCACTACTACTACTATTTTTATTATTATCAAAATAAGCATTAAAATTTTGCAGTTTTAATAAGTTACTTAAATGATGTCGGAAGCGCCATCTCAGGAGAGCTCAGAGCATGATTAGGCCTGCTAAAATTATTGTTATTGTTATTATTAAATTTATTTTTGCTATTAATTTTATAATTTTTAGTACAACTACAGATATTGGCATCATTGTTTCTAATCCAAATAATATCGTTGTTGCTGCTGCTGCATAATTACACCTTCCATTGCGGTGATATTGAAGACAGATTAGTACTGTGAGAACTTGTGCAACCAATTAATGCATCCGAATCTTTCATTGCAGCGTTTGCCCAATCTTTACTAAAGCCCAACTAAATGTTTCTATTGTGAATCACATCTATGCTGTTTGTGTATAGTGTTGTTCACTGCCAAATTCAGGAGTTTAGTTTGCACTCATGAGTTATTTACATTGCGCTTCTACTCTAGAGTCCGAAACACTAAACGGCATTGTGATACACCAGCTGCAATCTAGGATCACTCGTGCTGGCATCGAAAGAAACATAAAGAGACAGCTCATAAGAGGAAATGCACGATTCAATTCCTTTGACAAGTCGGTTGCCTTGCCTTTAATATCTAAGCAGTAGTCGTTGATTCTGCTTCGGATGGTACCAGTGTCTGGGTCATCGATCCACATCTGGGCGTTAGTGCGATTTTTCTGCCACGGAGTGACCTTTGTGCCGGGACATGTAGGTACTTGCATTCTCCACGTCCAAAAACAGGCCATTCAGTTGGCTTTCAATGAAATAGTACTGAAATAATATATTAATAATTAGTGCCTATGCATTGCATCGAGCAAGGACGAGGGTCAGATTTTGTTAAATTCCTGAAAGGCTGATATGCACAGAAAGCTATTATTAATTTTACCAGTAGATAAACTCACTGTGCTCATTCCTTTTATGGACGGGGCTCAATACAGTTTACAAATGACATTCTCAGAACACGAAACAAGTCATCATCGTGGTTGTCTTCTTCATCATCATTATCGTCATCATCATCAAACAGCATTCGATTTTTGGGCCATGGGTTCAGAGGTAAAATATCTGATAATTTTCTACTACTTGGTTTGTAAACCGCAACCGAATGCTAGCTCGCAGCAAAGTTGTTTTGTATAATTGCGAGAGACGACAGAGATTTTGACTTCGCATCATGTGGAATAAGAATGCGTGATCAAAGATGAGCTTTGTTAATTTTTCTTCAAAACAAATTCTTGTGATTTTGAAAATGCTTGCTTCAATTTCTATACAGATAAAAGCTTCCAAAAGATCAAAAGATAGCATTTTAAAAGATTCTGTTTAAACTAATACCCTTACAGGTCGGCCGTAAATTATCGCTATCTTATAAGATTATATATATATATGTATATATGAAACACACTTACCTCAGGCATGCTGAAGCTACTGGTCAACAGGGAGAAGGAAAAACCCTGTACAATGAACATCCTTTTAGGTTGGTTAAACATTTAGAGAAACAGTCAGTAACTTTTTATCATTCAGCATTGTAGTGTCTTCTTGAACTCTTAGACTCAGTTTTGTGTTGTGCATTGTTGCTCATTCCCCTTTCTCTGAGCACTCTTCCGACTGGCCTCTCTCGGCTATCCTATCCTGCTTCCGCTCCTGCACCATCCCATGGTCACCATAACCAACGATTTCGACTGTAGCACCTGTTGTCTCCCCGGATTGACCTCTTCCCCCAAATTCTGATCGGGCAATGACACTGACGAAACAATCTGGCTCTTGCGGTCTTGATTTCATACAGCCAATGAGCTGGTGTTCCAGACGCAGTTTTTGTTTGGCGCCGAGAAATTTGAAAGATTTTCATTAAAATCTTTCTTCGGTATAGCTATATGACTTTGGTTTCCCGAAAACTTAACAATTTTGTATTAATATTTGTGCAATTCGAGTCAAATGTTGCACTTTGTTGAAATATTTAACGATACGCTCCATTAATAAGATAAAAATAGTCATTAAAGTTATTATTATATTATATTATTCTAAAATACGAGAAAGTGCAAATTTTAAATAAATTTGCATTCAGTAATACAGTGTGACTTCTGTAAACAATGATATGACATACAGTAGAGAACATCTCACCAGCTCCTTTTCGCTGTAATCTGATGGCATAACCCTAACAATAATTCGGTTTTATCCCACTTAAACATCGGCCAAAGTGACCAGGAAACTTGATATGCGACGAAAATAAAAGCTTGCTGCATTTAACTTCCGCGTGTCAAATTTTAAATGTGAAAGTCAACTTATGGTCTTCGTATGAGCAACCTATCTAACTTCCGAGTTCTCTAATGCGAACTGTCTAAAACTAATTATCAGTTTACGAAATTGTAACATTTTAGTAAATAAATAAATCCGTAAATAATGGCCAATTTGTATGTTGCTCATGTAAGCAATGTTCTAAATCTGAAATGACATTGGAGTTTGACATTCTGTTTCCTGCGGCAGTTGATGCTTTTCGTTTCTCCGCAGTTTTTTAATGCTACTCAGGTTCAAGCCTATTGCATGGTGATCATCCTGTGAGAAATGTGTAGTACAGAATGTCATACGTTAATCCGCTAGGTGGCGGATGTGTGAAAGTGGGCATTTCTACGACTTCCGGTCTGCGTTGCGGCAAATAACCAGATTCCTACTATTGACATAGTGTTAGGGTGGTTGGGTAAAATCGCCAGCAGGCAAGAGCAGAAATCTAAAACGACTTTCTGATTTGGCAGGGATTGAACCTCCGACCTTTCGGTTAACTTACTATTAGATCAGTGTTTCTCAACCAAGGGTTCCGCAGACCAAGTGGCGCAAGTGAAGCAAAAATCTCAAAACATTTTTCATTGCGGAGATTTTAAACCCCAACCCTGGGTTTACAATCAGACATGCTCACCATTAGACCATTGGTTCTCAAATTCTCAAAGCTTTTCGCCCCGAGGACCACTTTACGAGAGTCAAACTTTCGGCGGACCACCTACATCTTATGGCCCAACAATTTTTATCGGCAATGAACTGCTACGACCGTCAAAAGCGACAAAGTTTTCATTATGACACAAGCAATTAGAATGTGTTGAGCAAAGTCCAGTTTTGCGTAAAGGCTTATTCCAAGTTTTTATCAAAATGGCATTTAAACTCACGTGACTTTTAAACTCTCGATGCTGTTAAGTAATTTTTGCTGTTAGATGACGCAACATTGCAGAAGTTGTAACAATAAAAGAACCATTTTGATATATTTTGATTTATTATTTTTTCAATAGACCCAGAAAGTAGACTACGCAGAATAGAATACCTGATTTTAAAGTCTCCATGTTCTAAATCTGGCCACTTTTAGAAATGGGGCAGTAGAAATTTGGCTCTGTATGCTAAGTTGAGTTTTTCTTCAAATAACCTTACTGGGCATATTAGTGTCTACCGTTTTTAGACATTACTACCCTTTAAACTGCACCAAAGTTGGTTACCTGAATATGAAAGTTTCTTTTGAGCTTTCCGATCCGACCGTCTGTCTCCAATCGAATGTCACAGTCCTACGAGGGTTTTGGCCAACGTTTGGGCTGCTGTCTGTGCAGGCTGTTGGCGAATAAATGTAAGATCTAAAAGTACTCGGTTTTATATAGCGAACGTATGACCTCGACTCTGCTCATTTTTTAATAAGTAGCCATACAATGTCGCGGTGACCTGCCTCAGAGTCAGGTGCATAGTTGCCGTTTTATGCTGAGATATATGTCCAGGACATCGGTCACATATCAGTTGCCGTTTTATGCTGAGATATATGTCCAGGACATCGGTCATATATCAGTGCCGCCGTTGTAATGCTGGTTTTGCTCAAAGGCAGGGTATTATTTGTAATCATAAATTAGTGTACCACCTTTCCACAATAAATTAACCACACGCAGTCACGCGATAAAGCCAATGCTGTTGACTCAGCGCAAATAAAAAAACAACTGATGGACATAAATCGTCGCATGCTCATATTTGAATTTAAATTACGAAACTAGCATAAGGTCGTGCTGGTTTTGCTCAAAGGCAGGGTATTGTTTGTAATCACAAATTAGTGTACCGCCTTTCCACAATAAACTACTCACACGGAGTCATGCGATAAAGTCCCGTGCTGATAAAGGATCTCAGATGTTGACAAAAATAATTAAGCTATGTGAGGTCCCAATATAATTGGTCACAATATTGTTAGTAGCCCAATAGTATTATATGGGTGTCTGTCACACTATCTTCGTCTGACTGTGTTTTAGCCCGTCCCTCCGTTTGTCTGTTTGCCTGTAGGTCCGTTTTTCAGTCCGCGCATCCGTCCGACCATCTGTTTGTCAATCATCCGTCTGCATGCCCTTCAGTTAATCTGTCCGTCTGTCCATCCGTCTGTCTGTCAGTCGGTCTATCTGTGCCTATCTGGCAGTTGTCTCTTACGACCTGTACACTGTTTTTGTAGAGCATAGCCAGCTTTTGGGCGGTGCTGCTGCACTTGTGCGAGACGAATGCGTGCAGACTGGTGAAGTGTGTTTGGGCGGACGAACTCGAACTTCCGATTTCGGCGCCCTTGTTAGTCTCGCCGGGCCCCTGAGCAGTGCTTACATCTGATGTCGTCTGAATAGGTAATGTTAGTCATGTGACAGGAAGTTTCCTCCTAGTAGATGTTGGCCAGCGTATACTCGCGCCATACGAACACTGCAGACGACCATCACGCACACTGCAACGGACATGAGGACACTGGGCCCATGTTATGGACTGTGTACCCGTCGACCTCCTCGTTGCGACAGATAAGCGCTCCGGGTTCGTTGTGGTCCCGGACCAGGAACCGGATAAGATCCTCCAGCTGCCCTCCTGTAATGCACATCACGCCAACTTCTGGGTCGTTTCTGCCATTTTGCAAGAACTCGGCGGCAGTGTCGGCAAACTAAAATTATCCTATCCCGATTCCTCGACTGTACCATCCCAAGGCCACTATCGTCAACGATTGCACAGTAGCACCATTCTGCCTCTCCGACTTGACCTCCTGGCTCTTTTGGACATGATTTGAAATAGTGTCGATAAATGAGCTGGCCTCCTATACGCGGCTTTAGTGTGACGTTCAGAAATATTGGAGATTTGTATTTAGGCCAAACATTTACTTTTACAAGCACAACTGAAAGTAAAACTTTGGAAAGTTCCGGAAACAGTTTTGAACCCATAAATCTGACCACAAATACGGTGTTACCCTGTTTGCGTCTATACTTGGCAATCCACGCATGCCCAGAAACCCAGGGCTACCTTGGCCCCCCCTCTTAAAACTAAGCTAATAATAATAATGAAAATGATATTAATAATACTATCATCATCATCATCATCATCATCAGCATCATTAAACGTTCACAACAGGAGCACATATGTGCACGCCAACAATTGCATATTACTGAAACATGTCTAATGGCATAAGAAATCATAACTCACATGTTCACGTGTATTCTCCAAACACGCGATTTAAAATGTTAAGTACAGTTTTCCCTTTTGAACTGATATAGTATCCTGCATGGCTGAATTCACTCTGTTATACTGCGTCAAAAAATGCTCATTTAAAGTTATTGAGCTTTACTTCATCGCATGAATTTTGCTTGCCAAGTCTTGACTTCTGTCTTGCGTTAATTAAGTTTTACTTTATTTAATTACTTTCCGATATTGTCGAAAACATTGCATACGTACACACACACACACACCTACATACATACATACACGCTACGAACATACATACATAAATACATATGCTGGACAATGACCTTATTGGAGGCAATATCCACAAGGAAAATGCCTATGATATATGTCTAATTACATGTGCCTAATTATTTAATATCTGATATTATATCTGAAAATTAGTCTACTCCATGCTTCATTTTGTCAAAAACTAAGAACTATCCTGTTTGATGGATATTGGTGCTGAAGTGGCGCTATATAAACCCTATTTACATTATATTGAATTACGTTACGATCTAACCAATGATGAAACGAATAATTTTCAAAACCTTCACAGCTTCAAGTCGTATGACTTAAGATCTTAGTTTTGTAGATTTAAGCTTAGACCACGATTTCTGACTGTTTCTTTCTGACTCTCCTTTTGACAAAGTCGGTACCTTGCCGCTTATGTGGTTTCTTAAGGAATGATCAACGAGTCGAACATTTTTATCATAAAGAAACATTTGTTCCTTATCATTACAAAACTTTATTATGTCGACAAAAAATCAATTACGCAAGAAGCAGCTCCATCTAGTTAAATGATTCTAAAAAGCACAATGGTTAATCAACAGAAGATACAAATCGCACGAGAGAAGAACCAAAATGAATAACTATTAGAATATTACAATCGATTAAAAATAACTATAATTGTAAGATTAAAAGTTCAATGTCCGCGTCATTTCTAATTCTTTACACGTTTCATTATACAACCAGTGTAATGTGAATAATGTTAAATGATTACATAGCTTTATTATGTTGCAATGTAATTTAATGTCATTTTAAATGTGGCAATGCTCTGCAGCGTAATGTGACGTAATAGCCAAGACGTGCAATAGAACCTTCATACTGAGGTCAAATAGTGAGGTCAAATGTAATAAAGGTATAGGTTACATACTTCTTTACTATATCGGAACTCCTCATATGATGGTCTCGAGGCTGGAAGTATAGTTTTTATATTATTAAGTTCAAACACGACCAAAACTTGCGTTTGAACAAATAGTGTGATCCTAATAGGATAAACACCAAAGTGATCCTGCTGCCATGGCATTCCATGAACGGTCACCCAACGAAAAACTTACAAGGAGGCTCCATGTTACTTTTAAAACTTGAGTATATTTGACAGCGTCGCAGCCGCTGGACCAAGCCTGAATTTCGGTTCTGCTTCAATGGGATCGTGTCTAAAGTAGGACTAATTTTGTGATTCTGACCGAGTTATACCAGAATTTGCGTTATAAAAAATGTGTTATATCTCATACCAAATTTTCGGTGTAATTAGATTTATTGTGATGTAATATAATGTTACGTTATGTTATGCTATCTTTCTGTATACTAATTCTGTCGTCCATCCTGCAGCATTTGTCCACTCAACTGTTGAAGTTCACTAAGCTTTTTTCACTCCAGACGGCACAAAGTTCCATTTCTGATTGGTTCCACCATGGTAAGGAAAGCTGATGACCTTGGCTCCATGTGACATGTCGCTTTCTACAATAATTGAGCAAGTGAAACCAATGCAAGTGTACACCTAATATATATATATATATACATAAATATATATGCTTATAGGTCTTCTATATTTTTATATCGTACGCGATATGTTCTTCCTATGAGGAATATACTATTATTACTACAATTTACCCTTCCACTGTCACCATTGCCACTTTTTCCTATATTATTTCCCTTACCATAACTATCACTACCACTCCAATTGCTACTATTCACAGAATACATCCGAGGCATTAAACAAGAATAACGTTAGTTAGCTGTTGAGAGTTTCTTGTGAGTTGTATATTACATGATAGGCGCTTTGGAAGCCGATAGAAACTAGATAGGAGGGAGGAAGAGGTTCAGCAGATAGCAATTAAAATTTTGTATAGTTAAACTTTGGGCATAGCAAGGATGGATAGGCAAGGTCTGAACAGCTTCGTAATTCTGTGTGCATGGCCACCCTGCAGCAGCTCTTTTGACAGAGAACATTACAGCAGTTTAGTCGTGGAGGCTCAGCTTCATAGATTCGGTGGCATGACCTGTTGGGGATGCACCACAGATCTCGTTGCGACCACGCATATCACGAGTGTGTATAGGGCCTACTGTATCCCGTTCTCCTTCGGTGTGGTGTAGCTCAGTACGAACCTAGCATGTAAATCTACTCGAAAGACATTCGTATCCTAATTACAAAATAAAATACCATCAACCTACAATCATCCATTATTACAACCCGAACTTCCACTATCACTACACTATATAATATGATTTCTAGACTATACTATGGTAAACAACAATATTTGTAAAGTCATTATTGGTCTACCTGCGATGTCCAGAACATTGTTGCAATCGGTACGGCTGACAATAACGTGACATAGTAGCTTCCATTTTTGGGATCCACCTTCGTTTCTGTATGGGTTTATCACCAGTTCTCCGCCTAACATACATTAATTCATACATTAATACTATAACTCTTAACTATTATTCTTTCATTAATTTTATTTTCATTATTAATTTTACAATTTTTAATATTACTGCCACTAATGGCACTATTATTGCTAATCCAACTATCATCGTTGTTGTTGTTGCTGCTGGTGCTGCATAATTACACTTTGCATTATCACGGTGATATTGTAAACAACAGATTATTAATGTGATAACTTATGTAAGTAATTAATGCATCCGATTATTTCATTGCAGGGTTTACCACACCTTTACTACATAGTCCAACTACACATTTCTATTCTAAAGAACATCTATTTTGCGTGTGTGTTATATTCTTCACTGTCAAATTAAGGTGTCTATATTGCATTAATGACTTATCGACATTGCGCATAGATTCTAATCTTCGAACTACTAAGCGGAATTGTGATAGGCAAGCAACAATATTAGATCACTAGTGTCAACATCGACAAACACACATCTAAGCAGCTAATAAGGGAAGATAAACAATTCCATTCCTAGGACAAGTTGCATTCCTTGCCTTGAATATCTAAGCAGTAGTCGTTGAGTCTGGTTCGGATGGTACCGGTGGCCGGGTCATCGATCCACAGCTGGTTGTTAGTGGATTTATTTTTCGGCCACATAATGACCTTTGAGCCGGGATCGGTATGACTCCACGCCACGTCCAAAACGAGGTCATTTAGTTGGCTTACAATATAGTAGTACTGGAAGAATATATTAATAATTAGTGCCAAATCATTGCATCAGGTATGAAAGAGAGCCAGATTAGTTAAATTCCTGAAAGATTAATATGCACATGCAGGAAGGTATAATCAATTTTTCAACCGACAGGCTGACAGTACTCATTCCTCACAAGGACGAGGTTAAATACAAATGATGGTTTCAGAAGTTAAAACAAGTCATAGTCGCCGTCGTCATCATCACCATCACCGCCACCATCTTCAGCATCAACAACAGCATTCGATTCTCGGACTATGGACTCAAAGGTCAAATATCGATAATTTCCTACTACTCTATTGTATCCGTAACCGAAAGTTAGCTCACAGCAAAGTAACTTTGCATCATTACAAAAGACAGAGATTTTGCTTTCGCATCAGTTGAAGTAAGAATACATGTGAAAGTGCGCTTTTGGAAATTTCTCTTCCAAACAGATTCGTGTGATTTTGCTTGCTTCATTTCTATACAGCTAAAAGTTTTTAATTCATTGCATTTTAATAGATTAAATATGAACTAATAGTCTAGTTTTACAGGTCGAAATAAATTACTGGTAGCTTTTAAGATTTTGAGGGCAACATTAGGATTGTCAAGTTTTACCAAAACACTTTCTTTTGATTAAGCTGATGAACAACAATGAAATATTCTCTGACCTATATTGCATTTCGATTATGCTTTCTTCGACGGATTATTATTTTTTACTGTGGTTTCCCTTTAAGCGACAATAGATCGATGTCTCGTGCATTTTTAAAGCGGCGCTATAGCAGTCACTGATTAGACTAGATAAATTAGTTATTGAAATATGTTGAATGTGCATTTGATTTAGTAAAATCTTCTGCTTCATGCAACAAATTAAGATGTGATATATATGTGTACATAGAAATATATGAATCACACTTACTTCAGACATGCTGAAGTCAGTGCACAACGACGAGAGAAGGATGAAACCTGTACACAACACAACCTTGTTGAAATCTTAAACCCAGTTGTGTACCGTGCATTACTGAGGTGACGGTTTTGGAAGGAACTCCCGAAAGATTTTCGCCAGTTCGCTCATCCCTTTCTCACCTGTCAATCGGAGTACCTCTCCGCTTGGCATCTCTCGGCTATTCTATCCTGCTTCTGCTCCTGTGTCATCCTTGACCACCATAACCAACGATTTTGACTTGTAGCACCATGTTGTATTTCCGGATTTACCTCTTTCCCTCGAAATTCCTAACTGACCAAACAACCTAGCCCTTGAGGGCTTGATTCCTTATAATGCCCACGTATAAGCTCGTCCCCAGACGCAGTTTTTGTTTGGCGCCGAACAATTTGGAAGATTTACATTTATATTTCTCTTCAGGATAGCTACATGACTTTGATTTTCCTTAAAACTTAACAATTTTATATTTATATATTTGTGGAACTCGAAGCACAGTGCTGCTGCATTCGGTAAAAAATAATTAAGGACTTTACCCTCAAATTATAGGATACAATATGCAATCACGTTCTATTTATATTAAATTATCCCAAGATGCAATAAGAAATTTTTAAATAAAATTTGCATTCAGTAATAGAGACCGACTTCTGTAGACAATATTTTGACATAGGCTACAGTAAGGAAGATCTCACCGATCCTTTCCGCTGTAACAATAATCCGTTTCTTTTTCTCAAGTCAACATGGGTCATTTAATTTTCTGCGTGTCAAAGGTGACATGTCAAAGTCATCTTATGGTCTTCAAATGAGCAGCTTACCTAACTGGACAATCTATAACGCGGAAGTGTCAAAAGCTAATAATAAGTTTGCGCAATTATAACATCTAAATAAATTTACAAACCCGTAAATTAAGGTTAATTTGTATATAGACCTAGCTGCTGTATGTAACTTTTTAAATCTTTAATATCGATGCAATTTTTCTTTCTGTTTTATGTGGTAGGTGCTGCCTTTCCTTTGTGCACTGTTTCTTGTAAATGATATCCTGGTTCAAGCTCATTATTTCTCACAGGCTTTCAGACATCTGTATATCCAAAGTTCTGTGTTTCACCTGGCGACTGACAAACCGCACCTCAGATTCGCATTTTGTGTGACCTTGCACGCTTTGAAAATATTCGTATTAATCAAGTTAATATTAGTAAAAGAAGAATAATAATATAGATAGTGCCCCTCCTGTCTGAAGTACGCAGTACGGAATGTCGTACGTTAATCAGTTAGATCTCATATGTGTGAAAGTGGGCATTGCTACCCCTTCCGGTCTGCGTTACGGCAAAGAACCAGTGGTAGTTTCATACTAATGTAGTGACACAATGTAAAGATTGGGGGTTCAATTTCTTCCCAGGCAGCAGAAGAACTCTCAAAACGGCCTTCTGCTTTGGCATGCAGAGGATCGGTTAACAGTTCAGAATGCTTAGTACTAAACCAGTGTTTCCCAACCAGGGGTTCCGCAGACCAGGTGGCGCATTTGGAGCAAAAATCTCAAAACACTTTTCTGTCCTTGCGAAGATTTGAAACTCCAACCTCTGGGTTGACAGCACACTCACCACTAGACCAGTGGCCCTCAAAGGAGTCAAACTTACGGCGGACCACCTACGTCCTACGGCACAGTAATTTTCAGCGTGAATGAACAGCTACTGCCGTCAAAGGTAACAACGTTTTCACTCTATGTCATGAACAGTTCGATTTTGTTGCGAAAAGTCCAGTCTGTGTAAAGTCTTATTCCAAGTTTATGTCGAAATGACATTTAAACTCACGTGACATTAAACTCTCGATGCTTTTAAGTAATTTAACTCTTAGGCGGCGTTACTTTACAAAATTTGTAACAATAGAATGACACTTTTTATATATTCATTTACATTTTGCCAATGAACTAAAAAAAGTAGACTGACCAAAATACAATATATTAAAGTCTGATATTCAATTCAAAATTTTCTACAGCCAGCCACTGTTAGAAATCGCGCAGTAGAAATTTAGCTCTGTTTGCTAAGTTGAGTTCGTTTTAGTGGCCTTGCTGGGTATATTAGTGTCTACCGGTTTTAGACATTACTACCCTAAAGACTGCACTAAATTTGGTTACCTGAATATGGAAGATTCTCTTGAGATTTCCAACCCGACCGTCTGTCTCTGATCGAATGTTGCAGTCCTCCTAGGGTTTTGGCCAAGGTCTGGGCTGCTGTCCGCGTAGTCTTCCGGCGTAAAATCTAAATTTGCATGGTTTATATAGCGACCGTATGGCCTCGACCTTTGCTCATTTTTTTATGTTTTCAGGTTTTGTCGATAGGCAGGTAATGTGTGTTCTGCAAATAAAAATTAACATACCGCCCCCTCAAAAGAAACTACGCCATCACGTCACACGCTGTTTACTCAGTTTAAATCAAAAACGGACCTACGCAGTCTTTCGTCTGAAACATAACGTCGCATGTAAATACTCGGATTTAAGTCAATGAATATTTCGATGATTTCAGCCATTTAAATTAAGGGCCATGCTGTTGACTTTTTTATTGCTGCAATAAGCCGTTAATGTCTCGAGAATGGCACAACAGACCCAGTACTGTAATATAAACAGGACTGTATGTAGTATTCATCAACCATCCTGTAGTTCTCTGGGTCCGTCTTTCTGTCTCTTTCAACATATGTTATGCAAGCGTTTACAATGTAGCTCTTGAAGGATCACACAGCGTATTATATGAGATTTAATGTGACTGAAGATGCAAATTTTTATGCTATTAAACAGTTTGTGCGAGTACTCTCTGGTAAATAATAAGCACTTTAAATTTCAGCGTGGGCCACGCGTCGAGAACTGTGCCCTATATAGAATACTGCACAGACTTCACAACTGAAACAATCGTAATAGTGACTTCAATCGAAGTTCAAGAATTCTACAGCGCCCAACGAAGCTAAGTCGCAGGAACCAGCTTATTCACAGGAGTTCAGTCAAAACAAAAACGATAGGCAAAAGAGGTTCGGTTGCAGATCAAGATCCAAGAGTCTATAGAGGACCTAGAAAAGGCCCAGAGGAGAGCTAGTAAACGATTTGAGGGTTTTTAAGAATCCAAGGAACGGTTAAAAATGTATAGCCTAACAATATTCGAGAGAATGTGCACTTTAGACTTTTATGAAGCTTAAAAGATTAGGCCTTTCACGAAAAAGAAAGCAGTTCCATGGGAGATGTTTTTTTAAAATGTCAACATATTAGGCAACCCGGGGAATAGGTATAAGTCATTTATCAAACCGACAGAGCTTTAATGAAGGAACTTTAACGTCCAAACTGGCTGTTAATTATCACTAACGCTGCTCACGCCAAAAAGAAAACGATTTTTTGAATGGCTGTCGCGCAGAACTCGGAACAAGATCAGGCACAGAGCTCCTAATAAAAGATCTTAGAAATAGACCATAAAATTATAAAGATGCGTTTCTGGTCGCAGTATATAATACGTCGAAATATTGTTAATGACCCAATAAAATTCAGTCTGTTCGTTTGAATGTGTTTCTGTCCGTCCTTCCGTTTGCGTTTCTGTCAGCCCTTCCGTTCTTCCCTGTGTCCGGCCTTCCATCTACCTATCTATCAGTCCATCAGTCAATTCGTCCGTCTGTCTGTCTTTCAGTTAATCTGTTCATCCGTCAGTCTGTCTGTGCCTACCTGGCTGTAGGCTCCGACGGCCTGTACACTGTTTTCGAAGAGCGTGGCCAGCTTGTGGGCGGTGCTGCTGTACCTGTAGGAGACGAGTACTGTACGTGCAGACAGAGGAAATGTGTGTGGGCGCAAGGGCCATCACTTCCGCTTTTGGCGCCCTTGTTAGTCTCCTTGATCCCCGAGCAGTGCGTGCACCCGATGTCGGCTGAGTAGGTGATGTTCGTCAGCCGACAGGAAGTCTCTTCATAGTTCTTGGCCAGCGTGTACTCACGCACGACGAACACACCGCAGACGACCATGACGCAGATGCAGATGACCGCGACGGATATGAAGACACAGGAGCTGGCCGTTGAGCCGAGGCGCCCGTCCGTTGAGGGGTACATTCGCTCCATCAAAGATGTCGGATCTAGAGCCAGCACGATGCTACACACGCTCGCCATCTGGGACCATTGGGGTTCGGTGGATGGATGGCTAATAGGCTACTAAAGGGTGGGCGGATGGATGGGAAGATGGCTTAAAGGTGGCTAAACGCGTAGCTAAGTGGATGGAAATCACGTGGATAAACGGTGGATGGGAGGGGATTGGCATACATACATTCGTACATACACGTGTAAATATCTATGGACCATATAAATAATACCGCCACCTTGCGAAGGCGATCGAAATGATTTTTGCGTCTACTAACTCATTGATATAGCAATGAAGCCGACGCCACATGATAAACACATCCATGGGTACATATGTATGCATACTGTACATTATGTATGTGTGTATACTATGCGTGTATCTATGCATATATGCATGTATATGTATGTATTCATGTATTTATGTGTGAATATGTATGTATGTGTGGATATGTATGTATGGTGTTCATGTAAGGTATGTATGCGTGCATGTATGTATGAATGTATGTAGGAATCTGCGCATGTCTGCGGCCGTGTTGGATGTTTTGCCTTTCTTATTATTTTCGCAACTTGGTTGATTTGATTTACGCAGAAATTGGACGATGATTGTTTTAATTTCGGACTTTTACTGTGACCGAATCTGCGTTTTATATTTATTTCACCATTCTGAGCAGGATTTCGTGTGTTTTGGGCGGTGTTTAATCCAATTAAAGTGGGCTAAGTAGGTCTACACAACTAGGCGAGCCAATGCCAAAGCATAGGCGTACAACTTCTGCAACCGGGATCTTAGTTTCTGAAGGAAGGAAGAGTCTGGAGTGGCATCGACCGTCTTTCACGAAGAGGTTCTATGATCAACTGGCCGACTGTCGACGAATGCCTACCCTGTAGAGTCCTTGTAGTTCGAGAGATATTTGGACTCTGCGAATTCAAAATATGTATATTTCTTCCATCTGCAATGGAGGCTGGACGGTGAGATTAGACCGTGGGTTGAAAAAAATAGAGTGAGGGACCTCCGCGTTCAATTAGGCTGAAAATATTATTATTATTTCGGACTAGTCTACCTAGAATATATAAGGGGTGAAAGGGCGCTAACTGGGCAGCGTCGAAACTCAGGCGAACGTATTAGATAATCGAATAATTCGGCGTAACTCAGACTCCGAGATCGGACGAAAGGCATGAAAGACAGATCCAGTAACAGAGAATTGCGGAGGTGAAGTCCCCATAGTAGCAGAACAATGACCCTGAATCTTCTCGGTTAGGAAGGTAAGAAAGTCACGAGGGGTGAATGACGGCGTATATATACCAGTTGACGGAGATTTATGTTGAAGTGGCGCTATTTAATCGATGGAAAACGAATTATTTCAGAACCTTCAGAGCTTCTAACGGCATGAATGACTCCAGATCTTAAGTCTTGCAGCTTTAACCTGAATGATTCTTCTTTACTTTCCATTTGACAAAGTCATTACCTTGCCGCTCATGGTGTCCAAACCAATGATTAATGTGTCACACGTGACAGGATCAGAAAGAGACGCGTTTTCTGTTTCAATTAAAAACTTTATTTCGTCCACAAAAAATCCATTGAGCAAGAAAGCAGCTTTATCTAGTTAAGCGATTCTAACAAGCAAAATGATTAATCATGAGTCAAATACACATCACACGAGAGAGGAACCAAAATAATTCACTGCTAAATTAATGCATTCGATAAAAAATGATTATGATTTAATCTTAAAGGTGCAATGTCCGCGTCATTTCTAATTTGTTACAAGTTTCATAATACAGCGAATGTAATTAATGTCAATAACGTTAAATGATTATATAGCTTAATTATGTTACAATGTAATTTTATGTCTTTTAATATTTGTCAATGCTATGCAGTCTATAAAGCGACGTTATACACTACGACGTACAATGGAACCTTCATATAAGTATTTCGTTATAGTGATTTCAAATGTATTAAAGTTAAAAGTTACATATTGTTTACGATATGGGAGCTCCTCATAATTGGCCTCGTAGCTCGAAGAATATTTTTCATATTATAAACTGCAAACACGACAGAAACTTGCGTTTGCACTAATATTGTGATCCTAACAGGATGAGGACCAAGGTGATCCAGCTGGCATGTCATTTTATGGACAGGGTCACCTAAAGAAAAACTTTTTAGGAGGCTCGATTTGGCTTTTAAATCTTGAGCGTACTTGCCATCGCCGTAGCCACTGGGGAAGACTCAATTTCGGTTTTGTTTTAATAGGATAGTCTTTAAAGCGGAATTAAATATGTGAGTCTGACCGAGTTATAGAACAATTTGCGTTATAACAAAATATGTTGTATCTTATAAGAAAGTTCCAGTGTAATTTGAATAAATGTGATGTAATACATTGCTAAGTTAAGCTATGCTATTATTCTGTATAGTATCTTGGCGTTCTTTCTGTAGCTGTTCACGTAACTGTTGAAGTCTCCTAGGCTTCTTCCATTGCACGCTTTCCAAAGGTCCACTCCTGACTGGGTTCACCACGATGTGGAAGAGCGACGACTCTGGCTTTTACTGAATGGCTGCCCTCTACAGCACGGAGCAAGTGAAACCAATGCAATTGTACTCCCAATAGGGGCGTACAGGCCTTGTGTATTTTTAATTCATGCGCACTATGTTCTTCCTATGAGGAATATTACTCAATTACTACAATTTACCCTTCCAATACTATTCCTACTACCATTATTATCACTACCACTCAAATTGCTACAGTCACGGTGTATAGATCTGACGGAGTAAACAAGCAAAAAGTAAGTTAGCTGCTGAGAGTTTATTATGAGTTGTATAATATAGGACTTGGCTGTATTGTAATATACAGCTCATAAGAAACTCTCAACCAATTTACTGATGGAAACTAGGTAGAAGTGAGGACGAGGTTCACCCAATGACTGTTCGAAGATAGCAATTAAAATTTACGTTGGTTTAACTCTCGGCTTTGCATTATAACCAAGTTCATTTAAGTAGGTTATTGTGGTATATCACACTGCTAAGTAAGTCTAGCCACTATAGAAGTTATTGGAGGTTAGGATGAAAAGACAGTTAATCGCAGAGACCTGACACCAACTTGGGTCTACATCAACGGCCTGGTCAGCGAGTAGGCAGCAGGGCGTCTGATTTATTACTTAATCTATAGACAGGGAGAGGAAATTTTACATTTCAGACAATTGAATCACCAGCCCGCTCAGAGAGCTGTGCAGAGACAGAGACAAGAATACATAAGGCCAAACATGTAGAGATACAGATGCAGATAGAAACGGAGTTAAACAAGCGGACACGCCGAGACCAATAGAGCAAGACGGAACCAGTCAGAGAGAGGTACACAGACAAACCACGCTGAAGATTTCAGACAAAGAAAATCCTAGTGTCCAATCAAATAGACCATCCGGCATAACTCCATAACAACTGACCAATGACGGTCGGACACATTTCGCTGGGCGAGAGAACTTCAGACAGAATCTAAACTAAGTCAGTCTGGCTTGGGATACCATACAGATCAGTATATTAGCTCTAAGATTCTACTCTCGGAGATAGAACGCAGTTAGAAGTGTAGCCGGAATGGTGTCTAGTGTCTTATCGACACTACCAGGTAAAATAGAGTAAAGGTTGTCACAGACTAAAGTCGCTTCCTCCTTAATCGAACTAGAATCTCACTCGCCTTGTCAGACAATGATTCGAAGAATATTCAAGTGCTGAATGACAATTCGTGAATAAAGGATGAAAACTGTACAGGACGAACTGGACGAGAAACTCTGTATCGTAATCGGTAGAAATGAACGCTACCATAGCATGATGGGCTAGGAAAGGTCTGGACAACTTCGTAACATAGTTCCGGGTGCATGCACGGCTACCCTGCAACAGCTCAACTGACAAGGGACATTACAGCAGTTTAGTCGTGGAGGCTCAACATTTATATAGCCCATATACATGATTTGTTGGGATGGATCACAGGTAGGGCTGCCAACTTTTGATTCTGCCAATCCGGGACGCCTTCTTAGTCACTAGATATGCCAGTACCAATTTACCCTGTCCACAATAGTGTATGCAATAATGTTGCCTCAGCCTAATGTAGGATCTTCTACAAATAGTAGCTAAAAATTACAGTCAAATGATTTGACTAAAATCATCAATATATGTATAAAATCTAAATTCAATATTGGTCTACCTTCGATGCTTAGAACTTTGCTGTCGACAGCGCTCTCAATAAGATCACCTTGTATCTTCCATCTTTGGTTTGCACAATTCATAGAGTATTGTCTTATCACCAGCACTCCGCCTAAAACACATTAATTCATACATAATTACAGTTATTATTATCATTATTTTTATTATTATTACTTTTTCTTTTCTTTTGTAATTTTTGAAACTACTACCACTAATGGCATCGTTATTATTAATCCAACTATTATCGTTGTTGTTGCTGGTGGTAGTGCTGTATAATTACGCTTTGCATTACAGTGCTATTGTAAACGACAAACAATGACTGTGATAACTTGTGTAAGTAATTAATGCGTCCGATTATTTGAATACAGCGTTTACCACACCTTAACTATGGCACAACTTAAAGTTTCTATTCTATAGCACCTCTATGTTGTTTACGTATAATATTGTTCATTGCCAAATTTAAGAGTTGATTTTGCATTAATGACTTATTAACCTTGTGCTTCTATTTTAATCTTCGACCTACTGAGCGGCATTGTGATAGGCAAGCAGATATCTTGGATCACTAGTGTCAACATTGATAGAAACATAAGGAGACAGCCCAGAAGGGGAGATAAACTATTTAATTCCTATGATAAATTGCATGCCTTGCCTTCAATATCGAAGCAGTAGTCCCTTTTGGTACCCAATCGTATGGTACCAGTTTCTGGGTCGTCGAACCAAAGTTGGCCTTCACTGACACCACTCACGCACATAACGACCTTTGCGCCAGAATAGATATGTCCATTCGCCACTCCCATAACCAAGTCATTCATTTTGCTTGTGATTTTGAAGGGCTGGAATAATATATTAATAATTAGTTCACATGCATTACATCATGTACGGATTTTGTTAAATTGCTGAGAGACTTTATGCACAGGAGGCCATAATCAATTTTACCAGTAGACAAGCTCATAGCACTCATTGTTCAAAAGGATGAGGCTCAATACAGGGTACAAATAACGTTCTCATAAACTGAAATAAGTCATCGTCGTCGTTGTCTTCTTCGTTATCATTATCGTCATAATCATCAGCAACATTCAGCTTCAGACCATGAGTTCAAATGGGGAGGAAAAAGATCTCTGATGGCTATAATAAAAGCGAGACAGAGGAAATGGATTGGACACGTAGTGAGATTTATTCTCATCTGAGAAATCTCATAGACGGAAGAATGGAAGGACAGAAGATGAAGACCAAGACAAATGTTACTAGACTGGATGATGGTGGACGGATATGTTTAAACTCGAAAAGGAGGATTCAACAAAGCCAGGAATGGCGCCAGTGGACTTTCGAACCTGCCCGAGAGCAAAGAATTTGAAGAAGAAGAAGAAGAAACTGAAGAAGAAGGGTTCAAAAATAACAAAATTGATAAGTTTCCAGTTGTTTACCGCAACCGACAGGAGCAAAGTAGATTTGTTAATTACAAAAGACGACAGAGATTTTGCCTTCGCATCTTGTGGATCAGGAGTACGTGCTAAAGATGAGCATTTGGAAATTTCTCTTCCAAAGAAATTCATGCGATATTGGCAGTTCTTTCTTCAATTTCTATACACTTAAAAGTTTCCAACCGGTTGCATTTTAAAAGAGGTATTTAAACTAATAGCCTTACAGGTCGGCAATAAGTTATTGTTATCTTATAAGAATTGAGGGCAATATTAGGATTGCAAATATTAAACAAAACTTTCTTTTAACTAAGCTGAAGACCAACAATAAAATATTCTCTGACATACCGCAATTCGACCATGCTTCTCCAACGGATTATGATTTTTGACTGTAGTTTTCCTTCAATCGATTGATGTCGCGTGCATTTTGATAACGTCACTATAGAAGTCATTGACTGTAGTAAATAAATTAGATACTTAATGCATCGCATATGCATTTGATATTGTAAATGTTTCTAATTCATTTAGCAGCTGGAGATGTGATGTCTATATACGTATAATAGGTATGCATGAATCACACTTACTTTCACCTTAATGAAGTAAAGGTCCATGGTCAACAGAGAGAACGATAAACCCTGTACAAACAAAACATCCTTTTAGGTTGCTTCATCATTTAATACAGCAGTCAATAACGTTTTCTTACTCAGCACTCTAGTGTCTTCTTTTCTTCTTACACTCAGTTTTATATTGTACAGTATATGAGGTGACGGATTTTGAAACGAACTGTCAAAAGACTTATCCTCATTTCTTCCTCGTCAATCCGCGCACTCCTCCGCTAGGCCTCTTTCGGCTATCCTTTACTGCTTCCGCTTCTGCACCATCCCACGGCCACTATCACCAACGATTTCGACCATAGCACCATGTTGTCTCCTCGGATTGACCTCTTACCTTGAATTCTGACTTGGCACCGAAACTGATGAAACAGTTTGGCTCTTGAGGACTTGATTTCGTATGGCTCCGACGAATAAGCTGGCCTTCCAGACGCGGCTTTTGTGTGGCGCCAAGAAATTTCGAAGATTTGCATTCACATTTACATTTTTCTTCAGTTTATCTTTGATATTGTGTTTAAATTTGTATTCTTGTATATTCACTTTATTACATAATTAGTAAAGTTTACTTATTTATTATTATATTTACTTTGCATATTTATATTTGTGCACATCGAAGTCCAATGCTGCATTTTGTTGAAAATATTTCGGGCTTTACAAGATAAAAACTCAATAAAGGTCTACTTATAGTATTTTATCCTACGATAATTCAATAATACATTGTGACTGTTGTAGACAATGATACTACATACAGTAGAGAAGATATCACCAGATCCTTTTAGCTGTAAGCTGTGGGCATAATCCTAACAATAACTCGTTTTTATCTCATTTAAACCTTGGGTCAAAGCGACAAAGAAACTTGATCTCCCGTACGAAAAATGAAAGGCATGCAAGCATTTAATTTTCCGCGTGTCAAATTTCACATGTGAAAGTCATGGTGTGAGCAATCTATGTAACTAGACAGTTCTATAACGCGATGTGTCAAGAGCTTATTTTCAGTTTATGAAATTGTAATAATTCAACAAATTAATAAATCCCTAAGTTATTGTTAATTTGTACTATATATAGCTGTGTATGCAACGTTTTGAATTTTTATTACAATGCAATTTGCCATTCTGTTTCCTGAGGCATGCAGTTTCTATCATTCCTTTTCAAGCTATATACACACAGTGTACCTGTGTCTGAAAAGTGCAGGGGATCATGTCGTACGTTAATTCTCTAGGTGTCATATGTTTGAAAGTGGTTATTGCTACGACGTCTATAGTCTGCGTTGCGGCAAATAACCAATTCCTACTAATATAAAATGACATATATTATACAGATTGAACTTTCGACCTCTCAGTTAATAGTCCATCAGGCTTACTACTACCGCATATAACCAGGACATCGGCACAGTGCAGCTGTTGTTGTGCTGATTTTACCCAAAAGCAGGGAATTTTGTGTAAATTAGTATAGCACCCCTTCAAAAGAAACTAATCAGGAGGAGTCACCCCATCACGTCCCATAATATTGACTCGGTGTAAATTAAAATCCAACCTATCCGCTGTGCCTCATGCACCTGTTCGTCTGAGATGTATAACGTCGAATGCTTTTACTTAGATTGCATCAAATGTGTGTGTATGTGGAACTGTATATGTGTGTATGTACTGTATGCATGTATCCATGTATGTATGTATGTATGTATGCATGCATGTAGGTCTGCATATATACAAAGATTAAAACGTATCAAACCAGCTGCTGACCGGCAAAACGTTGAAGAAGAAAATTGTCAAATGATGAATGGACATTTCAATTTTTTATTTTTACTTCTAACGGTAATTTAGTGTGTCTAGTCTCCCTCGAATTAGTTAGGTTATAAGGACGAGGCCCAGTACAGGGTACAAATGACGTACAGAACTTGAAACAGCGTTGTCGTCGTCTTCTTTGTTACCTTTATGGTGATCATTAACTGCATTCTATTTCTGGACCGTGGGTTCAAAGGTTAAATATCTGATGATTTTCCACTACTAGTATTGTATACCACAACCGAAAGTTAGCTCACAGCAAAGTAATTTTGTATAATTACAAAAGACGATAGAAGTTTTGCCTTTGCATCATGTGGAGTAAGAACAGGTGCTAAAGATGCGCTTTTTGAAGTTTCCCTTTCAAAGAAATTCATGAAATTTTGGTAATGCTTGATTCGATTTCTATACAGATAAATGTTGCCAAATGAATTGCATTTTACAAGCTTCTGTTTAAACCAATAGCCTTACAGGAAATTAGTGCTGTCTTATAAGATTGTGAAAGTCAATTTATGGTCTTTGTGTAAGCAACATATCATACTGGACAATTCTCTAAGGCTAAGAAGCGTCAAGAGCTAATTATCAGCTTACGGAACTGTAAGATTTCAATGAATTAATAAATCTGTAATTTGTATATAGCAATGCAGCTATTCGCCGGGGCTATATGGAAACAAGACCACAATAGCTAGGTTGCTCAGTCATTTCAGGAATTCGAAAGGAATAAGTCAATCCCGGGACACAACACGGTGCTACGGTCGAAATAGTTATTTATGGTGGTCATGAGATGGCGAAGGAGCAGTATATATTTATTAAACTGAGTTTGGGAGTTCTAGAAGACACAGTAGTGCTGAATAAAAGAAATCCGTAATTTGTATAAAGCTAATGTATGCAACGTTTGAAATCTTTAATGACAGCGCATTTTGCCGTTTTGTTTCCTGCGGTAGTTGATACCTTTCGTTTTTTTTGCTGTTTCTTGTAAATGCTACAAGCTATATACACACCGTGCCCCTTCTGTCAGAGGCAGTGTGGAATGTCGCACGATAATCCGCTATGTATGAAAGTGGGCATTGCTACGACTTCTGGTCTGCGTTGCGGCAAATAATAAGTGGTAGATTCATATTAATATAGTGGTACAGTGTTAAGGTTGGGGGGTTCAAAGCCTCGCCAGACAGCAGCAGAAATCTCAAACGACTTTCTGCCTTGGCAAAGGACTGAACTCCTTACCTTTTGAATAACAGTCCAGCATGCTTACTACTAGACCAGTGTTTCCCAACCAGCGGTTCCGCAGACTAGGTGGCACAAAGTGGAACAAAAACCTCAAAACATCTTTCTTTCATTGCGAGGATTTGAAACTCCAACCTCTGGGTTTACAGTCAATCATACTCACCAGTAGACCATGCAATGGTCCTCAAAGCTTTTCGCCCCGGATAGCACTTAACTGGAGTGAGAGACTTAAGGTGAACCACCTACGGCGCAACAACTTTTTTACATTGGATGAAAAGTCGAAAGTAACAACGTCTTCACCATGACAAGAACAGTTGGATTTTGTTTGCCAAAAGTCCATTTCTGCGCAAAGCCTTATTACAAGTTTATGTCAAAATGACATTTAAACTCACGAGACATCTAAACTCTCGATGATCCAAAGTAATTTTACTCGTAGGTGGCGTTACTTTACAAAATTTGTACAATATAAACACACTTTTTACTCAATCATTTGACTTTATTGCCAATGAACTCTGAAAGTAGACTGGCCGGAATACAAAGCCATATGTCATGGTCCCTACGTTCTACAACCAACCACTGTTAGAAATGTGGCAGTAGAAATTTGACTCTATATGCTAACTCGAATTTGTTTTAGTAGCCTTGCTAGGCATATTAGCGTCGACCCATTTAAGACATGACTACCTTTTAGTGCGCACTAAAGTGTGTTACCTGATTTTGGAAGTTTCTCTTGCGCTGTCCGATCCGACCGCCTGTCTCTGACTGAATGTGCAATCGTCCGAGAGGTTCAGCCAAGGTTCTCGGCGTAGTCTGCTGCAGTACAGGGTTTTATACAGAAATTTTAAGTGGGCCTGGTTGACAGCTGAGTGCCTAGATGTTTATTTGACCCTAAATTTTAGACATTACTGCCATTTACTATGCACCTGATTAACCGCGACGTCTGCGTGGTGGCGCTGTCTAAGGGTTGGTTTCGCCAAGATGAAATTATGGATCAGCGGACATGTACTAAGAAAGTAATTAATCTGTTTGTCTGTCTGTTCGTCCACTTTTTTCGTCTATCTGTCCGCCCATTTGTCTACCTATTAGTCCACCTGTCAGTTCATCCGTCTGTCCGTCTCTCAGTTGATCTTCCCGTCCATCTACCATTCCATCCATTCTGTCAGTCTGTCTGTGCCTATCTGGCTGTTGGCTTTTACGGTCTCTACGTTGTTTTCGTAAAGCATGGCCGGTTTGCGGGCTGAACTTGTATAAGACGAGTTTGTGTAGAGAGAGCAAATGCTAAAGACAACTAACTGTTTGGCTTATCAAAGGAAAAGTTGGTTACCTGGAAGGATGGCTGGGTGGATGATTGGGTGATGGTTGGGTGGATGATTGGGTGGCTGAGTGATTGGATGACTTGGTGGCCGGCTGGTTAGGTGATTTGCCCTGACGAGGAAAGGGATGAAGTGGGACGGAGTAATCCTAAGCGAATCACGCCATCTATCGGCCTCTCTTAGAAGCGGTTTATACTCAAATAACAAGAAAACATTTTTCCGCGTACACAGAGTGCAACGAGTGCAGCATAAATTAACCGATGCAGCAAATGCGTTTAATGTCTATGCACTGCGCATCGCGACCCTCGCAAGACACAAGAGACCCACGTGTTAACAGACAACCCTTTATCATATACCAACAGAGAACCAATGTCGTCTGTCAGCAGAGAACCAGCGTCAACAAGAACATTAAGGATAAGATGTCTCTCTTTGTGTCTATCTGTACGTCTGTCTTTCCGTCTGTCCGTCTACCAATCCATCCATCCATCCATCCATCCATTCATCCATCCATCCATTCATCCATCTATCCATCCATCCATCCATCCATCCATCAATCCATCCATCCATCCATCCATCCATCCATCCATCCATCCATCCATCTGTCCGTCCATCCATTGATCCATCCATCCTTCCATCCATCCTTCCATCCATCCATCCATCCTTCCATTGATCCATCCATCCATCCATCCATCCATCCTTCCATCCATCCATCCATCCATCCATCCATCCATCCATCCATCCATCCATCCATCCATCCATCCATCTATCCTTCCATCCATCCATCCTTCCATCCATCCATCCTTCCATCCATCCATCCATCCATCCATCCATCCATCTATCTATCTATCTGTCTATCTTTGTGTCTGTCTGCCGTCTGTCTCTATGTCTATCTGTCTATCTGTATGTCTATCTGTCTGTCTATCTATCTGTCTATCTATCTATCTATCTGTCTGTCTGTCTGTCTGTCTGTCCACTCCACCCACCCACCCACCCACCCACCCACCCACCACGCACCCACCTACCTACCTAACTCGCCATCACTTCACCTCTTGCAATCTCTCCACAGTTCTTCCATTCAAAATTGAAAACACTCCTCTTTCACAGATTCTATCCTGATTCCTCTTCTTACCATTGTTTATCTTGTAGATCCGATTCCAAAGACCACCCACCTTAGCCGTATGATTGCCTGCCTGCCTGCCTGACTCTTGGATCTTGACCTGGAACCGAACCCTATGTCTATCGATTTTCTTTTGACTGAGCGCCTGTGAATAAGTAGCTTCCCGCGACTTAGCTTTCGTTGGGCGTTCTCGAAATCTCGAGATTACGATTACGATTACGATCACTGTTTTGAAAAATGTTTCGGAGAATACATACATGTACGATCATTAGCAATAATACACGTCAGTTTATACTGAGGTCGAAGAATGACTAATGGCCTTACTTTTAGACTCTTAACAGGATTTCTAGTTGGTGAGGTAAACTGGAACTTGTAATACATACAATCCTCCTTTACGTATACATATTGTATTATAAGACAAATATCAAATAGTAGTAGTAGTGGTAGTAGTAGTAGTTGTTGTTGTGGCTTTTGTCTTTGTTGCTGCTACTGTTGTAGCTTTCATTAGCATCTGACAATCGCACGTGCATTACATTGTGTAAATCAGTTACATACGTATTTAAACACGAGTAGCCGAAAGAGACTCGGAAAAACCCGGTCGCGCTGGGTTAAAACCAAACTCCTGTCTGAGCCAAACTTAAACACAACACATTTTGTAAGGTCGGCTTTCCCTCCAAAATGTACCTACTGCGTAAACGAACAATTACTCAACCTACTCGATCCTATCCTATACGCCGCATGTAACAACATGCTTATATACATGCAGCAACAAACACATATATACCTACATACATGCATACATACACACATGCACCCATACATACCTACAAAAACACATACATAAACACAAACTACATACATACATGCACATACCTACATAAACACATACATAAATACATGGAAACATATTATACATTCACACATGTGCTCATATGTTGTCTTCTATGGGCAACTGAAGTTATCCAACCATCCTGCGAAAAGGATCAAAATGACTTTTACATCCTGCGAATAATAGTTGACACAGACTGGTGTCTAATAGCATTTACGAAGACTCTGATATCAAAGGTAAAAACAATACATAATTATAGTAAACGGTCATCATACACAATTCGCCAGTGCAATGTGTGTCAACACCACATGACATGCGGCACACATGCACTTCTATGTATGTATGGATACATCATGTATGTGTGTATGTGATACTATATACGTATGTATGTATTTTTATGTTTGTATATATGTATGCATATTTAAACAGATTAACCTTCATTAAAACATATCTTAACCTGAAGCTTATCAGCGTAAGGTTGAAGAGGAAAATTTTCATTTGATGAATGGTCATTTCAATATATTGTCAATACATTTAACGGTAACCTAGTGTGTTTAATCTGCCTCGAATCGGTTACCGTGAAAAGAGTTTCACTACAGGCGACATTATAAAATGCCGCTGTTTATGACAATGTGATTGGGTTACTTCACAAGAATTAAAAACGAACAGTGGGCAGAGCATAGCTTTGACAAAGAAGTCGCTCGAAGCAAAATGTTTCACATATGTCACCTGAAAAGTAGGTTAGCATTTATAAATGCAAAATTATGCATGATGCTGTTTCCTGTTCGGTGGAAGTTATTCCTGACTAATACCAGTTGATGGTCCCTCAGCGCATTCACTATACAACTATATCTTTAATCTAGAGTGCCTTTCAAACTTTCAACCATCTTATATTCGGCAGCTATTCACTATCGAACCAGGCAGGTCGACTCGTTAATCATCATAACTTTCTCTTTCTCTTCCTCTGGTCTCCTATTTCAAATTCCGGAACCGCTGCCTAATCTACACGGCGCCAGCTCCTTGCAACGAACTCCCGAAAGAGCTCCCCAGTTCAGCCATCCCTTTCCTCCCCTATCAATCTCCTCCGCTTTACCTTTTCTTGCAGCATTTCACTCAAGGGCGATAGCTGACCTTTTCAAGCTATCCTATCCTGTTTCCGCTCCTGTACCGTCACATGGCCACAATCGTCAATGATTGCACCATGCTGCCTCTCCGGCTTGATCTCCGGATATGTCCTGGCACAGAAACTGACCAGACTACCAGGTTCTTGCGGACTTGATTTGAAATGGCGCCGATGAATCAGCTGGCCTCACTGACGCGGATTTTGTGTGACGCTGAGAAATATCGGATATCTGCATTTAGGCCTATATTTACATTTACAAGCACAATTGAAAGTGGAACCTGGCGATCGGAGAGGATGGGTATTAGTCAGTTACTGGGTAAAGAGTGGGGGGGTACTGTGTGAAATTGCGAAAGTTTTGGAGAGGGGTTCAACCCGCAAATCTGCTCATAATTAGGGTGTTGTCTCGCTTGCGTCTATTTCTGTGAATACGCCTATACCCACACACCTAGGGCTACCTTGGCCCCCACTCTCAAAACTACGCCGTAATCGATGCCCTTGGTAGAAGAACAAGTCCTAAACGAAATCCCACATACTCACTCTCATTGCTGAATTCAAACTGTTATACTGCATAAAATTTGCTCATTAAATGTTTTTGGTCTTTATTAAATCGCACGAATATTTTGCTTGTAAAGCGTTGGATTTCATCTTGCGGTAATTAAGTTTACTTTACCTACTTAATTTCCAATTTTGACCAAGACATTCCATACGTACGCAACACACATACATACATCCGCTGGACCAGGAATTCATGTAGGGCATAAATATCCACATGGAAAATGGCTCTAATGATAAATCTAATTATATATCCAGTAATATATATCTACCTATATTATCTAATCATATATATATAACAATATGTGTAATATTATATCTAATAATGTGTGTAATAATAATAATAATATTGCTAAAACAAAACCAAGTCTACTCCCATGCTTCATATTGTCAAAGGCTAAGAACTGTCCTGTTTGACGGTTATAGGTGCCGAAGTGGCGCTATACAAATCAAATTAACATGACATTAAGGTCAAAACCAACGATGAAAAACGAATTATTTTCATAACCTTCTCAACTTTTAACCTGATCACTTAAGGCTAAGGTTAGATCATCATTTCTGGTGTTTCTTCTTTACTATCCAGCTGACAAAGTTTGTACCTTGTCGCTTATGTGGTCTCCCAAGCAGTGACCAATGTATCGATCATGACATGATCAGAAAGAAACATATGTCTGTTTCAGTTATAAACTTTATTTCGTCACAATCGGACAGCAAAAAATCGCAAGAAGCAACTTTATCTAGTTACGTTATTCTAAGAAGCACTTTTTAAAATCAGGAATCAAATCACGTCACAAGAGAAAGGAACCAATATAATTTACAATTAGATCAATACTACAGAATAAAAATAATTATGATTTGTACTTAAAAGTGCAATTTCCGTGTATTTTTTTAGAAGGCACACGTGTCATAATACAGCGAGTGTAATGTGAATAACGTTAAATGATTAGATAGCTTAACTGTATTGTAATCTAATTTAATATCATTTAATATGCGACAATGCTATGCAGCTTAATGCGATGTAATAGCTATGATGTACAGTAGAACCTTTATATAAGTATCTCGTTAGAGGTGAAATGTACTAAAGTTAAAGGTTACACGCTTGCTAACTATATAGGAACTCTTCATAAGATGCTCTTTTGGCTTAAAGAAAATTTCAAATCAAAAAGTGCAAACACGATAGAAACTTGTGTTTGAGGAAATATTGTTCACTCAACTGTTGAAGTTCACAGTATTGCAAACAGGTGATCGGGTTGGCATGACATTCCATGGACGGTCACTCAACAAAAGAGGAGACTCCATTTTCTTTTAACAATTGACTGCACTTGCCAGCGTCGTAGCCACTCTGCCAAGCCTCAATTTCAGTTGTTTTAATCGGATCGGTGATTCTGACCGAGTTATACCAGAATTTACGTTATAACGAAAAGAGTTATAACTCATAAGGAAGTTCCTCTGTAATTAAATTAATTGTAATGTAATAGAATTCTGCGTTAAGCTATGCTATCTTTCGGTATAGTATCTTGGCGTCCATGCTGCAGCGTGGGTTCATTCAACTGTTGAAGTTCACCCAGCTTTCAATTAACCAGAGAATTTAAATTTCCACTTCTGATTGAGTCCACCATGATACGGAGCGTAGATGACACTGGCTCCAGCTGAATTGTCACTGTCTACAGTAATTCAGCAAGTGAAATCAATGCAAATGTACGTCTACTTTAGGCGAATAGGCCTTCTACGGTTTTATAACATACGGGATATGTTCTTACCACGAGGAATAATACAACTTCTACAATTTACCTTTGCACTGTCACTACTGCCACTATTTACAGAACTATTTCACGAATCAGGAAAGTTAGCTGTTGAGAATTTTTTTGAGTTGCATATTACAGGAAAGGCGCTTTGGAAGTTGATAGAAACAAGATAGCGGGAAGAAAGAGTTGCAGCCCAAAGCCTGTTGAAGACGGCAATTAAAATTTAAGTAAATTATTACTCTGGGCATACGAAGGTGGGTTAAACAAGGTGTAGGTAGCTTCGTAACATAGTATCGGGTGTATAGCCACCCTGCAGCTCTTTTGACAAGGAACATTTCGGTACTTCAGTCGTGGAGGCGCAACTATCATAGATCCTGCAGGATGACCTGTTGGGGATTGGATACAGGACTCGCTGCGACCACGCATGTCTCATCAACCTACAGTATTACACTATTACAACCTAAGCTCCCACTACCATTTTTTTATTACTAGGCCTGCTATGCTAAACGATAATATTTATAAATTCATTCTTGGTCTACCTGCGATCTGTAGAACTTTGTTGCCATCGGTGCAGCTGACAATAAGATCATCTTTTCGTTTCCACTGCTGAGATCCACACCTGTGACGGTATTCGTTTAACACCACTACTCCGTCTAACATGCATTAATTCATACATTATTATTATTATTATTATTAGTTTTATTATTATTAGTTTTATTTGTATTATTAATTTTAATTTTTTAGACTACTAGCGCTAATGGCATCAATGTTTCTAATTCAATTATTATCGTTGTTGTTGTGGTACGGATGCTGCATAATTACATTTGCATTACGGTGATATTGTAAACAACAGATTATTACTCTGACAACTTGTTTAAGTAATTAATTCATCCGATTATTTCTTTGCAGCGTTAACCACACCTTTACTATAGCCCAGCTATACATTTCTATTCTACAGCTTATCTATACTGTTTGTGTATAATGTTGTTCACTGCCAAATTGAGGAGTTTATTTTGCATTAATTAAAATTGCGCATTTATTCTGAGCTGCAATCTAACAGGCAAGCAGCAATCTTGAATCACTCCTGTAAACATCGACAAAAACATATGGAAACAAACCCAAAAAGAGCGATAAAAACGATTCCATTCAAATGACAAGTTGCATGTCTTGCCTTTAATATCCAAGCAGTTGAAGTTCCATACGCTTCGGATATTACTGGAAGGTTCGTGGTCGATCCACAGTTGGCGGTCACTGAGATTTTTGTTTTGGGCTACATAACGACCTTTGTGTCATCCTCCACGTTCAAAACCAGTTCATTCAGTTGGCTTTCAATGAAATAGCACTAGAAGAATATATATTGATGATTAGCGACTTTCCATTGCATCATGTAAGGACGAGGGCCAGAATTTGTTAAATTCCTTAAAGGCTGATAAGCACAGGAAGCTATAATCAATTTTACTAGTAGACAAGCTTATCCACAGTGCTCATTCTATATAAGGACGTGGCTTAATACAGGTTACAAATAATGTTCTCAGAACATGAAAAAAGTCATCGTTGTCGTTGTCATTTTCATCATCCCTATCGTCATCATCAACAACATTGGATTTCCGGACCATGGGTTCAAAGGTAAAATATTTTATAATTTTCCACGACTATGTTTGTAAGCAGCAACCGAAAGTTAGCTTTCAGCAACGTCGTTTTGCTTTAATTTCTGTACAGATAAAATTTTCGAACTGATTACATTTTAAGAGATTCTTTTAAAACTAATACCCTTACAGGTTGGATATAAATTACTGGTATCGTATAAGATTTTGAGGTCAATATTAGGATTACAATACTTCCCAAAACTCTTTCTTTTAACAAGCTGAACACCAACAATTAAATATTATCTGACCAGTGGCATTTCGACCACGCTTCTCCAACGGATTATGAATTTTTGGTGTGATTTTCACCAAGCGACAATCGCTGGATGTCTCTTACAACTTGGAAACGACACTTTGGAAGTCATCGCTTGGACTAGATAAATTAGATATTGAGTGTGGTAAATATGCATTTGATTTTGTAAAAGCTTCTGCTTCATTCAACAAATATATATATGTATGTTGAATGTGTGTGTAGGTGTGTGTGTGTGAATCATACTTACTTTGGACCTGTCGATTGCATAGCACATGGTCAACAGAAAGAACGATTAACCCTGTACACAAAACATCCTTTTAGGTTGCTTAATTTATTACAGCATTTAGTACAGCATTTAGTATAGCAGTCATTAACGTTTTCTTATTCAGCATTGTAGCGTCTTCTTGAACTCTTGAGGGAAGAGGAACGAGCGGAACGAAGATTGAGGGAAGAGAGAGAACGTCAGCAGAGAGACGAAGATCGGAATTTTAAATATTCTCTGGCTAGTCGTACGAAGCATTTCGGGGAAATCATGAAAAGTGTTTTG
Source organism: Norana najaformis (assembly GCA_964023275.1). Classification (NCBI taxonomy): domain Eukaryota; kingdom Metazoa; phylum Annelida; class Clitellata; order Crassiclitellata; family Hormogastridae; genus Norana; species Norana najaformis. Next base: position 30,732,437 of record OZ029919.1, read on the forward strand.
TGGAAATTCCCACAAGATACGGCTGAAATACCCGGTTACTTCGATCACATGGACAACCTTTTTGAAGTGTATGAAGTAGATGATGATGTTAGGGCCAAACTGCTACTAGCGAATCTTAACGAAAAAGCTAAGACCCTAACAGCCCGCCTGGCACGCGAGCAGTTAGACGACTACTAAAACAGTTTTTGTTAAAAGAGTTCAAAATTAGTTCTATTCACTTGAGAGAGAAATTTTACACGATGCGTAAGGCATCAGACGAGACGTACACTATATTCGCTTCCAAATTACGCAACACCCTGATGTATTATTTACGTAGTCGTCAAATCACGAACGAGTTTGACAAACTCATAAGTCTGCTCTGCGCAGATAGAATAAGGGAACTGATTCCTAAAAGCTGCTTAGATTTTGTTCTAGCGCAGGAAAAGGAAGATTGGCTTAGCCATGACACACTAGCGAACACGGTAGATAATTATATGGCCTCACACAGTATGAGCGGTGAGCCATTCAGGTCTGGTAAGGTAACATCACGCAATGGCAACCGGACAGATGATCAGATCCCATTCAGCCCCAATCCCAAGGTAGAGGAAACTGAGGGTGAGAATGAGGTAATAACGGAAAATCAGCGCTCTAGAGAGGAAGCCATGCGAAAAGGCCTGTGCTTCGGGTGCGGGGGATACGGGCATACTCGTAAAGACTGTAAGAATTCGAAACCCCAAGGCGGAGATAAGAAACAGGCACGGGTCAGCGCTTGCAAGATGATCAACCCCATTTATAACCCTACGCGCCAGCCCAAGCCGAGGGCGAGTAATTACCAAGGCAACTTGATACCCGATAGCGAGAGACCCGGACAGACAGACATACACACCATCCGAACGGAAGGCAAGGTAAGTGAGAAGGAAACAAAGGTTGATATAGGGAGACCGTACATTGATGCGGAGGCGCTTCATGTCCGTAGTTACATAGACATCGAAATCAAACACCTGCCTGTGCAAAGCGCCCTTATTGACGGAGGAGCAAAAATTTACTGCATCCGGGAGGCGATAGTGCGGCCCTTGAACTTAAAGGCAGAGGGGCAAGTGGAATTGTTCGGTTAGCAGGGAAAGACACAACGGGCAAACTTAGTCAGGTTCCACGTGAAGCCGGTCGTAAAAGGCCGAAAGAGGAGTACGGACAACGAACCCGATGTGAGAATTTGGTGTGCGGCTGTGCCTGAACTCAGTGAAGCCGTTATATTAACGCCTAGCGTCGTAGGGCTTCTATTTAACACCTCGCGACACCACGCACCGCCGGTCGGAACCGGCGAACGCGATAAGGACGACGTCTCAGACCCGACCGATGAGGTTGGCAACGCTCCCCAGGCGGCGGCAGTAGTGGAGGCGACAGAGGGAGTAAATATCGACCTCAAGGATAATAAATTGTCACCAGAGGGCGAGGAAGGAACAGACAAAGGAGAGATAATTGAAGTCAGTCCGCCGGAACGCGATCCCGTCGGTGTAGACAAGGAAGACTCTAGGCAGGACCGAGAGCCGAACCGAGCCGAGCAAGAAGTTTGGTGAACGAATCGAGCGAGCTAGGGTAAATACCTGCTCGGTGCTGTTGGATGGAGACAGAGAGTTGGGTAAGGTACAGGAACTGAAGTGGCCTGTAATAACCGAGGCGCAAACGAGTACGCAGGTAGACCTTCTCGAGGAGGCGCAATTAATCGAAGAGGAGAGGCAACAGTTGGTCGCTGTGCTGGAGGGGTACCCTGTTAAATATGCGCTTTTGGAAATTTCTCTTCCAAACAAATATATTTGATCTTTGAAACGCTTGCTCCAATTTCTGTACAGAAAAACGTTTCCAATTGATTGCGCTTTTAAAGATTCCATTTAGACTTATAGTCTATACCGTTACAGGTCGGCTGTAAATAATTGGTATCATAAAATTTGAGGGCAATATTACTATTGCAAATATTAACCAAAACTCTTTCTCTTAATTAAGCTAAAGACAAACAATGAAATATTCTTTGACCTATCGCATTTCGAACATTTTCCTCCAACCGGTTATGATTTTTTACCTTCAAACGACAATCGAATTATATCTCGTGCATTTTAGTAGCGGCACTATGGAAGTCATTGATAGGACTAGATAAATTAGATATCGAATATGTTGAATATGCATTTGATTTAGTAAAATCTTTTGCTTCATTCGGCAAATGGAGATGTGATATATATATATATATACATACATAGAAATATATGAATCACACTTACTTCAGACATGCTGAAATCAGTTATCAACAGCGAGAGAACGATGAAACCTGTACAAAAAACATGGTTCTAAACTGCTTAAGCTTTTAGTACAGCAGTCAATAGCGGTTTTTCATTCACCATTGTAGTGTCTTCTTGAACTATTTGACTCAGTTTTGTATTGTGCATTATTTGAGGTGACGGCTTTCCATGGAACGAACTCCCGAAAGACTTCCGCCAGTTGGCTTATCCCCCTTTCTCATCTGTCAATCTGAAGACCCTCTCTCTGCTATCCCATCCGGCGTCCGCCAGTTGGCTTATCCCCCTTTCTCATCTGTCAATCTGAAGACTTCTGCGCTTGGCCTCTCTCTGCTATCCTATCCGGCGTCCGTTTGTGCACCATCCCATGACCAAACTGTGGCACCATATTGTCTCCCCTTTTGCCCTTTCCCCCAATTCCTGAACTGACCAAGTAACTTGGCTCTTGAGGACTTGATTCCATATAGCGCCGGCGTATAAGCTCGTCTCCCAAACGTGATTTTTGTGTGGAGCTGAATATTTACTTTTACATTTAAATGTTTTCTTCAGTATAACTCTGACTTTAATTTTCCAGAAAACTTAACAATTTTGCATTTATATTTGTGCAATTCGAGTTCTGTGCTGCATTCTGTTGAAAATATTTAAGGCTTTATGCTCCACTTTTGAGATAAAAGTACGCAATGAGTTCTATTTATTTTAAATTACCATAAGATAAGAGAAAGTGTAAATTTTAAATAGAAATTTGCATTCAATGATATGCAGAGCGATTTTTGTAGATAAACTTACGACATACACTAGAGAAGATCTCAGAGGATCCTTTTCGCTGTAAGCTGTCGGTCTAACACTAACAGTAAGTCTGCTTTTATCTCCTTTCAACATAGGCCAAAGTGACCAAGAAACTTGATCTCTCGTTTGGCGAAAATAACAGCTTGCTGTACTTAATTTTCCGCATATCAAATTTCACATGTGAAAGTCAACTTATGGTCTTCGTTTGAACAATCTATCTAACTGGACAGTTCTATAACGCGAAGTGTCAAGAGCTTATTTTGAGTTTATGAAATTGTAATAATTCAGTAAATTAATAAATTTGCACGCAACGTTTTGAATTTTTAAAGGTAGTGCAGTTTGCCATTCTGTTTCCTGGGGCAATTGCCACCTTTAGTTTTCAAGCTATATACACAGAGTAACCATCTGTCTGAAATGTGCAATGGGGGAATGTCGGACGTTAATTCACTAGGTGTCGCATGTTTGAAAGTGGTTATTGCTACTACTTCCAGTCTGCGTTGCGGAAAAAATCTCATTCCTTCTAATATAATGACATAACTATAAGGATTGAACTTCCGACCGCTCAGTTCATAGTCCATCAGGCTTACTACTATACCATTTCTGCGTATCATATAGGATGATTGTTGTAAGTTCGGACTTCTGTTGTGACCTAGTCTGCGTTTCGGGGTTATTTCTCCATTCTGCAGGGATTGCGTGTGTTTTGGCGGTGTTTACCTGTTTAGTCCATTCGGTGGACTAAATAGGTCTCCACCTTGGCAGACCAACGCCAAGCAGACCATTTGCTACCGGGGTTTTGGTCTCGACTGGAAGGGAGTATTCATATCCACAGGATATAAATGCATGAGTATACACATATACGTACATACATACAAACAAGCATAGATGCATGCATGCATGTATGCAAATATACATACTTACACACCTACATGCATGCATACAATGAAACATACATACATACATGCATGCATTTTTACATAGTGTATAACTTTTAATTACTTGTGCTTTTCAAGTTATGCGTGAACTATTATTTTACGCATATGTAAGGGGCAAAGACGGCTAATATGCAGAGCTGAAGATGTAATAAGAGAGATAATTATTGTGCCAGTGACTCGTTTAATCTCAGAGGACGAACTGTGGGTCGTGTTTAGTTCAGCTTTTGTGGGCTAAACACTGCTCAAAACACACACAAAATCCTATACAGAACGGAGCAATGACTCCGAAACGCAGACTTGGTCATAGTAGAATTCCGAAGTCCATGCATAGTCCATAATTAAGCCTCTCGGTCTAAATCTGGCGGATCGGTGGCGCACAGAGGCCTTGAACGACATCTACATGGATCCTGCAATCAAAATCTGCAGACGGTTTTAACCATCTGAGAAGCAAAACAACTGTTTCTTGTTGAAGATTTACAGAAGGTGAAAACACAGTAATTGTCATACATGTGCTAATCTTTTTGATGCATTTATATATTTAAAGATGAAGCGATTATGTCTATTTTTTACTTACTGTTATTCAGGTCTTTGAATGTTATCTATGCATTTGTTTTAATGTTGTCAAAATATGTCTTTATATATCATATTTAATATAATATATTTATACATAATTATACAGAGTGAATAAAATAATTGAATTACATATGTCAAACAATATAAAAAAGCCGTGATTATGTACAAGAGATGCATGTATATGCATAATTATGCATAATTCAATAATATTATGAACCATATAATGCAAATCAATCTGCCAAATTCGTAATTCTTCAGACGAGATGCATTATAAATTTATGCACATCTTTGCCTAATTTATTACATTTCAAACTATCATTATATATTTCAGAATAAAAAACCATTAATATATGTATGCAATTTATGATGGTTTTCTGCAGCATGCATGCATATCTTATTGCGTATATATATATATATGTACGGACTTATCCGCACAGTGTCTCGCCATTCATGAGACACATGCACATATTATAGGCTACGCATGAATTGGCATAGAATAAAATCATGATGATGATGACGATGATGATAGTGATGACTACGATGATGATGATGATGATGATGATGATGATGATGAAGAGAAAAAGAAGAGAAAAAGAAGAAGAAGAAGAAGAAGAAGAGAAAAAGAAGAAAAGAAAAAAAAATTTATACCTGCAATGAGGGATTATTTATTCGTGGATTAAATTTCAAAAAACGGACATTACTATTATTATTATTTTACTGTTATTAACTTGCTCTTGTTATTCATTACTTTTGTCAACCGCGAACTGAGCTCGTACAATATTTTGAAGTTCTTTATCCGCACGAAATAACTCATCCTTTGGACAACGCATCAGTCCAGACACCTGTTTGAAAAGACGACTTCACAGTCTGGCCATCCATTAGTTCGGTGGAGGGTGCAGAGTGCGTTTGGAAGGGCAGAATGGGTGAGTGGGTGAAGGGTAAAGTAGATGGGTGGGTGCAGAGTGAGTGGATGGTGGAGGGACGGATGGCTACGGTCGGTGAGCGATGTCTTTCTAGAGCGTATATATACAGTAGTCGATGGCTGTAATGATCCATGCACGTGAATTCACTCATGCGTATCTCCCGTTGTCTTTCAGATCGAGTGGATTTTCCATCGTGGCATCACAGCTAATTCTGTAGAAGTCTTTGAAGTGAATGCATTGACGAATCGCTTAGAACGGAAAGACACATGAGCATATTCACCTTATAAATGCCATCTACACGTTAAGCATATATAAAGGTCCACACTGAATTAGTTATATAAACATCAATGCAAGAAATATATATCAGATGTGTATATATGTATGGTCTATATATATTATTTCGAAAATATATATTATATATATTAGTATGGTCTTTATATATATACTATATATAAGCTCTTGGAAGTAGTGTTTGCTAACGGAAACTTGATAATGTGGCTATGTTGATAGTGTGTCAGTATAGGAACTTCATGAGTGAGTGAGTAAGCAAGCGAGAAAATGATCGAGGGACAACACATTTACATGTCTGAGTATTGGTTTGAAACATACAATATTCCGCAAACCGTTACAAGAGCTCTAGTCAGCAAAATAGTATCAGTTTCTGCATTTACCAGTCATCATTTTACAGGGTAGTATATATAAAGTATATCTTAAACGTACATCTATTGATGGATGGAATGTAATATATTCTAATGGGCGAAGAAGGGGTTGCAGTGTCTGGGTGACATGAATGATAAAGACGCATTCATCGAGATCAACTCAAAGACGTGACAGTCTAATAGAACGTTAGCAGCGTTTATTTTTACACGTTCTGCATATCATTTACATCGCATTATACGCTCAGACAGTATTATACTCAGACAGTATGGCCCATAAATCGATCACAACTTTCATAAAGAACGGCTTAAGCATTAAGGCTGAAAAATTAAAGCGAAGACTGCACAAAATGTTGATGAATAGGCGACTATCAATAATCAGATCTCAACGTCAAACTTTATATATATATGCACAAATATGATATATATTCTTTTAGGCCTACACATGAATCTGGATACATAGGAATATTTGAAAGAATATATAGCTATAATTAGATGCATATATGAATCTGGATATTCACCTGTATATATAGATATATTCTTTAGAATGTACAGATAAAATTGATTTCTATGTTGTGTGTGTTTGGTTGGTTTTCAGTCTGAACTAATATGTATATCACGGATGCAATCGTTTTAGAAGCATTTCGTATCAGGTTTTCTAGGGCGAAGGATGTACTGAACGAGATATAGATTCGAATTGGCGCTATATAATCTGCATACTAATCCTTTTTATATGGATTATTAGAAAATGCACGAAGATCTGTACACGTACGCATGCGCGAATTTATGAAACCCTGAAAATAAATGTTTTAAAACAGGAGTTAAATGTAAGACTGTATGAAACGATTAGTCGGCCCTATATGCAAGTTTTTTTTATAGATCAGTAATAGACCTTAAGGACCGTAATAATAGTAGGTGTATAGTATACTAAATCGCAAGTCGTAGTTGAACATCGTCGGGAACAATGGATTGTATCGCAAATGAAAGTTGTTTTAGTTTCGATTTCTTCGACAGCCTTCACCCGTTGGGAGATGATGCATTCATCTCGCAGCATCACGAAACCAATCAACTGGAACCTTCGCAGGAATCATTCCGCTTGAATGAATTCGGAAGCCGAAGTTCATCATCCAACTGGTCGTTCGACCGAAGCACCCCCGGAGCCTGCAACGGCGATGCCCATGGAGTGCCATCTTCGCTGCTCGGCCAAACTGGCCAGGCGACACTCTTCGATGATTGCCAAGAAATGGTAGACGATTCCTTTTTCCAGTTGAGTAACCAGCGCCAGTATTGCGGAACTTACTGGAATGGTTCCTCCTTGGAACCTGTTGGAGTTCCGGTCGTTATGGAATCCACTAGATGGCCAGACTGCCGCATGGAGCCGTCACCATCGTCTCAGGCTCCATATCGTCATGTGCAGTGGACCGTGACGAGCGACTGGACACGCATGATCGGCAGCCAGGCGAAAACGGAAGATTACATCCGCCTCCATCTTTCTCCTCATCACCTTCCGCAACAACAACAGAATTCAGAGACGAAGGAGGCGGAGCTGCGTGTGCTGATTGGACGCGGTAGCTGTCAATCAACCACCGATGATGTTTCTAATGAGAACGACTCTGCCGCAGCACCATTCGTCTACCCTTGGATGACAATCGTCGGTCTGTAAACAAATTTGAAATTTGTAAACAATAACAATAATTTAAACAATAATTTATAAACGATAATTTGTAAACAATAATTTGTAGACAATAAACCACCAATTATCTTTACGACCCAGCCTCATTAACCCTAATGCCTTCCGTGGTACTTTCACTGCGCCAGATCTTGACGATTTCTAGCCGTCCCTGAATATTCTCATTCTGAGGAGAATTTTTAATTCCTGATATATCATACATACCTCGGATAAAATAAATAAAGAAATAAATAAATAACGAATGTTCCAAAGTTTAGCAGTACTTGTACAATTATCTGCTGTCTATCGCGCGATCTGCATGAATTGGCGATTAATTTTATTGCATTCCTGTTTCATAGATCCTATCTTGACATCCCTTCTTCTTCTTCTTATTCTTCTTCTTCTTTCTTCTTCTTCTTCCTCTTCTTGTTCTTCTTCTTCTTATCTCTCTTTCTGCTCCAGTCCCAAACACCACCCACCGTAGCTGCCACGCTGTCTCTCTGCCTGACTTTTGGATCTTGACCTGGAACCGAACACTTTTGCCTATCGATTTTGTTTTGACTGAGCTCCTGTGAATAAGCTGGTCCCCGTGACGTGGCTTTCGTTGGGCGCTGTAGAAATCTCGGAATTACGATTAAGATTGCGTGCTGGAGCGTGTTTGGACTTGTAGTCGTTGTAGGGCAGAACCAGCAACCAATGTTCTTGATTCTAAATCGTTCTTTGTACTGACAGTATCAAAACACTAGACAACACAACGATAGCAAAAACAACAGTCACCTCTAGACACCCTTGACACTTTAGACTCTCGCTCCTCTCCCTCGGCTTTTCGCTCTCGCTATTTTATTGGTAGAAGTGATAGTGAATCGGTGTAGACCTTTAATGTAATAATATTTGTAATCTTATGCTGATATGCCAAATACACTATTTGAAAGCATGTAACTATAATATTTTACATGTGCATATGCATATGCAGTATGCATAAATATAGACATCTATTATTGCATATGCATCATATTTATGTTACTCTTAGAGGCTTATAAAAGGCGCTATGCAAATGTTCTGCTACAATTGCAGATAAATACGTTAAATACGTAAAGCATATGCATGCTGATAGTTCTGTGCTGGTTGCCCATTGGTTGAGCGCTTGCCTTCTAACTGGCCAATTGCATTGCGCCATCGATTGGTGCTTGCTACACATCACAGTCGCTACCTATATACAGAAAATGCTCGCTCGAAATTATTACTCCTACGTATGTGTAATATAATGATAAGACCTCTTGAGAGTATCTCAAAACGCCCTATATTAAAACTCATACACATACATAAGTTCACACACGTATACACACACATAAATACAGACAAACACATACATGCATGCATGTATACATATAAACTTAATACATGCATTCATACAAACATACATGCATAATTACATACATACGCACATACATACATACATACATGCACAAATACATGCATGCATACATATATACATGCACACATACATGTATGCATGCATACATCCATGTGGAAGCCTAGATAATAATGCATATGCACTGTCATACACATGTATAAATACATACACGCATATAAACATACACATGCATACATAAACACATATACAGATGCATATATATATATATATGTATATGCATACACTGTACTGTGCTCAAAAGTCTGTATGAATCAGTCAGTGAAGTCATTAAATCAAATATCACAATCGACGCCAAAAATAAGCAGAAAGGTATATTAACAATTGGTAATACCTCACTAATACCGATATCTGGTAATACATCTGGTAATACCACATTTAAATCTCGTCATCATATATTTAATTATGCTCTTGTAGATAATTGCATCGACTTATATATATATATATATATATATATATATATATATATATATATATATATATATATATATATATATATATATATATTTAAATCTCGTCATCATATATTTAATTATGCTCTTGTAGATAATTGCATCGACTTATATATATATATATATATATATATATATATATATATATATATATATATATATATATATATATATATATATATATATATATATATATATATATATATATATATATATATATATATATATATATATATATAAGTCGATGCAATTATCTACAAGAGCATAATTAAATATATGATGACGAGATTTAAATGTGGTATTATATATATATATATATATATATATATATATATATATATATATATATATAATACGACTATTTCTCTATCTACTGTATCCACACAGACCCTGCGTATATATGCTGCCATATTTATATGTACAAATATCATTGCATATACATTATTGTCTAGGCTTCCAAATGGGCACATTTATATATATAATTATGTGTGTGTTATGCATATGTATGTTATGTTGGTTGGAATTTAAGCATTAAAGTTTTGTGTATGTGTATACACATATATGTATATATGTACATGTATATATATACATATATATAAAATACTAATGATTAAATATCGATCTAATTATATATGCTGGCATTTAAGTTTGCAAAGTATGTGCAGAATTAAATGTTATTTTATTTATTTGCCTAATTATCTATACTTATAAGTTTGGTTGTTTGTTTGATTTGTTTAGGGCCGAATTCTAGTCTGCGTTGCAGCGGGGGTCGTCAAACATACAGTCGGCTGCAGAGGCTAGAGTTGGAGAAGGAGTTTCGCTTCGATCGGTTTCTAACCATCGACCGTCGACTGCAGGTCGCTCATCGTCTCCAGTTGACCGAACGACAGGTCAAACTCTGGTTCCAAAACCGACGAATGAAGGTCAAGAAGGAAACGGAACGCATACGCGAGTGGAACCAAAAGGAACAACAGGCAGCCAAGAGATCGTTCAGAAAGGACGTCCGCAGAGGGAGGGGAGGAAGGGGTCGCCCAAATGCGGACAAAGGAGGACAAGAGGGAGAAAGGGGTCAAAAGTAGGTAATTTCTTGCGGACGTTCTTTATGGACGACAACCAACTGATGGAGCAGTAATAGTAGCAACAATACCTAACTGATGGAACAGCGACAACAGCAACAATAATAGCAAGAAGAAAAACAAGAACAAAAAGATGGACACGTATAACAGCAATATCTATTAAGAGCAGACACTAACGTAGGAACAATAATACAACCAGTGACTGATACCTGTTTGAACTTGCTTACCTAACGTATCCTATTTTCTTAGTTTTCGCCACCTATGTCGATTTTGACCTGGCTTCTCCAAAGGATTACGATATTTACAACGATTTCCCTTGAGGCGACTATCGATTAAAGAATAATGCTTATGACAACAACCCTATAGAAGTTAATAATGATTGAAAAGCGAGCGTGTGCACTAATTTAATCTAATCTAATGACTTCTGTAGCGCCATCATAATAAAGGACAAGTCATCAAATGATGGTCAATTCAAGTGAAATCGTAATTAGGATCAGAATTCTTTGGAGAAGACGGAGAAGAAGAAAATAAACGTGAGAGGAAAAGTTATAGGGAAGAAAGTTGAGAAATCAGACGAGATATGAATACATGGAGTAGAAGGAATGTACTTACAGCAATACTAGCAAATACTTACGTGAATGTACTTACTGTACCACTGGGCAAAATTTGATCCTTATTTCTCTCAAAACGAGAATGGATCAAATTCAAATGAGAAGATAAATATCCGATAGAAATTAAGACGAACTACATGTGCATAGAGGCGAAAAAGTAATCCCTGAAAATGTAAATAGGCCTCAGCTTTAGGTCCCACACTTTGGCATATTTATGTATGTTGTACTTAGAATATAGGCCTGTGCTTCACTTGGTAACATATAGGCTCATTATGTTAAATTATTATATTATTATTATTATATGCGTCAGTCAAGACATTTAATAGAACAAGCGCTGTAGCTGGTATATATCATGCTTATGGTACATGCGTGGTACCACGTGCACGGACCTACATACCTTTCGGAGAGTCTGCTGTTGGTCATTATGGTGGTATTTATTGCGGCATTGTCATCTACCGCTCACTCATTCCTCGGCCACTAAAGGCTCATGACAGTTAGAATGCACCAATGCGCAGAAAATATTCCATATTTAATATGCATTATAAGAGTGTAATGCATATGTTTGTTGATATCCACAAGTACTGGAGACAGCTATTAATGTGCTCTTAGCAAACAATGAGGCTGTATGGATGTAGGCCTATATGTTTGATAGCATCGTTGCTACTTCAGTTCGGTTCAATGGTAAGAGCTTGAATACAAGAGCAATATGCAAAAGAGATGCGTTGTATACAGAGTGAGAGGGTCGTTAGGTGCTAGAAGATTGTCTCTGTGCGTCTGTCTGTCACTGTTTGTATCTCCGACTTTGTCTGTGTCTGTGTCTCTGTCTGTCTTTCTGTCGCCGTATTTGTAACTGTCTCTGTGTTTCTGCCTGTCGCTACTTCTTTATTTGTAATTGCGTATGTCTCTGTGTCTGCATCTATCTGTGTCCCTGTCTGTGTATTTGCGTGTGTCACTGTGTCTCTATTTCTATCTTTTTCTCTGCTGATGTATTTGTCCTTGTCTCTGCTTCTATCTGTATCTCTGCCTCTGTATTTGCGCCTATCCATGTGTCATTGTGTGTCTATGTAACTGTTTCTATCTCTGTTTCTATCTGTGTGCGTATTTGCCTACTGCCTACGTATTTTCGTCTGTCTCTGTGTCTCTGTATCAATGCCTCTGTTTCAATCTCTGTGCCTATCTGTGGCGCTGCCTCTGTATATGTATCTGTCTCTGCTTCTATCTATATCTCTGCCTATGCATTTGGGTCTGTCTGTGTCTTTGTCTGTCCCTGTTTTACCTATAGCACGACAGGATGGCCCAGCAGAAGCTAAGTACGCAGATTGATTAATGCAGGTCGCATCTGTGGTCCAGTTAGCACCTGTGTACTTTGCAGGTCAGTTTAAGAAGGGAGCACAACATGCAGGACACAGCAAATCAATCGGAAGAGAGTCAAAGAAAAGGCGCTAGCAAAATGTTCAGAAAAGAAAGAACTGAAATAGGAAAACGCACGTCACGATCATTGTTCATATCGTGCATTCTCCAGATGGCAGTAGTTCTATGTTGGTGGCAAAGGCCGATGATAGCATCCATGGATGTGGATATCTCGTACTGGCAAGATGGCGTCAATATTTTGATTGTATTAGCGCAAAATGCTTTAAATGACAGCACTATTCCCCAGATGGCTAGCTATTGAAGATGGCTAGCTATTGAAGTTAATAAGTCAAAAGGGGTCAACGGCATGAATTGTTAGCCACCTCGTTTTCTTTGCCTCGGCTTATCTTTCTGCCACACGGAAGATTTGACAGTCAAGGACCCTAACCACTTCACTACAGCTCACCTCTGATATAATTAGGAGAAAAAGAGGAGCAGTTTCTTAAGCTGTCCCCAGAGGCAGCCACGGGTCTGAAGAGTTAGCGGCTTCATTTTTCTTAGCCTCTGCTTATAAGGGCGGGTGACCAGTGCTTTCTCTGACCTTCCCACCGACAGTATACCGTAAGTGAATTCATATCGCTAGGGGCGCAAGTGGAGCAGACATCTCGAAATATCTTCATGTCCTGGCGGGGATTTGAAACCCGATCTCTGTGTTGACAGTCCAGCACGCTAACCTCTAGACTAGCGCACATCAGATTGATATAACCAATTTGATATAAATAATTTTATAATCATGTAAATCGAAAATTGGGCTCAACGTTTGAGACTTGTAATATTAGTTGTCTTTCACTCGCTTGATGGCGATAGGGTCCACTGTCATGCAAAAAAGTCTTCCCCAGTCTCTCCCGGGGTGGAATAATGTCTCCCCGATGTTTCGGAACAAAATCTCCCATTGAAATGGAATCTCCCCCATCTACAATACAAATTCGCCGCCATGTAAAACCGCCCCCAATTTTCGGTTCATTTTAAATCAGGTTTAATATATACAATATTGAAATAAATGGCTTCTGTAATGTTGTGTCATTCATCTGGATATGAAAAAATGCTTTAAAGCATTTGCTCAGTTAACATATAATTACACCACTAGGATATTGAGCGTTGGCGGTATTGGAACGCGGCGGAGAGGTTAAGTACGTCTTTGCATAATAAATAAAAGGCATTTGTTTACTATAAAGAATTGGACCGTTAAGGTAATGACTGTAAATATAATTAATCTTCTTTCACAGCCAATACATGTTAATTATATAACGTGAATCCATATAGCTCTGATTTCGGAATAAACCTTTTATAGATAATCCCCTTTCCTATTCATTGGTACTGATTTCATGATACCGCAGACTTAGAAAATGATAAGAAACTCGTTCTGTTCGACCACTCGCCAGCTGCTAAAACAGCATCTTGGGTTAAAGAAATTCAATTTGCATAAGCTTGACCGATGCAATCTACATTCTGGCGGGTGGTTAAACGACAAGCCGATGGATGCTGTCTACAGACTAATCAGTCAACATTTGGATGACGAAATGGGAAGCCAGACTATGTTGTTGTTCCAAGTTGACAGTGGATTTCAACCAACCATTGGGGAAGGAATCCAAATCATTCATGACACAGATCATTAGGTGTTAACAGCATGCGTCGCCAATGACGTGTTGTATGCTGACTCCCTGACTGACGGAATTTCTAATAACGTGAAACATCAGATGCGCCAGTTGTTTTCCTCGTATCTTACTAGCAGCGGCAATCTAAAAGACAAAATTATCCTCTGTCAGCGTCAATCAAATATGTCTCATCCAGCATTTTCTTTCAAATGGGCTCTTGCTTCAAAAACCTGGTTGCTTCATACGATGTCACAGCAGTGTGTACACATCTAGCGCGTTGCCTTGAAAAACAGGAAGCAGTGGAGTTTCCAGCTGTACCAATTCGAAAACGGGGCGCCAAAATGGACATAACTGTGAACTTCTAGATCAGGAGCTTAATCTGCAAGCATTATGAATTGACTTTGATATATTTTGTTTTACTGCATCTTATTTTAAGCTTTTAAAAAACTAGTTTTAAACAGAAATGTGACTGCATATAGTAGAGGAATAAAGTCCTCCAGGGGAGAGTTTATTTTGAAGGGGATGAAATAATTTCTCCCTCCCGGAGACTTTGTTTTAGAATATAGTCTCCGGGAGGAATTTATTCTAGAACAGATTCGCCGGGGGAGAATTTGTTCCGAAATAGATCCGACGGGGGGAGACTTTTAGAGGGGGAGACTCTTGCGGATCATCGGCGCAGCAGCGTAAGTCTGCTCGTTTTGTGTCAGAATGCGGTCTTTCCCGTCCCTGCCGTGAACGGATAGTTGCGTGTCATAAGATCTCCACCACCCGGTACTCGGCGTTGCTGTAGATCTTCCGCTTGCCGGCAACCCGGATATACCCGCATATTTGCGGCCCACCACGAGTTCGCCAACGCACCACTCGTCGGGCAAAGCTGCGGGCTTTGTGCATCTATCCGTTAGACTGGTCCACGGTGTCGTTTGTAAACGGCACATGACTCTTTATGGCTGCTTATCGTTCCGACGTCTGCGCTCTAACCACGCCATTGTACGCCCCCATCGTCTCCATGGCGAACGCATGCCTCACAGACATGGGGGCTGCTGACATAGTCGTTTGTCGTAGAGAGCCTCCATCCGAGGGCCGTCAGACCCCAATAGCGCTTGGCGATCTGGAGGTCGAGCCGCCGTAGGAAGGTGGAGGCTAGGACCTCGTCCAAGTAGTCGTCGGAGAGACATTGTTGCACCGGATCGTTCTGCGCTGGATCGCCGTTGGCTGTGTGTAGCCAGGCGGCCCTTGCGGACCCTTGGTACTTCACCGACAAGAGGAGGAGGACCTGGCGTGCCAGCGGAGCCACGCTGCCTTTGGGGTCCATCAGCTCTTCGACGATGGCCAGGATATGAGCTCTTTCTCCGGCTGTGTTCATCTTTTCAATCGTGTACGTACGCGGCGACTCCTGGTCGGGAATCATCGCGGCCTTTTTGTCGTCACACTCGTCCCTCATCGTACACTGCAATTGCCGTCTTAGGGGAACCATAAAATAATAATAATAATAATAATATTAATAATAATAATGAAAATGATAATAATAATACTATAATTATTATTATTATCATCATCATCATCATCACCATCACCATCACCACCATCATCATCATCATTATTATCAAACATCACAACAGGAACATATAGCTAAAACATGTCTAGTGACATAAGAAATCATAACTCTCGTGCTCACGTGTATTTAAATTGTAACGTGCAGCTTTCTTTTTTGAACTGTTATAATATACTGCATTGCTGATTTCAATTGCTTAACTACATAAGAGATTGCTCATCAAATGCTATTAGAGCTTTACTTCATCGCATGAATTTTGCTTGTCATCGCATGAAGCTTGCTTAACTACATAAGAGATTGCTCATCAAATGCTATTAGAGCTTTACTTCATCGCATGAATTTTGCTTGTCAAGTCTTGACTTTTGTCTTGCTCTAATTAAGTTTACTTTACTTAATTACTTTCCGATATAGTCGAAAACATTGCATACGTTCACATAGACATAGATACATAGATACATACACAAATACATATGCTGGACAATGACCTTATTGGAGGCACAAATATCCATAAGAAAAATGCCTTTGATATATGTCTAATTACATGAACCTAATTATTATACATCTAGTATTATATCTGAAAATTAGTCTACTCCATGCTTCATTTTGTCAAAAACTAAGAACTGTCCTGTTTGATGGAGATTGGTGCTGAAGTGGCGCTATATAAATCCTATTTACATCATTTAAAATTACATTACGATCTAAACAATGACGAAACGAATAATTTTCAAAACCTTCACAGCTTCAAGCCGTATGACTTAAAATCTTAATTGTGTAGACTTAAGCTTGGACCATGATTTCTGACTGTTTCTTCATGACTCTCCTTTTGACAAAGTCGGTACCTTGCCGCATATGTGGTTTCTTAAGGAATGATCAACGAGTCGAACATTTTTTATCCGAAAGAAACATTTGTTCCTTATCATTACAAAACTTTATTTTGTCGACAAAAATCAATTACGCAAGAAGCAGTTCTATATAGTTCAATGATTCTAAAAAGCACAATGGTTAATCAACAGAAGATACAAATCGCATGAGAGAAGAACCAAAATGAATAACTATTAGAATATTACAATCGATTAAAAATAACTATGATTGTAAGATTAAAAGTTCAATGACCGCGTCATTTCTAATACTTTACACGTTTCATAATACAACCAGTGCAAGATGAACAATGTTAAATGATTACAAAGCTTTATTATGTTGCAATGTAATTTAATGTCATTTTTTGTATGTGGCAATGTTCTGCAGCGTAATGCGACGTAATAGCCAAGACGTGCAATAGAACCTTCACACGAGTATCTAGTTATAGTGAGGTCAAATGTAATAAAGGTATGGGTTACATACTTCTTCACTATATCGGAACTCCTCATATGATGGTCTCGAGGCTGGAAGTATGGTTTTATATTATTAAGTTCAAACACAACCAAAACTTGCGTTTGAACTAATAGTGTGATCCTAATAGGATAAGCACCGAGTTATACCAGAATTTGCGTTATAAAAAATGTGTTATATCTCATACCAAATTTTGTTTATCTCCCCTTTTAAGTTTACGCAATTATAACATTTAAATAAATTTACAAACCCGTAAATTAAGGTTAATTTGTATATAGGCCTAGCTGCTGTATGTAACGTTTTAAATCTTTAATATCGATGCAATTTTTCTTTCTGTTTTATGTGGCTGGTGCTGCCTTTCCTTTTTGCACTGTTTCTTGTAAATGCTATCCTGGTTCAAGCTCATTATTTCTCACAGGCTTTCAGACATCTGTATATCCAAAGTTCTGTGTTTCACCTGGCGTCTGACAAACCGCGCCTCAGATTCGCATCATGTGTGACCTTGCGCGCATTGAAAATATTCTTAATAATAAAGTTAATATTAGTAAAAGAATAATAATATAGATAGTGCCCTCCTGTCTGAAGTACGCAGTACGGAATGTCGTACGTTAATACGTTAATCAGTTAGATCTCATGTGTGTGAAAGTGGGCATTGCTACGCCTTCCGGTCTGCGTTGCGGCAAAGAACCAGTGGTAGTTTCATACTAATGTAGTGACGCCATGTAAAGATTGGGTGTTCAGTTTCTTCCCAGGCAGTAGAGGAACACTCAAAACGGCCTTTTGCTTTGGCAGAGGATCGGTTAACAGTTCAGAATGCTTAGTACTAAACCAGTGTTACCCAACCAGGGGTTCCGCAGACCAGGTGGCTCAATTGGAGCAAAAATCTCAAAACACTTTTCTGTCCTTGCGAGGATTTGAAACTCCAACCTCTGGGTTGACAGCATACTCACCACTAGACCAGTGGTCCTCAAAGGAGTCAAACTTACGGTGGACCACCTACGTCCTACGGCACAGTAATTTTCAGCGGGAATGAACAGCTACGGCCGTCAAAGGTAACAACGTTTTCACTCGATGTCATGAACAGTTCGATTTTGTTGCGAAAAGTCCATTTCTGCGTAAAGTCTTATTCCAAGTTTATGTCGAAATGACATTTAAACTCACGTGACATTAAACTCTCGATGATTTTAAGTAATTTAACTCTTAGGCGGCGTTACTTTACAAAATTTGTAACAATAGAATGACACTTTTTATATATTCATTTACTTTTTGCCAATGAACTAAGAAAGTAGACTGACCAGAATACAATATATTAAAGTCTGATATTCAATTAAACATTTTCTACAGCCAGCCACTGTTAGAAATCGCGCAGTAGAAATTTGGCTCTGTTTGCTAAGTTGAGTTCGTTTTAGTGGCCTTGCTGGTATATTAGTGTCTACCGGTTTTAGACATTACTACCCTAAAGACTGCACTAAATTTGGTTACCTGAATATGGAAGATTCTCTTGAGCTTTCCGACCCGACCGTCTGTCTCCGACCCAATGTCGCTGACCTCCGACGTCTGGGCCGCTGTCTGCATAGTCTTCCGGCGTAAAATCTAAATGTACACGGTTTATATAGCGACCGTATGGCCTCGACCTTTGCTCATTTTTTAATGTTTTCAGGTTTTGTCGATAGGCAGGTGATGTGTGTTCTGCAAATAAAAATTAGAATACCGCCCCCTCAAAAGAAACAACGCCATCACGTCACACGCTGTTTACTCAGTTTAAATCAAAAACGGACCTACGCAGTCTTTCGTCTGAAACATAACGTCGCATGTAAATACTCGGATTTAAGTCAATGAATATTTCGATGATTTCAGCCATTTAAATTAAGGGCCATGCTGTTGACTTTTTTATTGCTGCAATAAGCCGTTAATGTCTCGAGAATGGCACAACAGACCCAGGACTGTAATATAAACAGGACTGTATGTAGTATTCATCAACCATCCTGTAGTTCTCTGGGTCCGTCTTTCTGTCTCTTTCAACATATGTTATGCAATGTAGCTCTTGAAGGATCACACAGCGTATTATATGAGATTTAATGTGACTGAAGATGCAAATTTTTATGCTATTAAACAGTTTGTGGAACCAGCTTATTCACAGGAGTCCAGTCAAAACAAAAACGATAGGCAAAAGAGGTTCGGCTCCAGGTCAAGATTCAAGAGTCTATAGAGGACCTAGAAAAGGCCCAGAGGAGAGCTAGTAAACGATTTGAAGGTTTTTAAGAATCCAAGGAACGGTTAAAAATGTATAGCCTAACAATATTCGAGAGAATGTGCACTTTAGACTTTTATGAAGCTTAAAAGATTAGGCCTTTCACGAAAAAGAAAGCAGTTTCATGGGAGATGTTTTTTAAATGTCAACATATTAGGCAACCCAGGGGGCTTAGGTATAACTCATTTATAAAACCGACAGAACATTACTGAAGGAACTTTAACGTCCAAACTGGCTGTTAATTATCAATAACGCTGCTCACGCCAAAAAGAAAACGATTTTTTGAATGGCTGTCGCGCAGAACTCGAACAAGCCCGGGCACAGAGCTCCTAATAAAAGATCTTAGAAATAGACCATAAAATTATAAAGCTGCGTTTCTGGTCGCAGTATATAATACGTCGAAATATTGTTAATGGCCCAATAAAATTCAGTCTGTTCGTTTGAATATGTTTCTGTCCGTCCCTCCGTTTGCGTTTCTGTCAGCTCTTCCGTTCTTCCCTGTGTCCGGCCTTCCATCTACCTATCTATCAGTCCATCAGTCAATTCGTCCGTCTGTCTGTCTTTCAGTTAATCTGTCCATCCGTCAGTCTGTTTGTGCCTACCTGGCTGTAGGCTCCGACGGCCTGTACACTGTTTTCGTAGAGCGTGGCTAGCTTGTGGGCGGTGCTGCTGTACCTGTAGGAGACGAGTACTGTACGTGCAGACAGAGGAAATGTGTGTGGGCGCAAGGGCCATCACTTCCGCTTTTGGCGCCCTTGTTAGTCTCCTTGATACCCGAGCAGTGCGTACACCCGATGTCACCAGAGTAGGTGATGTTCGTCAGCCGACAGGAAGTCTCCTCGTAGTTCTTGGCCAGCGTGTACTCACGCACGACGAACACTCCGCAGACGACCACGACGCAGACGCAGATGACCGCGACGGACAAGAGGACGCAGGAGCTGACCCTTGAGCCGAGGCGCCCGTCCGTTGAGGGGTACATTCGCTCCATCAAAGATGTCAGATCTCGAGCCAGCAAGATGGCACACGCGCTCGCCATCCGGGACGATTGGGGTTCGGTAGATGGATGGCTAATATGCTACTAAAGGGTGGGCGGATGGATGGGAAGATGGCTTAAAGGTGGCTAAACGCACAGCTAAGTGGATGGAAAACCACGTGGACAAACGGTGGATGGGAGGGGATTGGCATACATACATTCATACATACACGTGTAAATATCTACCTTACCTTTTTTTTACATGTAAATAATACCGCCACCTTGCGAAGGCGATCGAAATGATTCTTGTGTCTATATACTAACTCATTGATATAGCAATGAACACGACGCCACATGATAAAAACATCCATGGGTACGTATGTATGCATACTGTACATTATGTATGTGTGTATACTATGCGTGTATCTATGCATATATGCATGTATATGTATGTATGCATTCATGTATGTATGTGTGAATATGTATGTATGTATGGTGTTCATGTAAGGTATGTATGCATGCATGTATGTATGAATGTATGTAGGAATCTGCGCATGTCTGCGGCCGTGTTGGATGTTTTGCCTTTCTTATTATTTTCGCAACTTGGTTGATTTGATTTACGCAGAAATTGGACGATGATTGTTTTAATTTCGGACTTTTACTGTGACCGAATCTGCGTTTTACATTTATTTCACCATTCTGAGCAGGATTTCGTGTGTTTTGGGCGGTGTTTAATCCAATTAAAGTGGGTTAAGTAGGTCTACACAACTAGGCGAGCCAATGCCAAAGCATAGGCGTACAACTTCTGCAACCGGGATCTTAGTTTCTGAAGGAAGGAAGAGTCTGGAGTGGCATCGACCGTCTTTCACGAAGAGGTTCTATGATCAACTGGCCGACTCTCGACGAATGCCTACCCTGTAGAGTCCTTGTAGTTCGAGAGATATTTGGACTCTGCGAATTCAAAATATGTATATTTCTTCCATCTTCAATGGAGGCTGGACGGTGAGATTAGACCGTGGGTTGAAAAAAATAGAGTGAGGGACCTCCGCGTTCAATTAGGCTGAAAATATTATTATTATTTCGGACTAGTCTACCTAGAATATATAAGGGATGAAAAGGGCGCTAACTGGGCAGCGTCGAAACTCAGGCGAACGTATTAGATAATCGAATAATTCGGCGTAACTCAGGCTCCGAGATCGGACGAAAGGCATGAAAGACAGATCCAGTAACAGAGAATTGCGGAGGTGAAGTCCCCATAGTAGCAGAACAATGACCCTGAATCTTCTCGGTTAGGAAGGTAAGAAAGTCACGAGGGGTGAATGACGGCATATATATATCAGTTGACGGAGATTTATGTTGAAGTGGCGCTATTTAATCGATGGAAAACGAATTATTTCAGAACCTTCAGAGCTTCTAACGGCATGAATGACTCCAGATCTAAGTTTTGCAGCTTTAACCTGAATGATTCTTCTTCACTTTCCATTTGACAAAGTCGGTACCCTGCCGCTCATGGTGTCCAAACCAATGATTAATGTGTCACACGTGACAGGATCAGAAAGAGACGCGTTTTCTGTTTCAATTAAAAACTTTATTTCGTCCACAAAAAATCCATTGAGCAAGAAAGCAGCTTTATCTAGTTAAGCGATTCTAACAAGCAAAATGATTAATCATGAGTCAAATACTCGTCACACGAGAGAGGAACCAAAATAATTCACTAATAATTTAATGCATTCGATAAAAAATGATTATGATTTAATCTTAAAAGTGCAATGTCCGCGTCATTTCTAATTTGTTACAAGTTTCATAATACAGCGAATGTAATTAATGTCAATAACGTTAAATGATTATATAGCTTAATTATGTTACAATGTAATTTAATGTCTTTTAATATTTGTCAATGCTATGCAGTCTATAAAGCGACGTTATACACTACGACGTACAATGGAACCTTCATATAAGTATTTCGTTATAGTGATTTCAAATGTATTAAAGTTAAAAGTTACATATTGTTTACGATATGGGAGCTCCTCATAATTGGCCTCGTAGCTCGAAGAATATTTGTCATATTATAAACTGCAAACACGACAGAAACTTGCGTTTGCACTAATATTGTGATCCTAACAGGATGAGGACCAAGGTGATCCAGCTGGCATGTCATTTTATGGACAGGGTCACCTAAAGAAAAACTTTTTAGGAGGCTCGATTTGGGTTTAAATCTTGAGCGTACTTGCCATCGCCGTAGCCACTAGGGGAAGACTCAAATTCGGTTTTGTTTTAATAGGATAGTCTTTAAAGCGGGATTAAATATGTGAGTCTGACCGAGTTATAGAACAATTTGCGTTAAAACAAAATATGTTTTATCTTATAAGAAAGTTCCAGTGTAATTTGAATAAATGTGATGTAATACATTGCTAAGTTAAGCTATGCTATTATTCTGTATAGTATCTTGGCGTCCATTCTGTAGCTGTTCACGTAACTGTTGAAGTCTCCTAGGCTTCGTCCTTTTCACGCTTTCCAAAGGTCCACTCCTGACTGGGTTCACCACGATGTGGAAGAGGGACGACTCTGGCTTTTACTGAATGGCTGCCCTCTACAGCACGGAGCAAGTGAAACCAATGCAATTGTACTCCCAATAAAGGCGTATAGGCCTTGTGTATTTTTAATTCATGCGCGCTATGTTCTTCCTATGAGGAATATTACTAAATTACTACAATTTACCCTTCCAATACTATTCCTACTACCATTATTATCACTACCACTCAAATTGCTACAGTCACGGTGTATAGATCTGACGGAGTAAACAAGCAAAAAGTAAGTTAGCTGCTGAGAGTTTATTATGAGTTGTATAATATAGGACGAGGCTGTATTGTAATATACAGCTCATAAGAAACTCTCAACCAATTTACTGATGGAAACTAGGTAGAAGTGAGGACGAGGTTCACCCAATGACTGTTCGAAGATAGCAATTAAAATTTACGTTGGTTTAACTCTCGGCATAGCATTATAACCAAGTTCATTTAAGTAGGCTATTGTGGTATATCACACTGCTAAGTAAGTCTAGCCACTATAGAAGTTATTGGGGGTTAGGATGAAAAGACAGTTAATCGCAGAGACCTGACACCAACTTGGGTCTACATCAACGGCCTGGTCAGTGAGTAGGCAGCAGGGCGCCTGATTTATTACTTAATCTATAGACAGGGAGAGGAAATTTTACATTTCAGACAACTGAATCACCAGCCCGCTCAGAGAGCTGTGCAGAGACAGAGACAAGAATACATAAGGCCAAACATGTAGAGATACAGATGCAGATAGAAACGGAGTTAAACAAGCGGACACGCCGAGACCAATAGAGCAAGACTGAACCAGTCAGAGAGAGGTACACAGACAAACCACGCTGAAGATTTCAGACAAAGAAAATCCTAGCCTCCAATCAAATAGACCATCCGGCATAACTCCATAACAACTGACCAATGACGGTCGGACACATTTCGCTGGGCGAGAGAACTTCAGACAGAATCTAAACTAAGTCAGTCTGGCTTGGGATACCATACAGATCAGTATATTATCTCTAAGATTCTACTCTCGGAGATAGAACGCAGTTAGAAATGTAGCCGGAATAGTGTCTAGTGTCTTATCGACACTACCGGGTAAAATAGAGTAAAGGTTGTCGCAGACTAAAGTCGCTTCCTCCTTAATCGAACTAGAATCTCACTCGCCTTGTCAGACAATGATTTGAAGAATATTCAAGTGCTGAATGACAATTCGTGAATAAAGGATGAAAACTGTACAGTACGAACTGGACGAGAAACTCTGTATCGTAATCGGTAGAAATGAACGCTACCATAGCATGATGGGCTAGGAAAGGTCTGGACAACTTCGTAACATAGTTCCGGGTGCATGCACGGCTACCCTGCAACAGCTCAACTGACAAAAGACATTACAGCAGTTTAGTCGTGGAGGCTCAACATTTATATAGCCCATATACATGATTTGTTGGGATGGATCACAGGTAGGGCTGCCAACTTTTGATTCTGCCAATCCGGGACGCCTTCTTAGTCACTAGATATGCCAGTACCAATTTACCCTGTCCACAATAGTGTATGCAATAATGTTGCCTCAGCCTAATGTAGGATCTTCTACAAATAGTAGCTAAAAATTACAGTCAAATGATTTGACTAAAATCATCAATATATGTATAAAATCTAAATTCAATATTGGTCTACCTTCGATGCTTAGAACTTTGCTGTCGACAGCGCTCTCAATAAGATCACCTTGTATCTTCCATCTTTGGTTTGCACAATTCATAGAGTATTGTCTTATCACCAGCACTCCGCCTAAAACACATTAATTCATACATAATTACAGTTATTATTATCATTATTTTTATTATTATTACTTTTTCTTTTATTTTATAATTTTTGAAACTACTACCACTAATGGCATCGTTATTATTAATCCAACTATTATCGTTGTTGTTGCTGGTGGTAGTGCTGTATAATTACGCTTTGCATTACAGTGCTATTGTAAACGACAAACAATGACTGTGATAAATTGTGTAAGTAATTAATGCGTCCGATTATTTGAATACAGCGTTTACCACACCTTAACTATGGCACAACTTAAAGTTTCTATTCTATAGCACCTCTATGTTGTTTACGTATAATATTGTTCATTGCCAAATTTAAGAGTTGATTTTGCATTAATGACTTATTAACCTTGTGCTTCTATTTTAATCTTCGACCTACTGAGCGGCATTGTGATAGGCAAGCAGAAATCTTGGATCACTCGTGTCAACATTGATAGAAACATAAGGAAGCAGCCCAGAAGGGGAGATAAACTATTTAATTCCTATGATAAATTGCATGCCTTGCCTTGAATATCGAAGCAGTAGTCCCTTTTGGTACCCAATCGTATGGTACCAGTTTCTGGGTCGTCGAACCAAAGTTGGCCTTCACTGACACCACTCACGCACATAACGACCTTTGCGCCAGAATAGATATGTCCATTTGCCACTCCCATCACCAAGTCATTCATTTTGCTTGTGATTTTGAAGGGCTGGAATAATATATTAATAATTAGTTCCCATGCATTCCATCATGTACGGATTTTGTTAAATTGCTGAGAGACTTTATGCACAGGAGGCCATAATCAATTTTACCAGTAGACAAGCTCATAGCACTCATTGTTCAAAAGGATGAGGCTCAATACAGGGTACAAATAACGTTCTCATGAACTGAAATAAGTCATCGTCGTCGTTGTCTTCTTCGTTATCATTATCGTCATAATCATCAGCAACATTCAGTTTCAGACCATGAGTTCAAATGGGGAGGAAAAAGATCTCTGATGGCTATAATAAAAGCGAGACAGAGGAAATGGATTGGACACGTAGTGAGATTTATTCTCACCTGAGAAATCTCATAGACGAAAGAATGGAAGGAAAGAAGATGAAGACCAAGACAAATGTTACTAGACTGGATGATGGTGGACGGATATGTTTAAACTCGAAAAGGAGAATTCAACAAAGCCAGGAATGGCGCCAGTGGACTTTCGAACCTGCCCGAGAGCAAAGAATTTGAAGAAGAAGAAGAAGAAACTGAAGAAGAAGGGTTCAAAAATAACAAAATTGATAAGTTTCCAGTTGTTTACCGCAACCGACAGGAGCAAAGTAGATTTGTTAATTACAAAAGACGACAGAGATTTTGCCTTCGCATCTTGTGGATCAGGAGTACGTGCTAAAGATGAGCATTTGGAAATTTCTCTTCCAAAGAAATTCATGCGATATTGGCAGTTCTTTCTTCAATTTCTATACACTTAAAAGTTTCCAACCGGTTGCATTTTAAAAGAGGTATTTAAACTAATAGCCTTACAGGTCGGCAATAAGTTATTGGTATCTTATAAGACTTGAGGGCAATATTAGGATTGCAAATATTAAACAAAACTTTCTTTTAACTAAGCTGAAGACCAACAATAAAATATTCTCTGACATACCGCAATTCGACCATGCTTCTCCAACGGATTATGATTTTTGACTGTAGTTTTCCTTCAATCGATTGATGTCGCGTGCATTTTGATAACGTCACTATAGAAGTCATTGACTGTAGTAAATAAATTAGATACTTAATGCATCGCATATGCATTTGATATTGTAAATGTTTCTAATTCATTTAGCAGCTGGAGATGTGATGTCTATATACGTATAATAGGTATGCATGAATCACACTTACTTTCACCTTAATGAAGTAAGGTTCCATGGTCAACAGAGAGAACGATAAACCCTGTACAAACAAAACATCCTTTTAGGTTGCTTCATCATTTAATACAGCAGTCAATAACGTTTTCTTATTCAGCACTATAGTGTCTTCTTTTCTTCTTACACTCAGTTTTATATTGTACAGTATATGAGGTGACGGATTTTGAAACGAACTGTGAAAAGACTTATCCCCATTTCTTCCTCGTCAATCCGCGCACTCCTCCGCTAGGCCTCTTTCGGCTATCCTTTACTGCTTCCGCTTCTGCACCATCCCACGGCCACTATCACCAACGATTTCGACCATAGCACCATGTTGTCTCCTCGGATTGACCTCTTACCCTGAATTCTGACTTGGCACCGAAACTGATGAAACAGTTTGGCTCTTGAGGACTTGATTTCGTATGGCTTCGACGAATAAGCTGGCCTTCCAGACGCGGTTTTTGTGTGGCGCCAAGAAATTTCGAAGATTTGCATTCACATTTACATTTTTCTTCAGTATATCTTTGATATTGTGTTTAAATTTGTATTCTTGTATATTCACTTTATTACATAATTTGTAAAGTTTACTTATTTATTGTCATATTTACTTTGCATATTTATATTTGTGCACATCGAAGTCCAATGCTGCATTTTGTTGAAAATATTTCGGGCTTTACAAGATGAAAACTCAATAAAGGTCTACTTATAGTATTTTATCCTACGATAATTCAATAATACATTGTGACTGTTGTAGACAATGATACTACATACAGTAGAGAAGATATCACCAGATCCTTTTAGCTGTAAGCTGTGGGCATAATCCTAACAATAACTCGTTTTTATCTCATTTAAACCTTGGGTCAAAGCGATAAAGAAACTTGATCTCCCGTACGAAAAATGAAAGGCTTGCAAGCATTTAATTTTCCGCATGTCAAATTTCACATGTGAAAGTCATGGTGTGAGCAATCTATGTAACTAGACAGTTCTATAACGCGATGTGTCAAGAGCTTATTTTCAGTTTATGAAATTGTAATAATTCAACAAATTAATAAATCCCTAAGTTATTGTTAATTTGTACTATATATAGCTGTGTATGCAACGTTTTGAATTTTTATTACAATGCAATTTGCCATTCTGTTTCCTGAGGCATGCAGTTTCTATCATTCCTTTTCAAGCTATATACACACAGTGTACCTGTGTCTGAAAAGTGCAGGGGGATCATGTCGTACGTTAATTCTCTAGGTGTCATATGTTTGAAAGTGGTTATTGCTACGACGTCTATAGTCTGCGTTGCGGCAAATAACCAATTCCTACTAATATAAAATGACATATATTATACAGATTGAACTTTCGACCTCTCAGTTAATAGTCCATCAGGCTTACTACTACCGCATATAACCAGGACATCGGCACAGTGCAGCTGTTGTTGTGCTGATTTTACCCAAAAGCAGGGAATTATGTGTAAATTAGTATAGCACCCCTTCAAAAGAAACTAATCAGGAGGAGTCACCCCATCACGTCCCATAATATTGACTCGGTGTAAATCAAAATCCAACCTATCCGCTGTGCCTCATGCACTTGTTCGTCTGAGATGTATAACGTCGAATGCTTATACTTATATTGCATCATATATGTGTGTATGTGGAACTGTATATGTGTGTATGTACTGCATGCATGTATGCATGTATGTATGTATGTATGTATGTAGGTCTGCATATATACAAAGATTAAAACGTATCAAACCAGCTGCTGACCGGCAAAACGTTGAAGAAGAAAATTGTCAAATGATGAATGGACATTTCAATTTTTTATTTTTACTTCTAACGGTAATTTAGTGTGTTTAGTCTCCCTCGAATTAGTTAGGTTATAAGGACGAGGCCCAGTACAGGGTACAAATGACGTACAGAACTTGAAACAGCGTTGTCGTCGTCTTCTTCGTTACCTTTATGGTGATCATTAACTGCATTCTATTTCTGGACCGTGGGTTCAAAGGTTAAATATCTGATGATTTTCCACTACTAGTATTGTATACCACAACCGAAAGTTAGCTCACAGCAAAGTAATTTTGTATAATTACAAAAGACGACAGAAGTTTTGCCTTTGCATCATGTGGAGTAAGAACAGGTGCTAAAGATGCGCTTTTTGAAGTTTCCCTTTCAAAGAAATTCATGAAATTTTGATAATGCTTGATTCGATTTCTATACAGATAAATGTTGCCAAATGAATTGCATTTTACAAGCTTCTGTTTAAACCAATAGCCTTACAGGAAATTAGTGCTGTCTTACAAGATTATAAATTATCCTAAGATACGAGGAAGTTCAAATTGTAAATACAAATTTCCATTCTATAACACAGTGCGATTTCTGTTGACAATATTCGACATAGAGTAGAGAATATCTCACCACTGCAAGCTGTGATTATAACCCTAACAATAGTTCGCTTTTATCCCATTTAAACGTGGGCCAAAGTGACCAAGAAACCTGGTCTCAGTACGACGAAAAAAACAGCTTGCTGCATTTAATTTTCGCATGTCAAATTTCACTTGTGAAAGTCAATTTATGGTCTTTGTGTAAGCAACATATCATACTGGACAATTCTCTAAGGCTAAGAAGCGTCAAGAGCTAATTATCAGCTTACGGAACTGTAAGATTTCAATGAAGTAATAAATCTGTAATTTGTATATAGCAATGCAGCTATTCGCCGGGGCTATATGGAAACAAGACCACAATAGCTAGGTTGCTCAGTCATTTCAGGAATTCGAAGGGAAGAAGTCAATCCCGGGACACAACACGGTGCTACGGTCGAAATAGTTATTTATGGTGGTCATGAGATGGCGAAGGAGCAGTATATATTTATTAAACTGAGTTTGGGAGTTCTAGAAGACACAGTAGTGCTGAATAAAAGAAATCCGTAATTTGTATAAAGCTAATGTATGCAACGTTTGAAATCTTTAATGACAGCGCATTTTGCTGTTTTGTTTGCTGCGGTAGTTGATACCTTTCGTTTTTTTTGCTGTTTCTTGTAAATGCTACAAGCTATATACACACCGTGCCCCTTCTGTCAGAGGCAGTGTGGAATGTCGCACGTTAATCCGCTATGTATGAAAGTGGGCATTGCTACGACTTCTGGTCTGCGTTGCGGCAAATAATAAGTGGTAGATTCATATTAATATAGTGGTACAGTGTTAAGGTTGGGGGGTTCAAAGCCTCGCCAGACAGCAGCAGAAATCTCAAACGACTTTCTGCCTTGGCAAAGGACTGAACTCCTTACCTTTTGAATAACAGTCCAGCATGCTTACTACTAGACCAGTGTTTCCCAACCAGCGGTTCCGCAGACTAGGTGGCACAAAGTGGAACAAAAACCTCAAAACATCTTTCTTTCATTGCGAGGATTTGAAACTCCAACCTCTGGGTTTACAGTCAATCATACTCACCAGTAGACCATGCAATGGTCCTCAAAGCTTTTCGCCCCGGATAGTACTTAACTGGAGTGAGAGACTTAAGGTGAACCACCTACGGCGCAACAACTTTTTTTACGTTGGATGAAAAGTCGAAAGTAACAACGTCTTCACCATGACAAGAACAGTTGGATTTTGTTTGCCAAAAGTCCATTTCTGCGCAAAGCCTTATTACAAGTTTATGTCAAAATGACATTTAAACTCACGAGACATCTAAACTCTCGATGACCAAAGTAGTTTTACTCGTAGGTGGCGTTACTTTACAAAATGTGTACAATATAAACACACTTTTTACTCAATCATTTGACTTTATTGCCAATGAACTCTGAAAGTAGACTGGCCGGAATACAAAGCCATATGTCATGGTCCCTACGTTCTACAACCAACCACTGTTAGAAATGTGGCAGTAGAAATTTGACTCTATATGCTAACTCGAATTTGTTTTAGTAGCCTTGCTAGGCATATTAGCGTCTACCCATTTAAGACATGACTACCTTTTAGTGCGCACTAAAGTGTGTTACCTGATTTTGGAAGTTTCTCTTGCGCTGTCCGATCCGACCGCCTGTCTCTGACTGAATGTGCAATCGTCCGAGAGGTTCAGCCAAGGTTCTCGGCGTAGTCTGCTGCAGTACAGGGTTTTATACAGAAATTTTAAGTGGGCCTGGTTGACAGCTGAGTGCCTAGATGTTTATTTGACCCTAAATTTTAGACATTACTGCCATTTACTATGCACCTGATTAACCGCGACGTCTTCGTGGTGGCGCTGTCTAAGGGTAGGTTTCGCCAAGATGAAATTATGGATCAGCGGACATGTACTAAGAAAGTAATTAATCTGTTTGTCTGTCTGTTCGTCCACTTTTTTCGTCTATCTGTCCGCCCATTTGTCTACCTATTAGTCCACCTGTCAGTTCATCCGTCTGTCCGTCTCTCAGTTGATCTTCCCGTCCATCTACCATTCCATCCATTCTGTCAGTCTGTCTGTGCCTATCTGGATGTTGGCTTTTACGGTCTCTACGTTGTTTTCGTAAAGCATGGCCGGCTTGCGGGCTGAACTTGTATAAGACGAGTTTGTGTAGAGAGAGCAAATGCTAAAGACAACTAACTGTTTGGCTTATCAAAGGAAAAATTGGTTACCTGGAAGGATGGCTGGGTGGATGATTGGGTGATGGTTGGGTGGATGATTGGGTGGCTGGGTGATTGGATGACTTGGTGGCCGGCTGGTTAGGTGATTTGCCCTGACGAGGAAAGGGATGGAGTGGGACGGAGTAATCCTAAGCGAATCACGCCATCTATCGGCCTCTCTTAGAAGCGGTTTATACTCAAATAACAAGAAAACATTTTTCCGCGTACACAGAGTGCAACGAGTGCAGCATAAATTAACCGATGCAGCAAATGCGTTTAATGTCTATGCACTGCGCATCGCGACCCTCGCAAGACACAAGAGACCCACGTGTTAACAGACAACCCTTTATCAAATACCAACAGAAAACCAATGTCGTCTGTCAGCAGAGAACCAGCGTCAACAAGAACATTAAGGATAAGATGTCTCTCTTTGTGTCTATCTGTACGTCTGTCTTCCCGTCTGTCCGTCTACCAATCCATCCATCCATCCATCCATCCATCCGTCCATCCATCCATCCATTCATCCTTCCATCCATCCTTCCATCCATCCATCCATCCATCCATCCATCCATCCATCCTTCCATCCATCCATCCATCCATCCATCCATCCATCCATCCATCCATCCATCCATCCATCCATCCATCCTTCCATCCATCCATCCTTCCATCCTTCCATCCATCCATCCATCCATCCATCCATCCATCCATCCATCTATCTATCTGTCTATCTTTGTGTCTGTCTGCCGTCTGTCTCTATGTCTATCTGTCTATCTGTATGTCTATCTGTCTGTCTATCTATCTGTCTATCTATCTATCTATCTGTCTGTCTGTCTGTCTGTCCACTCATACCCACCCACCCACCCACCGACCTACCCACCTACCTACCTAACTCGCCATCACTTCACCTCTTGCAATCTCTCCACAGTTCTTCCATTCAAAATTGAAAACACTCCTCTTTCACAGATTCTATCCTGATTCCTCTTCTTACCATTGTTTATCTTGTAGATCCGATTCCAAAGACCACCCACCTTAGCCGTATGATTGCCTGCCTGCCTGCCTGACTCTTGGATCTTGACCTGGAACCGAACCCTATGTCTATCGATTTTCTTTTGACTGAGCGCCTGTGAATAAGTAGCTTCCCGCGACTTAGCTTTCGTTGGGCGTTCTCGAAATCTCGAGATTACGATTACGATTACGATCACTGTTTTGAAAAATGTTTCGGAGAATACATACATGTACGATCATTAGCAATAATACACGTCAGTTTATACTGAGGTCGAAGAATGACTAATGGCCTTACTTTTAGACTCTTAACAGGATTTCTAGTTGGTGAGGTAAACTGGAACTTGTAATACATACAATCTTCATTTACGTATACATATTGTATTATAAGACAAATATCAAATAGTAGTAGTAGTGGTAGTAGTAGTAGTTGTTGTTGTGGCTTTTGTCTTTGTTGCTGCTACTGTTGTAGCTTTCATTAGCATCTGACAATCGCACGTGCATTACATTGTGTAAATCAGTTACATACGTATTTAAACACGAGTAGCCGAAAGAGACTCGGAAAAACCCGGTCGCGCTGGGTTAAAATCAAACTCCTGTCTGAGCCAAACTTAAACACAACACATTTTGTAAGGTCGGCTTTCCCTCCAAAATGTACCTACTGCGTAAACGAACAATTACTCAACCTACTCGATCCTATCCTATACGCTGCATGTAACAACATTATTATATACATGCAGCAACAAATACATATATACCTACATACATGCATACATACACAGATGCACCCATACATACCTACAAAAACACATACATAAACACAAACTACATACATACATGCACATACCTACATAAACACATACATAAATACATGGAAACATATTATACATTCACACATGTGCTCATATGTTGTCTCCTATGGGCAACTGAAGTTATCCAACCATCCTGCGAAAAGGATCAAAATGACTTTTACATCCTGCGAATAATAGGTGACACAGACTTGTGTGTAATAGCATTTACGAAGACTCTGATATCAAAGGCGAAAACAATACATAATTATAATAAACGGTCATCATACACAATTCGCCAGTGCAATGTGTGTCAACACCACATGACATGCGGCACACATGCACTTCTATGTATGTATGGATACATCATGTATGTGTGTATGTGATACTATATACGTATGTATGTATTTTTATGTTTGTATATATGTATGCATATTTAAACAGATTAACCTTCATTAAAACATATCTTAACCTGCAGCTTATCAGCGTAAGGTTGAAGAGGAAAATTTTCATTCGATGAATGGTCATTTCAATGTTTTGTCAATACATTTAACGGTAACCTAGTGTGTTTAATCTGCCTCGAATCGGTTACCGTGAAAAGAGTTTCACTACAGGCGACATTATAAAATGCCGCTGTTTATGACAATGTGATTGGGTTACTTCACAAGAATTAAAAACGAACAGTGGGCAGAACATAGCTTTGACAAAGAAGTCGCTCGAAGCAAAATGTTTCACATATGTCACCTGAAAAGTAGGTTAGCACTTATAAATGCAAAATTATGCATGATGCTGTTTCCTGTTCGGTGGAAGTTATTCCTGACGAATACCAGTTGATGGTCCCTCAGCGCATCCACTATACAACTATATCTTTAATCTAGAGTGCCTTTCAACCTTTCAACTATCTTATATTCGGCAGCTATTCACTATCGAACCAGGCAGGTCGACTCGTTAATCATCATAACTTTCTCTTTCTCTTCCTCCGGTCTCCTATTTCAAATTCCGGAACCGCTGCCTAATCTACACGGCGCCAGCTCCTTGCAACGAACTCCCGAAAGAGCTCCCCAGTTCAGCCATCCCTGTCCTCTCCTATCAATCTCCTCCGCTTTACCTTTTCTTGCAGCATTTCACTCAAGGGCGATAGCCGACCTTTTCAAGCTATCCTATCCTGTTTCCGCTCCTGTACCATCACATGGCCACAATCGTCAATGATTGCACCATGCTGCCTCTCCGGCTTGATCTCCGGGTATGTCCTGGCACAGAAACTGACCAGACTACCTGGTTCCTGCGGACTTGATTTGAAATGGCGCCGATGAATCAGCTGGCCTCACTGACGCGGATTTTGTGTGACGCTGAGAAATATCGGATATCTGCATTTAGGCCTATATTTACATTTACAAGCACAATTGAAAGTGGAACCTGGCGGTCGGAGAGGATGGGTATTAGTCAGTTACTGGGTAAAGAGTGGGGGGTACTGTGTGAAATTGCGAAAGTTTTGGAGAGGGGTTCAACCCGCAAATCTGCTCATAAATAGGGTGTTGTCTCGCTTGCGTCTATTTCTGTGAATACGCCTATACCCATACACCTAGGGCTACCTTGGCCCCCACTCTCAAAACTACGCCGTAATCGATGCCCTTGGTAGAAGAACAAGTCCTAAACGAAATCCCACATACTCACTCTCATTGCTGAATTCAAACTGTTATACTGCATAAAATTTGCTCATTAAATGTTTTTGATCTTTATTAAATCGCACGAATATTTTGCTTGTAAAGCGTTGGATTTCATCTTGCGCTAATTAAGTTTACTTTACCTACTTAATTTCTGATTTGGACCAAGACATTCCATACGTACACAACACACATACATACATCCGCTGGACCAGGAATTCATGTAGGGCATAAATATCCACATGGAAAATGGCTCCAATGATAATTCTGATTCTATATCCAGTAATATACATCTACTTATATTATTTAATAATATATATAACAATATGTGTAATATTATATCTAATAATGTGTGTAATAATAATAATAATAATATTGCTAAAACAAAACCCAGTCTACTCCCATGCTTCATATTGTCAAAGGCTAAGAACTATCCTGTTTGACGGTTATAGGTGCCGAAGTGGCGCTATACAAATCAAATTAACATGACATTAAGGTCAAAACCAACGATGAAAAACTAATTATTTTCATAACCTTCTCAACTTTTAACCTGATCACTTAAGGCTAAGCTTAGATCATCATTTCTGGTGTTTCTTCTTTACCATCCAGCTGACAAAGTTGGTACCTTGTCGCTTATGTGGTCTCCCAAGCAGTGACCAATGTATCGATCATGACATGATCAGAAAGAAACATATGTCTGTTTCAGTTATAAACTTTATTTCGTCACAATCGGACAGCAAAAAATCGCAAGAAGCAACTTTATCTAGTTACGTTATTCTTTGAAGCACTTTTTAAAATCAATAATCAAATCACGTCACACGAGAAAGGAACCAATATAATTTACAATTAGATCAATACGACAGAATAAAAATAATTATGATTTGTACTTAAAAGTGCAATTTCCGTGTATTTTTTTATAATGCACACGTGTCATAATACAGCGAGTGTAATGTGAAGAACGTTAAATGATTAGATAGCTTAACTGTATTGCAATCTAATTTAATATCATTTAATATGCGACAATGCTATGCAGCTTAATGCGATGTAATAGCTATGATGTACAGTAGAACCTTTATATAAGTATCTCGTTAGAGGTGAAATGTACTAAAGTTAAAGGTTACACGCTTGCTTACTATATAGGAACTCTTCATAAGATGCTCTTTTGGCTTAAAGAAAATTTCAAATCAAAAAGTGCAAACACGACAGAAACTTGTGTTTGAGGAAATATTGTTCACTCAACTGTTGAAGTTCACAGTATTGCAAACAGGTGATCGGGTTGGCATGGCATTCCATGGACGTCACTCAACAAAAGAGGACACTCCATTTTCTTTTAACAATTGACTGCTCTTGCCAGCGTCGTAGCCACTGTGTCAAGCCTCAATTTCAGTTGTTTTAATAGGATCGGTGATTCTGACCGAGTTATACCAGAATTTACGTTATAACGAAGAGTTATAACTCATAAGGAAGTTCCTCTGTAATTAAATTAATTGTAATGTAATAGAATTCTGCGTTAAGCTATGCTATCTTTCGGTATAGTATCTTGGCGTCCATGCTGCAGCGTGGGTTCATTCAACTGTTGAAGTTCACTGAGCTTTCAATTAACCAGAGCATTTAAATTTCCACTTCTGATTGAGTCCACCATGATACGGAACGTAGATGACACTGGCTCCAGCTGAATTGTCACCGTCTACAGTAATTCAGCAAGTGAAATCAATGCAAATGTACGTCTACTTTAGGCGAATAGGCCTTCTACGGTTTTATAACATACGGGATATGTTCATACCACGAGGAATATAACAACTTCTACAATTTACCTTTGCACTGTCACTACTGCCACTAATTACAGAACTATTTCACGAATCAGGAAAGTTAGCTGTTGAGAATTTTTTTGAGTTGCATATTACAGGAAAGGCGCTTTGGAAGTTGATAGAAACAAGATAGCGGGAAGAAAGAGTTGCAGCCCAAAGCCTGTTGAAGACGGCAATTAAAATTTAAGTAAATTATTACTCTGGGCATACGAAGGTGGGTTAAACAAGGTGTAGGTAGCTTCGTAACATAGTATCGGGTGTATAGCCACCCTGCAGCTCTTTTGACAAGGAACATTTCAGTACTTCAGTCGTGGAGGCGCAACTATCATATAGATCCGGCAGGATGACCTGTTGGGGATTGGATACAGGACTCGCTGCGACCACGCATGTCTCATCAACCTACAGAATTACGCTATTACAACCTAAGCTCCCACTACCACTTTTTTATTACTAGGCCTGCTATGCTAAACGATAATATTTATAAATTCATTCTTGGTCTACCTGCGATCTGTAGAACTTTGTTGCCATCGGTGCAGCTGACAATAAGATCACCTTTTCGTTTCCACTGCTGAGATCCACATCTGTGACGGTATTCGTTGAACACCACTACTCCGTCTAACATGCATTAATTCATACATTATTATTATTATTATTATTATTATTAGTTTTATTTGTATTATTAATTTTAATTTTTTTATACTACTAGCGCTAATGGCATCAATGTTTCTAATTCAATTATTATCGTTGTTGTTGTGGTACGGGTGCTGCATAATTACATTTGCATTACGGTGATATTGTAAACAACAGATTATTACTCTGACAACTTGTTTAAGTAAATAATTCATCCGATTATTTCTTTGCAGCGTTAACCACACCTTTACTATAGCCCAGCTATACATTTCTATTCTACAGCTTATCTATACTGTTTGTGTATAATGTTGTTCACTGCCAAATTGAGGAGTTTATTTTGCATTAATTAAAATTGCGCATTTATTCTGAGCTGCAATCTAACAGGCAAGCAGCAATCTTGAATCACTCCTGTAAACATCGACAAAAACATATGGAAACAAACCCAAAGAGAGCGATAAACGATTCCATTCAAATGACAAGTTGCATGTCTTGCCTTTAATATCCAAGCAGTTGAAGTTCCATACGCTTCGGATATTACTGGAAGGTTCGTGGTCGATCCACAGTTGGCGGTCACTGAGATTTTTGTTTTGGGCTACATATCGACCTTTGTGTCATCCTCCACGTTCAAAACCAGTTCAATCAGTTGGCTTTCAATAAAATAGCACTAGAAGAATATATATTGATGTTTAGCGACTTTCCATTGCATCATGTAAGGACGA
Source organism: Norana najaformis (assembly GCA_964023275.1). Lineage (NCBI taxonomy): Eukaryota > Metazoa > Annelida > Clitellata > Crassiclitellata > Hormogastridae > Norana > Norana najaformis. The sequence goes on from OZ029919.1 coordinate 30,770,343, forward strand.
GGGCCAGAATTAGTTAAATTCCTTAAAGGCTGATAAGCTCAGGAAGCTATAATCAATTTTACTAGTAGACAAGCTTATCCACAGTGCTCATTCTATATAAGGACGTGGCTTAATACAGGTTACAAATAATGTTCTCAGAACATGAAAAAAGTCATCGTTGTCGTTGTCATTTTCATCATCCCAATCGTCATCATCAACAACAACATTGGATTTCCGGGCCATGGGTTCAAAGGTAAAATATTTTATAATTTTCTACGACTATGTTTGTAAGCAGCAACCGAAAGTTAGCTTTCAGCAACGTCGTTTTGCTTTAATTTCTGTACAGATAAAATTTTCGACCTGATTACATTTTAAAAGATTCTTTTAAAACTAATACCCTTACAGGTTGGATATAAATTACTGGTATCGTATAAGATTTTGAGGTCAATATTAGGATTGCAATACTTCCCAAAACTCTTTCTTTTAACAAACTGAACACCAACAATAAAATATTATCTGACCAGTGGCATTTCGACCACGCTTCTCCAACGGATTATGAATTTTTGGTGTGATTTTCATCAAGCGACAATCGCTGGATGTCTCTTACAACTTGGAAACGACACTTTGGAAGTCATCGCTTGGACTAGATAAATTAGATATTGAGTGTGGTAAATATGCATTTGATTTTGTAAAAGCTTCTGCTTCATTCAACAAATATATATATGTATGTTGAATGTGTGTGTAGGTGTGTGTGTGTAGGTGTGTGTGTGTGTAGGTGTGTGTGTGAATCATACTTACTTTGGACCTGTCGATTGCATAGCACATGGTCAACAGAAAGAACGATTAACCCTGTACACAAAACATCCTTTTAGGTTGCTTAATTTAGTACAGCATTTAGTACAGCATTTAGTATAGCAGTCATTAACGTTTTCTTATTCAGCACTGTAGCGTCTTCTTGAACTCTTGAGGGAAGAGGAACGAGCGGAACGAAGATTGAGGGAAGAGAGAGAACGTCAGCAGAGAGACGAAGATCGGAATTCTGGCTAGTCGAACGAAGCATTTCGGGGAAATCATGAAAAGTGTTTTGTGGAAATTCCCACAAGATACGGCTGAAATACCCGGTTACTTCGATCACATGGACAACCTTTTTGAAGTGTATGAAGTAGATGATGATGTTAGGGCCAAACTGCTACTAGCGAATCTTAGCGAAAAAGCTAAGACCCTAACAGCCCGCCTGGCACGCGAGCAGTTAGACGACTACGAAGGGCTAAAACAGTTTTTGTTAAAAGAGTTCAAAATTAGTTCTATTCACTTGAGAGAGAAATTTTACACGATGCCTAAGGTATCAGACGAGACTTACACTATATTCGCTTCCAAATTACGTAACACCCTTATGTATTATTTACGTAGTCGTCAAATCACGAACGAGTTTGACAAACTCATAAGTCTGCTCTGCGCAGATAGAATAAAGGAACTGATTCCTAAAAGCTGCTTAGATTTTGTTCTAGCGCAGAAAAAGGAAGATCGGCTTAGCCATGACACACTAGCGAACACGGTAGATAATTATATGGCCTCACACAATATGAGCGGTGAGCCATTCAGGTCTGGTAAGGTAACATCACGCAATGGCAACCAGACAGATGATCAGATCCCATTCAGCCCCAATCCCAAGGTAGAGGAAACTGAGGGTGAGAATGAGATAATAACGGAAAATCAGCGCTCTAGAGAGGAAGCCATGCGAAAAGGCCTGTGCTTCGGGTGCGGGGGATACGGGCATACTCGTAAAGGCTGTAAGAATTCGAAACCCCAAGGCGGAGATAAGAAACAGGCACGGGTCAGCGCTTGCAAGATGATCAACCCCATTTATAACCCTACGCGCCAGCCCAAGCCGAGGGCGAGTAATTACCAAGGCAACTTGACACCCGATAGCGAGAGACCCGGACAGACAGACATACACACCAACCGAACGGAAGGCAAGGTAAGTGAAAAGGAAACAGAGGTTGATATAGGGAGACCGTACATTGATGCGGAGGCGCTTCATGTCCGTAGTTACATAGACATCCAAATCGAACACCTGCCTGAGCAAAGCGCCCTTATTGACGGAGGAGCAGAAATTTGCTGCATCCGGGAGGCGATAGTGCGGCCCTTGAACTTAAAGGCAGAGGGGCAAGTGGAATTGTTCGGTTTGCAGGGAAAGACACAACGGGCAAACTTGGTCAGGCTCCACGTGAAGCCGGTCGTAAAAGGCCGAAAGAGGAGTACGGACAACGAACCCGATGTGAGAATTTGGTGTGCGGCTGTGCCTGAACTCAGTGAAGCCATTTTATTAACGCCTAGCGTCGTAGGGCTTCTATTTAACACCTCGCGACACCACGCACCGCCGGTCGGAACCGGCGAACGCGATAAGGACGACGTCTCAGACCCGACCGATGAGGTTGGCAACGCTCCCCAGGCGGCGGCGATAGTGGAGGCGACAGAGGGAATAAGTATCGAACTCAAGGATAATAAATTGTCACCAGAGGGCGAGGAAGGAACGGACAAGGGAGAGATAATTGAACCAGAGGGCGAGGGAGGAACGGACAAAGAAGAGATAATTGAAGTCAGTCCGCCGGAACGCGATTCCGTCGGTGTAGACGAGGAAGACTCTAGGCAGGAGAACGCTCAGACCGAGCCGAGCAAGAAGTTTGGTGAACGTATCGAGCGAGCTAGGGTAAATACCTGCTTGGTGCTGTTGGATGGAGACAGAGAGTTGGGTAAGGTACAGGAACTGAAGTGGCCTGTAATAACCGAGGCGCAAACGAGTACGCAGGTAGACCTCCTCAAGGCGGCGCAATTAATCGAAGAGGAGAGACAACAGCTGGTCGCTGTGCTGGAGGGGTACCCTGTTGTATTTACTGATAAACCTGGTTACCGTCCTCTAATGGAACGTAAGGGTAGACTCCTGCCCGATTTCAACCAAAGTATAACTAGGATCCAGCAACCCGGACGGAACATCACGGAACCAGGTGCCGACGACATATCGGCGGATTCAAGGATTTGGCCTGATCATCTGGATCACTTAGAGAAGCTTCACCAGACGATTCAGAACCCTGGTTTAACATTACGTCTTAAGAAGTATAACTTTACTGAGTATAAAACTTCTTTTGTAGATCCTGTCACTGGTCCTGATATCATTATACTGGATCCGAACAAAAAGTGCAAGGCCAGTCCAATGGACGCTGGTTTTGCAGGGACTAAATCTTGATTCCCATTATCTTTCAGGGCACAAGAATATCGCAGCTGATTCCTTGTCCCGGATTTGAATGAGGAGTAAGAAGGCGACCCAGTCGCAGCGAGGGTCAAACCCCGTCGATTGTATATAACAGTAGTTAATGTAGGTGTGTATTCTTTCTGTTCTTGGGACACGAACGTCTTGGACCACGACGCTGGAGCCGGTCGATGACGAAGATCTACGATATCCGTCATCATCTTGGGGTGGGAGGTGATGTCACGGCCGTGTCAGACTCCCCTCGACTCATCGCTACTGCAGCAGACAACCCAGATGATGACGATCGGAAGGCCACGCAAGGACGACGACGCCTAGTGCTAATGACGGCAAAGAGACGCCATTCGTCACGCATCCGACGAACCTGCCGGAACGAGTGAATAAGGGGCCTTCATCAACGAAGCTGAGGCCCATCCGCCGGCCGCCACTAATGAACGCTCAGCACCCTAATGAACGATTGACACCCAATTAATAGGATAGTAATAGGGACATCTGGTAGATGCCATAAGATCGTAATCTCGAGTAGGCAATTAGGTTTCACAGTATATAAGGAACGGTTAGGTCTTACTCGAGAGATCACTCTGGCGAACATAGCAACAACCGAACATTGGCAGATCAGAACGAACGTCTCATCGAGGCCAGTTAACAGAGAGTGATTCTCAGGCGTTGTATATAGATCCGTCATTTTGATTTCATTAAAATTCGAAAACTTCCTTTCGGCTTGAGAAAAGATCACGTCACGATTCTCGACGCCACGAGAGAGCAGACAGGGTCGTGACAGGTTCAAAGGTAAAATATTTGATAATTTTCCACTACTATGTTTGTAAACCGCAACCGAAAGGTAGGTTGCAGCAAAGTATAGTTTTGTATGATTACAGAATAGACAGAGGTTTTGCCTTCGCATCATGTGTAGTAAGAACACGTGTTAAATATGCGCTTTTGGAAATTTCTCTTCCAAACAAATATATTTGATCTTGAAAACGCTTGCTCCAATTTCTGTACAGGAAAACGTTTCCAATTGATTGCGCTTTTAAAGGTTCCATTTAGACTTATAGTCTAACCTTACAGGTCGGCTGTAAATAATTGGTATCATAAAATTTGAGGGCAATATTACTATTGCAAATATTAACCAAAACTCTTTCTCTTAATTAAGCTAAAGACAAACAATGAAATATTCTTTGACCTATCGCATTTCGAACATTTTCCTCCAACTGGTAATGATTTTTTACCTTCAAACGACAATCGAATTATATCTCGTGCATTTTAGTAGCGGCACTATGGAAGTCATTGATAGGACTAGATAAATTAGATATCGAATATGTTGAATATGCATTTGATTTAGTAAAATCTTTTGCTTCATTCGGCAAATGGAGATGTTATATATAAACATACATAGAAATATATGAATCACACTTACTTCAGACATGCTGAAATCAGTTATCAACAGCGAGAGAACGATGAAACCTGTACAAAAAACATGGTTCTAAGCTGCTTAAGCTTTTAGTACAGCAGTCAATAGCGGTTTTTCATTCACCATTGTAGTGTCTTCTTGAACTCTTTGACTCAGTTTTGTATTGTGCATTGTTTGAGGTGACGGCTTTCCATGGAACGAACTCCCGAAAGACTTCCGCCAGTTGGCTTATCCCCCTTTCTCATCTGTCAATATGAAGACCCTCTCTCTGCTATCCCACCCAGCGTCCGCCAGTTGGCTTATCCCCCTTTCTCATCTGTCAATCTGAAGACTTCTGCGCTTGGCCTCTCTCTGCTACCCTATCCGGCGTCCGTTTCTGCACCATCCCATGACCAAACCGTGGCACCATATTGTCTCCCCTTTTGCCCATTCCCCCAATTCCTGAACTGACCAAGTAACTTGGCTCTTGAGGACTTGATTCCATATAGCGCCGGCGTATAAGCTCGTCTCCCAAACGTGATTTTTGTGTGGAGCTGAATAATTACTTCTACATTTAAATGTTTTCTTCAGTATAACTCTGACTTTAATTTTCCAGAAAACTTAACAATTTTGCATTCATATTTGTGCAATTCGAGTTCTGTGCTGCATTCTGTTGAAAATATTTAAGGCTTTATGCTCCACTTTTGAGATAAAAGTACGCAATGAGTTCTATTTATTTTAAATTACCATAAGATAAGAGATAGTGTAAATTTTATTTAGAAATTTGCATTCAATGATATGCAGAGCGATTTTTGTAGATAAACTTACGACATACACTAGAGAAGATGTCAGAGGATCCTTTTCGCTGTAAGCTGTCGGTCTAACACTAACAGTAAGTCTGCTTTTATCTCCTTTCAACATAGGCCAAAGTGACCAAGAAACTTGATCTCTCGTACGATGAAAATAACAGCTTGCTGTACTTAATTTTCCGCATATCAAATTTCACATGTGAAAGTCAACTTATGGTCTTCGTTTGAACAATCTATCTAACTGGACAGTTCTATAACGCGAAGTGTCAAGAGCTTATTTTGAGTTTATGAAATTGTAATAATTCAGTAAATTAATAAATTTGCACGCAACGTTTTGAATTTTTAAAGGTAGTGCAGTTTGCCATTCTGTTTCCTGGGGCAATTACCACCTTTAGTTTTCAAGCTATATACACAGAGTAACCATCTGTCTGAAATGTGCAATGGGGGAATGTCGTACGTTAATTCACTAGGTGTCGCATGTTTGAAAGTGGTTATTGCTACTACTTCCAGTCTGCGTTGCGGAAAAATCTCATTCCTTCTAATATAATGACATATACTATAAGGATTGAACTTCCGACCGCTCAGTTAATAGTCCATCAGGCTTACTACTATACCATTTCTGCGTATCATATAGGATGATTGTTGTAAGTTCGGACTTCTGTTGTGACCTAGTCTGCGTTTCGGGGCTATTTCTCCATTCTGCAGGGATTGCGTGTGTTTTGGCGGTGTTTACCTTTTTAGTCCATTCGGTGGACTAAATAGGTCTCCACCTTGGCAGGCCAATGCCAAGCAGACCATATGCTACCGGGGTCTTGGTCTCGACTGGAAGGGAGTATTCATATCCACAGGATATAAATGCATGAGTATACACATATACGTACATACATACAAACAAGCATAGATGCATGCATGCATGTATGCAAATATACATACTTACACACCTACATGCATGCATACAATGAAACATACATACATACATACATACATTCTTACGTAGTGTATAACCAGTTATTACATGTGCTTTTCAAGTTATGCGTGAACTATTATTTTACGCATAAGTAAGGGGCAAATGCGGCTAATATGCAGAGCTGAAGAGGTAATAGGAGAGATAATTATTGTGCCAATGACTCGTTTAATCTCAGAGGATGAACTGTGGATCGTGTTTAGTTCAGCTTATGTGGGCTAAACACTGCTCAAAACACACACAAAATCCTATACAGAACGGAGCAATGGCTCCGAAACGCAGACTTGGTCATAGTAGAATTCCGAAGTCCATGCATAGTCCATAATTAAGCCTCTCGGTCTAAATCTGGCGGATCGGTGGCGCACAGAGGCCTTGAACGACATCTACATGGATCCTGCAATCAAAATCTGCAGACGGTTTTAATCATCTGAGAAGTAAAACAACTGTTTCTTGTTGAAGATTTACAGAAGGTGAACACACAGTAACTGTCATACATGTGCTAATCTTTTTGATGCATTTATATATTTAAAGATGAAGCGATTATGTCTATTTTTTACTTACTGTTATTCAGGTCTTTGAATGTTATCTATGCATTTGTTTTAATGTTGTCAAAATATGTCTTTATATATCATATTTAATATAATATATTTATACATAATTATACAGAGTGAATAAAATAATTGAATTACATATGTCAAACAATAAAAAAAGCCGTGATTATGTACAAGAGATGCATGTATACACATTATTATGCATAATTCAATAATATTATGAACCATATTATGCAAATCAATCTGCCAAATTTGTGATTCTTCAGACTAGATGCATTATAAATTTATGCACAACTTTGCCTAATTTATTACATTTCAAACTATCATTATATATTACAGAATAAAAAACCATTAATATATGTATGCAATATATGATGGTTTTCTGCAGCATGCATGCATATCTTATTGTGTATATATATATGTACGGACTTATCCGCACAGTGTCTCGCCATTCATGAGACACATGCACATATTATAGGCTACGAATGAATTGGCATAGAATAAAATCATGATGATGATGATGATGACGATGATGAAGAGAAAAAGAAGAAAAGAAAATTTTTTTATACCTGCAATGAGGAATTATTTTTTCGTGGATTAAATTTTAAAAAACGGACATTACTATTATTATTATTTTACTGTTATTAACTTGCTCTTGTTATTCATTACTTTTGTCAACCGCGAACTGAGCTCGTACATATTTTGAAGTTCTTTACTCGTACGAAATAACTCATCCTTTGGACAACGCATCAGTCCAGACACCTGTTTGAAAAGACGACTTCACAGTCTGGCCATCCATTAGTTCGGTGGAGGGTGCAGAGTGCGTTTGGAAGGGCAGAATGGGTGAGTGGGTGAAGGGTAAAGTAGATGGGTGGGTGCAGAGTGAGTGGATGGTGGAGGGATAGACGGATGCGGTCGGTGCTCGATGTCTTTCTTGAGTGTATATATAGTCGATGGATGGATTGATTCATGCACGTGAATTCACTCATGCGTATCTCCCGTTGTCTTTCAGATCGAGTGGATTTTCCATCGTGGCATCAATCTGTAGAAGTCTTTGAAGTGAATGCATTGACGAATCGCTTAGAACTGAAAGACACATGAGCATATTCACCTTATAAATGCCATCTACACGTTAAGCATATATAAAGGTCCACACTGAATTAGTTATATAAACATCAATGCAAGAAATATATATCAGATGTGTATATATGTATGGTCTATATATATTATTTCGAAAATATATATTATATATATTAGTATGGTCTTTATATATATACTATGCATAAGCTCTTGGAAGTAGTGTTTGCTAACGGAAACTTGATAATGTGGCTATGTTGATAGTGTGTCAGTATAGGAACTTCATGAGTGAGTGAGTAAGCAAGCGAGAAAATGATCGAGGGACAACACATTTACATGTCTGAGTATTGGTTTGAAACATACAATATTCCGCAAACCGTTACAAGAGCTCTAGTCAGCAAAATAGTATCAGTTTCTGCATTTACCAGTCATCATTTTACAGGGTAGTATATATAAAGTATATCTTAAACGTACATCTATTGATGGATGGAATGTAATATATTCTAATGGGCGAAGAAGGGGTTGCAGTGTCTGGGTGACATGAATGATAAAGACGCATTCATCGAGATCAACTCAAAGACGTGACAGTCTAATAGAACGTTAGTAGCGTTTATTTTTACACGTTCTGCATATCATATACATCGCATTATACGCTCAGACAGTATTATACTCAGACAGTATGGCCCATAAATCGATCACAACTTTCATAAAGAATGGCTTAAGCATTAAGGCTGAAAAATTAAAGCGAAGACGGCACAAAATGTTGATGAATAGGCGACTATCAATAATCAGATCTCAACGTCAAACTTTATATATATATGCACAAATATGATATATATTCTTTTAGGCCTACACATGAATCTGGATATATATGAATATTTGAAAGAATATATAGCTATAATTAGATGCATATATGAATCTGGATATTCACCTGTATATATGGATATATTCTTTAGAATGTACAGATAAAATTGATTTCTATGTTGTGTGTGTTTGGTTGGGTTCAGTCTGAACTAATATATATCACGGATGCAATCGTTTTAGAAGCATTTCGTATCAGGTTTTCTAGGGCGAAGGATGTACTGAACGAGATATAGATTCGAATTGGCGCTATATAATCTGCATACTAATCCTTTTTATATGGATTATTAGAAAATGCACGAAGATCTGTACGAATTTAATGCGCGAATTTATGAAACCCTGAAAATAAATGTTTTAAAACAGGAGTTAAATGTAAGACTGTATGAAACGATTAGTCGGCCCTATATGCAAGTATTTTTTATAGACCAGTAATAGACCTTAAGAACTGTAACAAGAGTAGGTGTATAGTATACTAAATCGCAAGTCGTAGTTGAACATCGTCGGGAACAATGGATTGTATCGCAAATGAAAATTGCTTTAGTCTCGATTTCTTCGACAGCCTTCACCCGTTGGGAGATGATGCAGTCATCTCGCAGCATCACGAAATCAATCAACTGGAACCTTCGCAGGAATCATTCCGCTTGAATGAATTCGGAAGCCGAAGTTCATCATCCAACTGGTCGTTCGACCGAAGCACCCCCGGCGCCTGCAACGGCAATGCCAATGGAGTGCCATCTTCGCTGCTCGGCCAAACTGGCCAGGCGACACGCTTCGATTATTGCCAAGAAATGGTAGACGATTCCTTTCTCCAGTTGAGTAACCAGCGCCAGTATTGCGGAACTTACTGGAATGTTTCCTCCTTGGAACCTGTTGGAGTTCCGGTCGTTATGGAATCCACTAGATGGCCAGACTGCCGCATGGAGCCGTCACCATCGTCTCAGACTCCATATCGTCATATGCAGTGGACCGTGACGAGCGACTGGACACGCATGATCGGCAGTCAGACGACAACGGAAGATTACACCCGTCTCCATCTTCCTCCTCGTCACCTTCAGCAGCAGCAAGAGAAGCCAGAGACGAAGGAGGCGGAGCTGCGTGTGCTGAATGGACGTGTTAGCTGTCAATCAACCACCTATGATGTTTCTAATGAGAACGACTCTGCCGCAGCACCATTCGTCTACCCTTGGATGACAATCGTCGGTCTGTAAACAAATTTGAAATTTGTAAACAATAACAATAATTTAAACAATAATTTATAAACGAAAATTTTTAAACAATAATTTGTATACAATAAACCACCAGTTATCTTTACAACCCAGCCTCATTAACCCTAATGCCTTCCGTGGTATTTTCACTGCGCCAGATCTTGACGATTTCTAGCCGTCCCTGAATATTTTCATTCTGAGGAGAATTTTTAATTCCTGATATATCATACATACCTCGGATAAAATAAATAAATAAATAAATAACGAATGTTGCAAAGTTTAGCAATACTTGTACAGTTATCTGCTGTCTATCTTCTTCTTCTTTCTTCTTCTTCTTCTTCTTCTTCTTCTTCTTCTTCTTCTTCTTCTTCTTCTTCTTCTTCTTCTTCTTCTTATCTCTCTTTCTGCTCCAGTCCCAAACACCAGTCACCGTGGCTGCCACGCTGTCTCTCTGCCTGACTTTTGGATCTTGACCTGGAACCGAACACTTTTGCCTATCGATTTTGTTTTGACTGAGCTCCTGTGAATAAGCTGGTCCCCGTGACGTGGCTTTCGTTGGGCGCTGTAGAAATCTCGGAATTACGATTACGATTGCGTGCTGGACCGTGTTTGAACTTGTTGTCGTTGTAGGGCAGAACCAGCAACCAATGTTCTTGATTCTAAATCGTTCTTTTTAACGACAGTATCAAAACACTAGACAACACAACGATAGCAAAACAACAGTCACCTCTAGACACCCTTGACACTTTAGACTCTCGCTCCTCCCCCCGACGTCTCGCTCTCGCTATTTTATTGGTAGTGAATCGGTGATGGTGATAAAGACGACAAAGACGATGATGATAATAATAGACCTTTAATGTAATAATATTTGTAATCTTATGCTGATATGCCAAATACAGTACTTGGAAGCATGTAACTATAATATTTTACATGTGCATATGCATATGCAGTATGCATAAATATAGACATCTATTATTGCATATGCATCAAATTTATGTTACTCTTAGAGGCTTATACAAGGCGCTATGCAAATGTTCTGCTATAATTGCAGTTAAATGCGTTAAATTCATAATGCGTACACACACATGGTGATAGTTCTGTGCTGGTTGCCCATTGGTTGAGCGCTTGCCTTCTAACTGGCCAATTGCATTGCGCCATCGATTGGTGCTGGGGACTCCACACAGTCGCTACCTATATACAGAAAATGCTCGCTCGAAATTATTACTCCTACGTAAGTGTAATATAATGATAAAGCCTCTTGAGAGTATCTCAAAAGGCCCTATATTAAAACTCGGACACATACATAAGTTCACACAGGTATACACACATATAAATACAGACAAACACATACATGAATGCATGTATACATATAAACTTAATACGTGCATTCATACAAACAAACACGCATAATTACATACATACGCACATACATATATACATACATGCACAAATACATGCATGCATACTTATATACATGCACACATACATGTATGCATGCATACATCCATGTGGAAGCCTAGATAATAATGCTTTATGCACTGACACATACATGTATAAATACATACACGCATATAAACATACATATGCATACATAAACACACATACAGATGCATATATATATATGTATATACATACACTATACTATGCTCAAAAGTCTGTATGAATCAGTCACTGAAGTCATTAAATCAAATATCACAATCGACGCCAAAAATAAGCAGAAAGGTATATTAACATCTGGTAGTACCTCACTTATACCGATATCTGGTAATACATCTGGTAATACCACATTTAAATCTCGTCATCATATATTTAATTATATATGCTCTTGTAGATAATTGCATCGACTTATATATATATATATATATATATATATATATATATATATATATATATATATATATATATATATATATATATATATATATATTATAGACTATTTCTCTATCTACTGTATCCACACAGACCCTGCATAATATATGCTGCCATATTTATATGAACAAATATCATTGCATATACATTATTGTCTAGGCTTCCAAATGGGCACATTTATATATATAATTATGTGTGTGTTATGCATATGTATGTTATGTTGGTTGGAATTTAAGCATTAAAGTTTTGTGTATGTGTATACACATATATGTATATATGTACATGTATATATACATATATATAAAATACTAATGATTAAATATCGATCTAATTATATATGCGTGGCATTTAAGTTTGCAAAGTATGTGCAGAATTAAATGTTTTTTTATTTGCCTATTTATTTACCTATATTTATAAGTTGAGTTGTTTGTTTTTATTTGTTTAGGGCCGAATTCTAGTCTGCGTTGCAGCGGGGGTCGTCAAACATACAGTCGGCTGCAGAGGCTGGAGTTGGAGAAGGAGTTTCGCTTCGATCGGTTTCTAACCATCGACCGTCGACTGCAGGTCGCTCATCGTCTCCAGTTGACCGAACGACAGGTCAAGCTCTGGTTCCAAAACCGACGAATGAAGGTCAAGAAGGAAACGGAACGCATACGCGAGTGGAACCAAAAGGAACAACATGCAGCCAAGAGATCGTTCAGAAAGGACGTCCGCAGAGGGAGGGGAGGAAGGGGTCGCCCAAATGCGGACAAATGTGGACAAGAGGCAGGGAGGGATCCAAAGTAGGTAATTTCTTGGGGGCGTTCTTTATGGACGATATACCCAACTGATGGAACAGCAAAAATAACAACATCTATTTGATGGAACAATACCTAACTGACGGAACAGCGACAATAACAACAATAACTAACTGATGGAGTAGCAACAATAGCAACAACACCTAAGTGATGGAACAGCCGCAATAACAACAATAACTAACTGATGGAATAGCAACAATAGCAACAACACCTAAGTGATGGAACAGCCACAATAACAACAATAATACCAAGTCGAAGAGTAAGAACAGAAAGATGGACACGCATAACAGTAATGTCTGTTAAGAGAAGACACCAACGTAGGAACAATCATACTAGTGACTGTTACTCGCCTGTTTGAACTTGCTTACCTAACGTATCCTGATTTCTTAGTTTTCGCCACCTATATCGATTTTGAACTGGCTTCTCCAACGGATTACAATTTCTCTTCAGGCAACCATCAATTAATGCCTAGTACATTGTTACAACAGCCCTATAGAAATTATTAATTAGACTGAAAAACGTGTGCACTAATTTTATCTAATCTAATGACTTCCATAGCGCCGTTATAATAATGGCCAAGGCATCAAATGATGGTCAATTCAAGTGAAATCGTAATCAGAATCAGAACCCTTTGGAGAAGACGGAGAAGAAGAAAATGAACGTGAGAGGAAATGTTTTAGGGAAGAAAGTTGAGAAATTAGACGAGATATGAATACAGGGAGTAGAAGGAATGTACTTACAGTAATACTAGCAAATACTTACGTGAATGTACTTGCAGTAATACTAGCAAATACTTACGTGAATGTACTTGCAGTAATACTAGCAAATACTTATGTGAATGTACTTACAGTAATACTAGCAAATACTTACGTGAATGTACTTGCAGTAATACTAGCAAATACTTACGTGAATGTACTTGCAGTAATACTAGCAAATACTTACGTGAATGTACTTGCAGTAATACTAGCAAATACTTAAGTGAATGTACTTACAGTAATACTAGCAAATACTTACGTGAATGAACTTACAGTACCACTGGGCAAAATTTGTTCTTTATTTCTCTCAAAACGAGTATGGATCAAATTCAGTTAAGAAGTTAAATATCCGATAGAAATTAAGACGAACTACATTTGCAAAGAGGCGAAAAAGTAGTCCATGAAAATCTACTGCAGGCCCCACAATTTGGCATGTTTATGTATGCAGTACTTAGAATATGGGCCTGTGTTTCACTTGGTAACATATAGGCTCATCATATTAAATTATTATTATTATATTATTATTATTATATGCCTACGTAAAAATATTTAACAGAACAAGCGCTGTAACTGGTATATACCAAGCTTATGGTATATGCGTGGTACCACGTGGACCTACATACCTTTCGGAGCGTTTGCTGTTGATCATTACGGTGGTATTTATTGACGCATTATCACCCATCACTCACTCATTCCTCAGCCATTAAAGGCTCACGACACTTAAAAGCATTGAAAATATTCCATATTTAATATGCATTGTAAGAGTATATATATAATGCATATGTTCGTTGATATCCGTAAGTGCTGGAGACAGCTATTAATGTGCTATTAGCACACAATGAGGCATATATCGATGTAGGCCTATATACTTGAGAGCATCGTTGCTACTTCAGCTCGGTTCAATGGTAAGGGCAATATGCAAAAGAGATGCATTGTATACAGAGTGAGTGGTCATTAGGTGCTAGACGATTGCCTCTGTGCGTCTCTCTGTCATTGGCTGTGTCTCTGTTTCCATCTCCGTCTCCGTCTCTGTCTCTCTGTCTCTCTGTCTCTGTCTCTCTCTCTCTCTGTCTCTGTCTCTCTCTGTCTCTCTCCGTCTCTGTCTGTCTGTCTGTCTGTCTGTCTGTCTGTCTCTCTCTCTCTCTCTCTATCTCTCTCTCTCTCTCTCTCTCTCTCTCTCTCTCTCTCTCAGTCTCCGTATTTATCACTGTCTCTGTCTCTGTATTTATCACTGTCTCTATCTCTGTATCTGTCACTGTCTCTGTGTTTCTGTCTGTCGCTGACTTTGGATTTGTATCTGCTTTTGTCTCTGTGTGTCTGCTTCTATCTGTGTCTCAGCCTCTGTATTTGCGTCTGTCTCTGTGTCTCTGTTTCTGTCTTTGTCTCTGCTTATGTATTTGTCTCTGTGTGTCTGCTTCTATCTGTGTCTCTGTCTATGTATTTGCGTCTATCCCTGTGTTAGTGTGTGTCTATGTATCTGTTTCTATCTCTGTATCTATCTGTGTCTCTGCCTATGTATTTGTCTGTCTCTGTCTCTCTGCATGTGTCTCTACATGCCCCTGTTTTACCTAAAGCACGGCAGGATGGCCCAGTAGAAGCTCAATACGCAGATTGATTAATGCAGGTCGTATCTGTGGTCCAGTTAGCACCTCTGTACTTTGTAGGTCAGTTTAAGAAGAGAACACAGGACTCAGTAGGTCAACAGGAAGAGAGTCAGAGAAAAGGCGCTAGCAAAATGTTCAGATTAGAAAGAACTGAAATAGGAAGACGGACATTGTTTATATCGTGCATTCACCAGATGGCAGTAGTAGTATAGTCGTGACAAAGGCAGGTGATAGCACCGACGGTGATGTCTCGTACTCGCAAGATGGCGTTCATATTTTTAATGTACTAGCGCAATCGCTTTAAATGACAGCATTATTCGCCAGATGGCTAGCCCGAACAATTGTCAATACTTCAAAACGGGAAATGGGCACGAATTGTTAGCCGCTTTGTTTTCTTGACCTCGGTTTATCTGTCTGCCACAACGAGAATTTGAACCTTTGAGTTGACAGCCAAGCTTTTACTTTACTACAGCGCACCTCTGATATAATTCTATGAATTAGCTGGTGCCAGTGACGTGGCTTTCGTTGGGCGCTGTAGAAATCTTGGAATTACGATTACGATTACGATTATAATTAGGAGAAAGAGAAGAGCAGTCTCTTAAGCTAGCCCGAGAGCTTAAGTATGAAGAGTTAGCGGCTTCACTTTTCTTGGCCTCTGCATATAAGGGCGGGTGACCAGTCCTCTCCCTATCTTCCCACCGACACTTTACGGTAAGTGAACTCATACTCGCTAGATGGCGCGAGTGGAGCAGAAATCTCGAACTATCTTCATGCCCTATCTGAGATTTGAACCACGATCTCTGAGTTGACAGTCTAGCACGCTAACCATTACACTAACGCCCATCCCTATGACATGAGCAATTTCATATAAATAGTTTTAGAATTTTGTAAATCGAAAATTGGGCTCGATGTTTGAGACAAGTACTATTAGTTGTCGTTCACTCGCTTGGTGGCGATAGGCGTCCGTTCATTCCTTACAGAAATGTAGTAGAGCTTAATCACTAGAGGGCGACAAGCCTCACGCATTTGCCGATGAGTTAAGACGAGGTGAAGCAAGACAACTTCAAGACAAGGCAAGGCAAGAGCAGCAAGACAAGATAGGATGGGATAGGGTCGTCTCAGAGGGACTAAAAAGACACGCAGGACATTAGAGCTTCTGGATTGGACAGGACAGGACAGGATAAGACAGGATAAGACAGGACAGGACAGGACAGGACAGGATAAGACAGGATAAGACAGGATAAGACAGGACAGGATAAGACAGAATAAGACAGGATAAGACAGGATAAGACAGGACAGGACAGGATAAGACAGGATACGACAGGATACGAAAGGATAAGACAGGATACGACAGGATACGACAGGACTGGACACGGCAGGATATACTAATCGTAATTCCAAGATTTCTACAGCGCCCAACGAAAGCCGCGCCGCGGGGACCAGCTTATTCACAGGCGATCAGTCAAAACAAAATCGACAGGCAAAAGGGTTCGGTTCCGGGTCAAGATCCAAGAGTCAGGCAGAGAGACAGGACACGATTTAGCAGGACAGGACAGGACAGAACAGTTCTAGAGGGACAGGGTAGGACAAAAAAACTACCAAGAAGAATCAAGTCTACGATAACAAGCCCTGGCGGCTATATGTTTTACGACAGAGGGAAGAAGCCAAAATCTTCCAAAAAAAAAACAAAAACAAATATGAATTCACGACAATTTCCGTTAGGATATTAATCATAATAAGACAATTTATATAGCGCCGTAACGAGGCGATTCCGAAGAAAAGGACGCTGAAAATATGTAGAGATTTAATGTGTAAATAAGTGGCCTGAAGTTTAACGAGGCACCTGGGGTCAATGGTTCATGTGAAGGTCATGGCTTTCCCTGGTAGATCCGCCACTGATCGCAGTCTGCGCCGGCTTTTGGTTGTCTATGCATGAAAAATTTAATAGTTTATTTGCCAGAGGATAAGAGACAGACAGACAGAGAGACAGAGAGACAGCGAGAGAAGGTAGAGAGACAGAAACAAAGAGAGACTGCAATAATGGTGCTCCACGTTCAGCCAAAGTATTGCCTGAAAACAGTAGACATTACTGCGAAAAAAGAACGCGCATAAACAAAACCAGACTTGCTAATTTCAAAACGGACACGAGATGTCGCTAGCGATGTTACAACTGCCAATCGCTAACTTGACAAACTGAAAGGGATCAACTCATAATAGACCAACGAATATATAGATATATACACATACATGCACATACATATACATGCATATATAATATATACATATATTAGCACACACATATACATGCATATATATAATACCTGTATATGCACACACATATATACGTGCATATAATATATATATATATATATATATATATATATATATATATATATATATATATATATATATATATATATATGCACACACAAATATACTATTATGTCTGTATGATCCGTTGAGGTTCTTTGTTCGGCGGTGAAAGGGGTGGATGCAGCTCCCCGCCGCCCCATGAGAACCACCCATTGTTCGCCTGGAAGCCATCAATCATCAGATAAACGTCGGGGGGTCAGGCTAACCCGGTCAATCAAATCCTCGCATATAGGCAGGACTTCGCGATGCCATTCGCCACAGGCTATGAATATGCAATAGGTATTGTACACGCTTATTTGCATATTCATAAAGGGCTATTGCGATACAGTTTGCGGTTTGTACCCCCTCTATGTGGGCATCATCGCAGATATATTAAATTCACTGTGATATGCTATGTAGTGGCAAATATGCACTTAGTATATATAGGCAGTAGTATTCGTAATCGTAAGCTCGAGATGTTCACACCGCCCAACGAAAGCTACGTCGCGGAAACCAGCTTATTCACAGGCGCTCAGTCAAAACAAAATCTATAGACAGAAAGGATTCGGTTCCAGGTCAAGATCCAAGTGTCAGGCAGGCAGACAGTAGGAAGAGATTGTATCAGATACTAATGACAAAGGAAAATGCTCTGGAAAAGCTGAAAATGTTAAAAATGACAAGAGCCTAGGGCCCGTATGTGAAATCGTAAACGATGGCGTATCTATTAATCCCAGACTAACTCTGGCTTATGCCCTACTAGCGAATAAAATTTGAATGCACGACGAGGTTTTGCGCATTACGACCGAACTAATGCCAGTCCACCTCCCAACCCGGCGTAAGTGGTCCTAGTATCCTATCCCCTTCTTCCTCTTATCTGTCTCTCCTCTCCAACCCCAAACATCACCCACCGTAGCTGCCACGCTGTCTCTCTGCCTGACTTTTGGATCTTGACCTGGAACCGAACAATTTTGCCTATCGATTTTGTTTTGACTGAGCGCCTGTGAATAAGCTGGTCCCCGTGACGTGGCTTTCGTTGGGCGCTGTAGAAATCTCGAATTACGATTACGATTCTAGTTCAGTGAAGATAAACAAAATGGCACCTGCCATAATTCGTCCATTGGGCGAAGTTTTTAACTTCAACAAGTGTTGAGTTACCGTAGGAATCCACTCGACCCATTCTTAACAATAGTATTAACAATAAAACTCAAAACTTAAATGCTTTTCTGAACTTAATTTAACTAAAAGCTATGAAGAAATACCATTCATGTTTGAAACGACCACCTCATTGACATTATGAATATTAACATTCATTGACATTGGCACTATGAATATTAACACAATGCAAAATACAATACAACTGTCATTTAGTAATGCCCTCCTTATACAACGTCCAGAATAGCACACTGAAGCCGCGAAACATGAAAATTAAAGGACTACAAATATATTCATGTTGTTCGACAATAACTTTCGCGCATGCGCAATCGATATAACTGCGTTAATAATGGAAAAAACTGTGTAAAAACATTCTAGATTGACATGAGTGCCGAGCTGAATGTCACAGAATCATTGCTTGGACCAATGATGTTCAAACTTTTTATCAGTGACATAGATGATGACAATTAATCCAAAATTTCTAAGTTTGCGGATGATACGAGACTATGCAGAACATAGATAAATAGGCATATGTAGGCCTAAAATAGGCCTAATATTCATAATCGTTCGATATACTCCAATGGAACAAGTAGTCAAGCCGGTCAGTATTTCAGCATATACTCGTATCCCGGAGAGCATACCAATACTTCAGTATATCAGAACTTCAGCATACAAGTATCATTAAGTAGAGTAATACTCCAGTACTTGTTCAGTTTAGCGACTGTGCTCCATTATCTTTCCATCATGTAGATATTCTGCTCTTAAATAGTTTCTAATACTGTACTCCAGCATACTCATGCATGGCCAGCATAGTAGTACTCCATACAGTATGCTAGCACATATTGTAGAGTAAAGCAGTATTCAAACGCTTTGAACGTTCAACAAGTGTACTGCAGTAGTTGTCTGATTCACTACAGTATAGTTCTCCAGTACTCGAATAGTTCAGTATAGCAGTACCCGTAGAACGGAGCTTCTGCTGTTTCATCAAAGTACACACAAGCCCTGTACTACTGAGTACCGCGTCATTCTCCCTGTATAGTACGTTCGCAGGTACGCTGGTGTTGAGTAGGTAAGCATTTTGGCCAGTCAATCAGTTAGTCAGTCAGTCAGTCAGTCAGTAAGTCAGTAAGTAAGTCATTCAATGAGTAAATAAGTCAGTCAGTGAGTAAGTAAGTAAGTCAGCCAGTCAGCCAGTGAGTCAGTCAGTAAGTCAGTCAGTCAGTCAATCAGTCAGTAAGTCAGTCAGTCAATCAGTCAGTAAGTCAGGAAGTCACTCACTCAAAATCAATCAGTCAGTCAATCAAACAATCAGTCTATCAATCAATCATTAGTCAATCAGGCTGTCTGCCTTTCTGTCTGTCTTTGTCTGTGTGTGTCATTCTCTGTCTCTGCATGTCGTCATTGGGCACACTGTCTGTCTGTTTATCCAGACCAGTGTATCTGTCCGTCTCGCTGGGTATGTCTGTTTCAGTCTCGCTTGAGTTCAGCAGATGTTTAGATGCCGAAAATTCCTGACTTCTCGCACGGACTGAAGCATCTTTTTCATCCGCATCCAGTTGAGGGATGGATGGATGGATGGATGGATGGAAGGAAAGGGAAGACAAGGCAGTTTGCCGTTCTGCAAATATCTGTCTTTGTATGTTTCTGTATCTCCCTCTGACTGTCTCTGCATCTATGTCTGTATCTGTCTGTCTGTCTCTTCAGCAGTCTCTGTTTGCACATAATTATAATCATACATATAATTGTATTTGCATGCATACATGCGTATCCTGTTAACATGTATATACATGTTTAAATACACACAGATGCATTTACAGTCATTACATTTATGTATAGAAGATCGTTACCAAGCAGACATGTTTACACTCACGTTCCACGTGGAATACATGCTGTACATCGATGACGTCTGCATGTAGGCCTAGGCCTATACCTAAACTAATGACGTTGGCGTGTACACATATACTGATGACGTCAGCATATAAACACATACATTGATGACATCGACGTTGCATACATACATACATTGACGTCGTCGGCCATGTTCCGCATCGCAGAGAATCGCCTGAACCCTCACGAATGAGCTTCATCATCACCACATCAGCTGCTGCTGCTGTTGCTGCTGCTGGTGCTGGTTCATGCCAGACGATGTTCTGTCTGCTAAGGAAGTAAACATCCCTACTCCTCTTCTCCTCGCCCTGCTTTCGTGCGTTCCCTCCCCTTCAACCTTCCCCTCCTCCGTATTCCCCTCCCACTGCTGTTCCTGCAAAAGAAAAACAAGTTCCGTCGCCCACATCCGGGCCTTTCGTCGATCGCCAGCCAACTTCCGGCAGCTCATGCGCGCAGATCTCAACGTCGGGCGGGCGGAAGAACCTTCTGCACAACAGGAACTCATCTCCATCTGCATCCGGTCTGCAGGCCGCTGCCCATACGCGGCACAGCTCAATGCCCATTCGACACATAGTCGAATGCCCACAAGATGTGTACAACACTGGCCAAACGACGCAGAGAATCAATGCCCATAAGAGGCATACGCCACTGCCCAAACGAGGCCGGACCGCTGTATGCGCAGGCCTTACGCAAGCATTGCAAGCTCCCTTTTGCGTAGTGCTTCTCGAGTCTGTTGTCCTCATCCTCATAAAGCGCCGCCTCTCCTCAGCCGCTGAAGCCTGAATAGGATGCTGGTATTATGAGGAGGGAGGCGTGACGCGTCTGCGAAGGATTCTATTGATTTCCGGTTGGCCGGCTCATCATTCGGTGTCCAATGGAGATTGAAGGCTCCGAAGACCAGTGGTCATTTCTAGCACCGTGTTCTTGCGCTGAATGGTCATTTTAAGGAATGGTGTCCATGTTAACAATCCATGGACTGAGTGGTCATTTTAAAGAATGGTGTCCATGTTAACAATCCATGGACTGAGTGGTCATTTTAAAGAATGGTGTCCATGTTAACAATTCATGGACTGAGTGGTCATTTTAAGGAATGGTGTCCATGTTAACAATTCATGGACTGAGTGGTCGTTTTAAGGAATGGTGTCCATGTTAACAATCCATGGACTGAGTGGTCATTTTAAGGAAAGGTGTCCATGTTAACAATTCATGGACTGAAAGGTCATTTTAAGGAATGGTGTCCATATTAACAATCCTTGGACTGAGTGGTCATTTTAAGGAATGGTGTTCAGTTTGACAATTGCAATTTATGGACTAAATGGTCATTTTAAGGAATGGTGTCCATGCATTCAGTGGTAAAGGAGCCATTAAAAGGTGATTTTAAATGGCATGCCGTGGACATTCACTTACAAATGATTAAGTTATGTAAGAATGTCCATGTAGGTCATTTTATCGTATCCATCCATCTATCTATGCATCCATCCATGCATCTACCATCCATCCATCCATCCATCCATCCATCCATCCATCCATCCATCCATCCATCCATCCATCCATCCATCCATCCATCCATCCATCCATCCATCCATCCATCCATCCATCCATCCATCCATCCATCCATCCATCCATCCATCCATCCATCCATCCATCCATCCATCCATCCATCCATCCATCCATCCATCCATCCATCCATCCATCCATCCATCCATCCATCCATCCATCCATCCATCCATCCATCCATCCATCCATCCATCCATCCATCCATCCATCCATCCATCCATCCATCCATCCATCCATCCATCCATCCATCCATCCATCCATCCATCCATCCATCCATCCATCCATCCATCCATCCATCCATCCATCCATCCATCCATCCATCCATCCATCCATCCATCCATCCATCCATCCATCCATCCATCCATCCATCCATCCATCCATCCATCCATCCATCCATCCATCCATCCATCCATCCATCCATCCATCCATCCATCCATCCATCCATCCATCCATCCATCCATCCATCCATCCATCCATCCATCCATCCATCCATCCATCCATCCATCCATCCATCCATCCATCCATCCATCCATCCATCTTGCATGCAGTGGTTATCATTTCTTAGTGCGCCTGGAGTGCATGTGTTCGCCATCGGCTGTAAATTTTACAGCCACTTCACGGATAATGAGCTCTGTTGTTCTAACAACGCTACATAAATGAGACCGCAACAGACTACAGCATGATGTACCTATAGTGGCTGCAGATATATATATATATATATATATATATATATATATATATATATATATATATATGTACGTGTTTGGAGAAAGAGAGAGTTGGAGAGACAGACAGACAGACAGACAGACAGACAGAGATTCACTGAGAGACAATGCGACAGAGAGAGCAAAACACAGAGAGAAAGTATATAATAGAGCTTTGCGGAGATACTTATACATAGGGAAAGACCCAAGAGAACAAACACAAAGAAACAAACAGAAAGAGATACAGAGACAAAGAAAGAGATACGAGAAGGCCTACAATTTAGACTTCAATTGAGATGACCTTAACGAGTCTTAAATGTGTTTATGACAACCCGACCTAATTCCTTTATCGACACCGACCTAATTCGATTGAAGCAACGTCTGAGCTTACAGAGCGCACTCATGTGGTCAAACACTTACTTACTCACTATAGCCTGACCTCTGGTTTCATTTGTATTGTATTGTATTTTATTGCATTGTATACGCTGAATTACCGTAATGTAAACACGAGTCTGAAGTTATGTATGTTAAAAGTAGACATCGATAAGCATCTTCCACACTAAAAGCCACAGCATGACCCCAAAGCACCCCTACTATGGACAACAATACAAGACATTTTCTGTCTGGATGTATGCCACACAAAGCTACAGCACTTTCTGATTGTTGACAATACCAGACCGGGTAATCTAATCAAATCTAATCTAATCTAAGACTTTCATACACTCTGTCTTTATAATACACAATGCATCAATCGAATATGTCTTCATGTGAAACAGTTGTAAAAATAGTAATCTATTGGAGATGCTTGGACGAAATCTGGTAATTCAACGAATACAATACAATACTAATTAAACCAGAGATCAGGCTACGGTGAGTAAGTAAGTGTTTTGGCCACATGAGTGTACGCTGTAAGTTCAGGCATTGCTTCAATTGAATTGGGTCGGGTCTGAATACGAAATTAGATCGGTTGCCATAAACACATTTAAGACTCGTTAAGGTCAACGCCTGCATCCTTCGCCTGGATGCTTTGCCCAGACAGAAGTAGCCAGTTGCTTTGCCCTCCGCGATTGCCCCGTTGATCCTTCAGCCCTGCGGGTCGCCTTTGCCCCTGCTAAAAGGGTCTTGGGTGGGAGAGGCTGAGGAGAAGAGGGTGTCGCACAAACTGGCTGATGGCAAACGACTCGGCAGGGTGATAAATTTCTACAGGAAATTACCTGCCTCGTCTGGGGTAGGATAATGACTTTACGACCACAATACTAAAAGCATTAGCATATTCGTCCACTTTCATGCACGTATATAAATACGTGTGTGTGCCGTATGGTGTGTCATAAGATGCAGTGTACCTCTCTCTGTCTCTGCCTCTGTCTCTGTTTCTGTCTCCCTTTCGCTCTCTGTCTCTCACTCTATATATATATATATGTACATATACATTCATACATATGTTATAATATCTACATGCAACCTATATGCTAATATCTATATGATATAATATCTGTGTTATAATATGCATTATATATATTAACAGTAATGGGTGCCCATATAAACATATATATATATACAACTTAAATGATACACTGGAGCCCTACAGATATGAATGTGACTGTTCGTTTGATGTTTGCTTGTGTGTCTTTATGTAAATGCGTGTGGCGTGTGTATGTATGTCTGTATGTGTGTATGTGCGTGTGTTTAGGTGTGTTGACTATAGAGTCCAATGTTTCCAAAGCAGTTTCAATGGTTTTGACCTGATTCAAAGCCTGCCAATCAAATTGCTTTGCCCCCCTACACCTCACAGAACCACTTCTGCAGCTCAGGCCTCCACTGTAAAACTCAACACACGTGTGTAAGAGTCAGAGACCTATAACATAGATTTGCCTGCGTTGTCAGATGTTCTGCTTCGAGATTTCACCTCTGCAAACGGGTTCGAATCCCCGGCACATCATTTGAGGATAAGCATGACTTGTTTTGCCGAAATGTGCGA
This sequence comes from Norana najaformis, assembly GCA_964023275.1. Lineage (NCBI taxonomy): Eukaryota > Metazoa > Annelida > Clitellata > Crassiclitellata > Hormogastridae > Norana > Norana najaformis. The sequence continues at coordinate 30,795,099 of OZ029919.1, forward strand.
AACCTCGATGGCGATTAACTTCGATATTAGATCCTGCTTAAATCCATTTAAGAGTTTCAGTGCTGAGTTGTTAAAACTCCGCCACTGCCTTGTTTGGGGGTAGCGCCAGTCCCAAGCGTGGATAAAGGAGGAGGGCGAAGTCAACGGCCCTTGATGCCATAAGATGTCGTTAAACATTGGAACTACTACTAGTGCTAAGTGTCGTGAACAAAGTCACATACTTAGGATCTCGTCTGCTTCAGGCCACACAACATGAAGGGCATGGACGAAGTAGAGCACGCAGTCTCGAGAGGAGGCTATGCGTATGAAGTGTTAGCGACTTCATTTTTCTTAGCCTCGGCATGTAGGTAAGTAATCTATATTGGCATGAGACAAACATTGACACTTTAAAACAAAAGTGCATAAAAAACAGTGAAACGATGCAGTATTATTAACAGTTTAAACGTCTAACTTTATATACAGTTCGAATCAATATATATTATATATAATTATATACATACAATTATATAATATATATAATTTATATACATTATAATTTTTTATAATTTATGTATATAATTACAATATATAATTTATATACAGGAATCAAGGTGGGTGGCCAGTCCTCCCTCCTTCGTCCCCTTCCCACCGAGACCATCAGGTCAGTGTAGTAATTTTTTATCTGACATTATTAGAGGGCGAAAATGTAAGAGAAATCTTGCAAATTTTTCTGCCCCGGTTGGATTTGAATACCCGTTCTATGGGTAAGCAGTCCAACACGCTAACCATTAGACTGTCATATGGATGTGTGTTATACAGATATGAATTTTTTCTTCGATCCAATAAAATCAGGAAATTGACATCTATGCATGAGAGTTATGACGCGGTGGGTGGTCTACATGAGGAATTAATTTCAAGGGTTGAGATGATTTTGGCTTTGCACTAAGACGGTTCAATTGCCCCTCAGGTAAAGGGAGGGAGGGAGGTGAGTGCCACTTTTAAATTGATTGCTTCAGAGGTGACACCTGTTGACAGGTATACAATAACTAATACGTACTTATGTAAAACATGAGCCATTACATATATATATATGTATATATATATCTTCAGAAATATATATATACATAACCTTAGAGGATATATACAAATAATATATGTCCTGTGTATATATTGTATATATGTAATTATATATCCTCAGAAATCATAGAAATATAGGAGGATATATATCCTCACGATATATGTCTTCAAATATAAGTATTAGGAGGATATATATTTCCTATATCTCCAATTCTCCATTTTCTCACGTCCCTTTCTTTTTCTCCAATTCTCCAATCCTCCTGTCATTCCTCCTCTTTATTAATAATATATATATATTTATTATAATATATATATATAATGCGACGTCCCTTTGGAACCCTATATAGGTCGGTGGTTCAACAAATCTGCACGCAGTGAAGAATTGGATTACTGTGGACGGAGATGCAGAGGAAAAGAAGATGCCAAAGATGCTGCTGATGACGACTGATCCATGGTCGGCTGTAGACTAGCACCTACCCTACAGGTGAATCCAGGTGAATCCAGATGAATGAGTGGTCTATTGTTGTGCACCTGTGCATTTCTTTTGTTGAATGGTAAGTGGTCATTCACGCTTTGTGTGGCCGCGTGAGTGCGTCTGTGTGCGTGTGTGTGTATGTGTGTGTGTGTGTGTGTGGTTAGCGGAAGTGCTTATCTTATTTGCTTTACACTTGACAGATTTAGACAAATCGCCTGTGTATGTTTTTATGGCTTATCGGAGAAGTTTTGAGTAGATATCCTAATGGGGCGCTATATAAATGCTATGGTTGGATGAATGAATGAATGAATTAATGAATGAATGCATTTTTGTCAGTGGATTTTAACATCGTGCGAAGAGATCGTCGTTGATTAGTTTCTCTTGAAGCGGCGCTGTATAAATTTTCTATTACAATTTAAAGATGAGTTAAGTAGAATATGCTTTGCATCAGTGGCTAAAATCAGCCGAATCCGAAGCCCGACATCTATGGTTTCAGATCTGTCACCTAAAACAGGAGATCTGTCACCTAAAACAGTAGATCTGTCACCTAAAACAGGAGATCTGTCACCTAAGGATACATTTCGGAGATTTAAATCTCGGGCTATAGCACGGTCCGTACACGAGGACCTTAAATGGCGTGGCCCCCATTCAAACGGGGCAGCGGTGGTGAAGGATCCCACCCGATCAATTCACTGAAAAATGCGAAGGGTCGAGGCCTTACGGGCGATATATAAAACCGTGTACATTGAAAAGTGGAGACCTGTCTAAATTGGGAGATGGTCATAGACATGTGTTTCTTGTTGCCACGTGATTTTGTATGTTATCACATTTGACATAACGATCTAAGCCTTGTAGTCTTTTGTAACATGTAATCGTAATCGTAATCTCGAGATTTCTACAGCGCCCAACGAAAGCCACATCACGGGGACCAGCCTATTCACAGCTTGAATGCTTTTAAGTAAATGTGTTTTAGTTAGAATGAACGACTGTATGAATCGTGTTTTAAGCATCTTATTTTTTATCCGAATAGCGAATAGCGAGTATCGGCTGTAGATTCCCCGGACTGGCTTAGCTCTTAGATTTCCAAAAATTTGGGAGAACCATCACCTCTGGGTGAACAATTTGACCATTGATGTTCATAATATATATATATTATTTTAATGTCTGTCTGTCTGTCTGTCTGTCTGTCTGTCTGTCTCTTCGTTTAGGCTTAGATAGAAGAAACGTCATAAGACGCCTGAAACCAATATTAGTCCCTGGTTTCATATAATTCGCCGTTTTCTTCGCCATTCATCCTGCTCCACCCTTTTCATGTCGTCCTGCAATCTTCCATCCATCCATCCATATATCCAACCATACATACATCCATTCTTCCATCCATCCATCCTTCCATCCATCCATTTATCCATCCATCCATCCATCCATACATACATCCATACATCCATCCTTCCTTCCTTCTTTCCTTTCTTCTTTCCTTCCTTCTTTCCTTCCTTCCTTCCTTCCGTACTTCCTTCCTTTCTTCCTTTCCTTTTCCCGTCCAATGGTCGAAGCACAGTCTTTATTGACCCGATCCGAAACTTAGTACTAGCACACTCTCCCCAATCGTTACTTTTATCCTCCTCCTTAACCACCACCTTCTTTCTCTCCTGCTTCTTCCTCCTCTGCCTCTTCCTCCTCTTCCTCCTATCTCTTCTATTCTCCACTTCCTGCTTTCCTCTTCTTTTATACTTCTCCTCTCCATATATCCGCCATATTTTTGTTATTCCTTCTTTTTCTCCCTATCCTCCTCCTCCTCTCTTATCGTATCCGTCTGTTCCTCCTTATCCTCCTCCTCCTCTGCCTCCTCCTATTTCTGAAATTCTCTACTTCTTCAGTTTCCCTTGCTTTGATTCTCGTCCTCATCTTTCCCTTCCTCGTTTTCTTCCTCTTCCTGTTCCACAATATTCTTCCTTTGATCCTCCTCTTCCCTCTCCTCCTTCTCCGCCCCTTATTCTCCCTCCGCCGTCTACTCGCCTTCGGCTGCTGCTGCTGCTGGCAGGGCAGCAGAGGCGACAGTATGCGTCGCTTACGTCATCTTTTCCGTCCTATTCGAGTTCATTCCTCCGCTAATCCGTCCATCTTTCTATCTCGCCTGCAGAGGGGAGGGCATGAATTCTGGCACAAGCGCTTCTCCTCCCTCCCTCATCTTTTCCCTTGCTTCCATTAAAGCGCTTCCCTCCTTTCTTCCTACCCCCACCTTCTTTTATCCTGTGACGGCTTTTTCAATATACTTGCCCTTCTTCCTAGATTATTATTCACAGCGAATTGATCTCCAGATAAAACGCATATATAGATATCACCTAGATATATAATATATACACATACGTCGATATTAACACACACACCTACGCACACACCTACACATACACGTGCACCCACACATACACCCACACACACAGACCTACACACATACACGCACACACACATATATTATATATATATTGTTTATATATATTACATATATATATTGTATATATATATATGAATACGTAGGCAAGCAGGGAGCGGAGGGCATGAATATTATCGATTAGTCTATTGGCTTAGCCATCGGCGTGTGCCAGAGACAATGGGTTAATGGCACCGATAGAGCTTTATGGCCGGACCAGGAGGGCGCTATATCAATGCACACATCTCACTCTATTTTTCACGTCCAGCCAACGAGCCAACGAACGCCGCTTATACGTGGATTATGGTACACAAGTGGAGGAAGGAGTATTTATACACCGCATCTGCTACTCATGGTCATTTCATCTTAATCTAATTAATACTAACTCTTTAGTTTTTATTTACATTACGGATTGTATAATGGAGTTATTGCAAAAATTCATATATATGTTTACATATGATATATAAATTTTATATGTAAATAATATGAATATTAATTAAGACAGATTAACGTGCCAGGCATAATTAATTATAGTCAAATTATACATCAAAAATAACAATTAGACGATTTATATAGCGACGTAGTACGACCGAGGCTGAGGAAAAGGCGCTGTACATGTACACTTATTCGCTATATATAAATATACATAGATATAGATGTAGGAACGGAGCTTACTTAAAGAATTGTATTGATCCTGTAGAAATTCTGTCAAATATATCTCCATAATTGTCGTGCTTAAACGTTTTATGAATGCATATATGCGCCCATAATTGCTACTGCTATATTAACTTTATAGCATCTATTATGGAATATTTTATTGTTATTGCGACCAATTACATGCATTTTATTACCGATTTTATTTAATATTATCTACACATAAGTGTCTCTTAACCATAGTTCGTGAAAAGTTGCCTTAAGACTATAAACTATAAGTTTATATACATAGCTCACAGTTAATCAAGTTGCGATTATTCACTTCTATGCAAATTGCTAATACATGTGCATATATTCATATTCGGAAAGGGCTCTATTTAAAAATATTTAGACCTACATAGGTGTAAATATATTTGTATCCTTTTTCTGTTTATAGACATTATATAGGTCTATATATTTATGTGAGGAAAAGCAGTATTTGTACATAAAGTAGAGATTTTCATATATACGTGTGTCAATGTATCGGAATATATATTTACGTGTCATATGTAAAAGAGAGGATTCATGTGACATGCATATATTTATGTAAGGAAAAGGTAGTCCTGTTCTTGTATTGCTGTTACCGTAATCGTAATTTATCATTTCTATAGCTCCTCCTAAGAAAACTACTTAGAGTTACTTGCAACCTGCAGACAATACAAGACCAAGTAACAAATAGCTCACAACTTCGAGTTCACGGTTACGATTACATCGCAGGTTGAATGACAGTCATGTATGCGGTTCAGCCGAAAGATCTATCAGTGCAGGACCAAACATGTAATATATTGAATGACAACACTGCATGCAAATACATTACATTTCCATACGTAAAATTACATTACCATGCAAAAGGAGTTCGTCTAAAATATTGATTCGCTGTGTATGCCACCTTTACAGATTGACCACAACATGAAAACGAACTCAACGGATTTAAAACTATAGCATACAGGTGTACCGAAGACAAAAGCATTGATCAGGTAAGCTTTTCTACACTACGACACTTATTTCGTAATCTGATGATTGATAATTAATTTATAATTGATTTTATCGAAAAACTTTAACAGTTCACACGTACTTAATAAACACCAATTAATAAATCGTTTAGCTAATTATCCCTTTCTACAAAATATACATTAATTATGTAAGTGATGCCCTCTATTTAACCTTTAAATATAATATGAGATATATATTCAAAATATATTTGGAGCAGTATATTTGCAATATATGCTTAGATCACGCCTAAACTCACCAGATCTGATCACGCTTACATGACTTGATATAGCGCTAGTGTTTAAGCTGTTTTCCACGACACAGCTTCTGTGTTGCACTGAGAAATTTCAGAGAATCACATTTATGTTAATTTACATTTACGAAACTAAATGTAGACGTTTTTCTATAGCGACCCTATGACCTTGACCCTGCTCATTTTTCAAGTGAATTAATCCTTCACCACCGCTGCCCGTTTGAATAAGTGCCACACCATTTCAAGTCCCCGTGTGAAACTTGTGCCATTTGCAATTTTAGGGAGTCACCCAAAACATTTATCGTGGATAACATGAATTAATGAGTAGAAATTAGCCAGTAAAGAACTTCACTGCTCATAATTGTATGACATATGGAAGATATGCATCTCAAACCTTACAGTTGCACGGCGTTACCTAATAAAACTGTAATTAACGTATCTTGTAAAGTATTGCTAAGTCTATATACGCACTTAAGTTGGTCATTATGCATTCCCTCGTTAGCCTAATTAAAGTTCACTCTGTCTCAAATAATTACCTGAATAAGCCAAGCTATGCGTAAATTACTTTTTATTCGTGCATAAGACCAATGATAGAATCACCACAGACGGGGTAAAGTCATAGCCATAGCAAAGTATTTACACAGGGTCGATTATAATCCTCCACTAAAAGTGCATTATTTATAATGTCAGCTTTTCTTTGTTTGTGTGTAATGTTATGTTGAGTAATATACACTATTGATAGACTATATTTCAAGTAATATAATATTTTATTATATGTATATTTTAGTATAGTACACATTTCTTGCAATGCACAATACGATATACCTGCTGAGCTCTCGTCATGTGTACCAATGCACAAGAGCATACGAGGTTCACTTACTAAGTGTTATTCTTTAAAATGGTATTCTGTGTATTAACGGTTGCTCCCCTGCACGAGATACACTAGTAAAATATTATTAAAACACGAGATAAATGCAAATGCATATGCTTTTCTATAGCGACTGTATGGCCTCGTTTTTCAATGAATTTATCGGATGAGATCCTTCACTACCGCTGCGCGATATACTGGTAAACAAAAGATATACTATTAAAATAGGATATATACTAGTAAAAGAAGAGACATACTGGTAAAAAACGAGGTATGCTAGTAAAACACAAGGTATGCTAGTGAAACACGAGGTATGCTAATAAAACACGAGGTATGCTAATAAAACACGAGGTATGCTAATGAAACACGAGGTATGCTAGTAAAACACGAGGTATGCTAGTAAAACGCGAGGTATGCTAGTAAAACACGAGGTATGCTAGTAAAACACAAGGTATGCTAGTAAAACACGAGGTATGCTAGTAAAACGCGAGGTATGCTAGTAAAACACGAGGTATGCTAATAAAACACGAGTTATGCTAATAAAACACGAGGTATGCTAATAAAACACGAGGTATGCTAATAAAACACGAGGTATGCTAATAAAACACGAGGTATGCTAGTAAAACACGAGGTATGCTAATAAAACACGAGGTATGCTAGTAAAACACGAGGTATACTAATACAACACGTCGCACACAAAATGAGTGATTGGTTCAACCGGGTCTTTGACCCGCGTGCGTGTAACAGCCTTCGGGCATCCATTCAGAAGGCCGACAGTGTTCGCGTTTAAAAAATTAAAAAACAATAGAAATTCTATTTACTATATGAGTATTAGTCATTGCACTGACATTTGACATTGTAAAACACCATAGAAGTAACTCGTTAATTATCATGTTGTAGAAATTGCACGTAATGTGTATTTCGATTCACTGTATAAATATTTATTATATATATATATATTTATTATATATACAATTTATATTAATTTACGTTTTGCGGCTTTATTTATTTATTCATGTAATTTCTATACAATGTTTAGCTGGCTAATGAGTTTCATTTTGTATTAGATTTAAGTAAACGCTTGTTCTGTGTGACGCAATCGTAATCGTAATCTCGAGATTTATACAGCGTCAAAAGAAGCTAAGTAGCGGGAAACACCTTATTCATAGTCAAGACGAAATCGATAGACAGGAAGGGTCAGATTCGGTTCCAGATCAAGATCCAAGTGTTAGACAGGCAGACAATCCGACGAATGGATGGTGTTTGGAACTGGAGCGGCAAGACAGATAAGAACAAGAGGAATCAGGAAAGGATTTATAGAGGATGAGTGTTTTGAGTTCCGAGATAAATATCTGCGCAGTGATTGCAAAGTGTGAATTGTTGGTGAGTTCGTAAGATGGGCCTGATAATTGTCGTAAGTTTTGTATAGCCTATGTCTTTTGTTTTAATTTATCCTTAAATTAATCTTATATCAAGTTACATGTAGTATTTAGACTTTGTGTCGGAGATACATTAAACATGAATTATATATGTTTAAATGATTCTTATTTGTAAAGAAACAATCGTCTGGAGTTCTTTCAGTCTGTCTGTCTCGCTGTCTGTCTGTCTGGCTGGCTGGCTCTCTGTCGGTCTGTATGTAGAGATATACATACATGTCTACCGTCTGTATGTATATATACATATACATTTATGTCAGCATATCAGCTGCATGGTCAGTCTATATCTTTATACTTTGTCTGCTTCTCCTTCTTTCTATATATATCTGTATGTCTGTTTGTATGCATACCTATTTGTCCGCCCGCCCGTGTGTCTGTGTGAAAATTAATGACAGTTTCCTACTCTTGTTTGTAACTGCTTGACCTGATCTGTATGTAACAGATTCGTTGCCAGATGTGGTTCATAGGGGGCGCTGCCTCACCTAAGACCTTAACGCCTTTATATCGAGCCACAGGTGATCTGAGTTGACGCCCAGCAGCGTAACATCGAGATCCAGACTTCGTGCTCTACATTTCGAGTTGTATATTTTAGCTCTACATTTCGAGCAGTACGTTTCGAGCTTCATAATTCGACTCGTGAGCTGAATGGCCATGATGAGTCCATATTGTCGCCAGGATGTTCATCAGTGGCATGACGCATACAATCAGCCCTACGGACCACCGTGTTCTACGGATGACGCGAACTGCCCTGGCTACGATTACACAGCGCCATCTTGTGAACGAACAGCGTACGATTCCAGCTGGTCGCAATACAGCGATTTTGCATCGCAACGCACTCCCGGATTCACCCACTCACTCCCTGAACCGGCCTCCTACCCTACACAGGGTTACCACTACCCGTACCCCTCATTTGGGGGCCTTTACGCCGATGATGAACACAGCAATCAAACTGATACAACGTACTACGCCTGCATGGAAAATTACCATTCTACGCTAAGACATGGCTCCAATGCGCTTCCGTACGATAACAGTGCGCACATGCAGCGGCAGGATATGTCTGGGTACGCAGCGGCTGTCTATGCATCGGACTGTGACAGCGGCCACGATCGAGCGAACTACTTTAGGCAGTGTGACTTCTTCGAAGGAGATGAGCCCTGCACCAACCGAATCAACTACCTGGATTCGAATCCTGAGCAGCAGAGACACCAGGTCACTTACAAGTGGCTGACGGTCAAGCGAAGTCACCAACGGGCCACTGCAGGCTTTCGTAAGTACAGACTAGTTTCGTCTTTAACTAGCCTATCGCGCACAGAGCATATGCGCTAGTTCAGCAGAAAGTCCCTTCTGGAAAATCCTCTGTTGCCTCCTGTTAGCTATAAACTTTTCTGTTCTTATGTTATTCGAGAGGTGGCGCCAGCGTTACAAGTCGCCTAGCTGCACAGAAAGGACTACGTACCACGCATCTCAGGCTATTTTGATATACATTTAGGCCGAGATTTCGACATCTGCTTTGGTTCTTATATTATTCGCGCGATGGCGCTGGCGTTATGTTGCCTTATCTAAACATACTAAACGTTACGCAGAACACCCTTCTAAGGCTATTACATTATTACCTAGATTTAGGCCAAGATTTTTATTTTAGCTTTCGTCAGAGGCAATACTCCCTCTAGCGATTCAGTGGAAACATTAATCGCATTAGCACGCAGGGTCAAGACGTAGCGAAGTGAAGTAGGTCATTTGCCAAATATCTAGTTATAGGTCTGTTAACCATTGAATCTCTTACAGAACCATGTTTTATGGCAAACAGTGATTAAAATTTAAAATATAATCATTGTATGATTACATAGAATAATTACGTTGTACGCGTGTCAAACGCCACTATTGCCACCTAGCGAATGAACATAAAATCTACGCATCGTTTACAATTATATGACAATCGGTCATTTGCTACAACGTTGATACGATGATGTTTGAAATAAACTGCTATCCATTAAAGTTCTTGACAAGAATAAAAAATGGTTCGTAACAGGAATTATGGCAAGTGCGTATAAAAATACTCGAGTATAGAGTCAGTTATCTTTTGCTGGGATTTCATTCTTCTCTCCTACGTGGTGGTGTAGTGGTATGATCGTAACCGGAGAGTCGCGGGTTCGAATCTACCTCAAGCCACTGCGTAGCAATCTTGGACAAGTTGTTCACCCTCCAATTATCTGTGAGGAAGTGAGGAAGGCAATGAAAAACCACCTCACTCATCTCATCCCGGATAAGGTAAAGCCTTCGGGCAGAGAACTCATCATCATCATCATCATCATCATCATCATCATCATCATCATCATCATCATCATCATCATCATCATCATCATCATCATCATCATCATCATCATCATCATCATCATCATCATCATCATCATCATCATCATCATCATCATCATCACCATCACCATCATCACCATCACCATCATCATCATCATCATCATCATCATCATCATCATCATCATCATCATCCTATAGTCAACGCTTCTGTTGCTGAAAGGTGTCCCAAATTAGAACATCATGCCAACTGTGCAATAGCAGCGCCATTGGCCTACCATACTAGACAGTAGACACTGTGTACATAATCGCTCTAGCCATACTAATGTTTGATGTCAACAGACATTACATTGAAATTGACATAGTCTGTCTTCCGGTCTCTGTGGCCTTCACGATCTTCGATAGGTTCTTCGATTTCTCCTAGAAACAAACCATCGAAACCATTCAAACAACGGCGCTATATAAATCTCCAGATTAGATTAGATTGGATTAAGAATGGATTTTTCTGTGTTCATTATTCAGCTCAGTGCAAAGGCTTTGAGTTTCTGCATCCGGGAAACTCTTTGGCTGCGAACCTCGGACGAACCAACTTCACGAACAAACAGCTGACGGAGCTCGAAAAGGAGTTTCACTTCAACCGCTACTTGACGAGGGCTCGAAGGATCGAGATCGCTTCCGTACTCGGACTCAATGAGACCCAGGTATATGAGAGATAAGACCTTTAAAGGGGCCATAGCGCCTTTACAGATAACCGTTTGGAAGGTATATCCATACTCCATACACTCCTCTTCCGCAGATCCTATCCTGACTCCTCTTCTTCCTCTAATATCTATCCTGCAGATCCAATTCCAAACACCACCACAGTAGCCGTCTGACAGGCTGCCTGCCTGACTCTTGGATCTTCACATGGAACAGAACCATTCTTGTTTATTGATTTTGTTTTGACTGAGCGCATGTGAATAAGCTGTTCACCCCGACTTGGCTTTCGTTGGGCGCTGTAGAAATATTGAGATTACGATTACTTAAACTGTAGTCGATGAGACCAAAGCAGACTACGTCCCTCTATCACTGTCTATGCTTCTCTAATACTAATCACTACTCGCTGTCTTTGCCTGTCTATCTGTCTGTATGTTTGTATGTCTGTCTCTCTGTCTGTAGTCGTTGTTGTCCTCTTCCTCCTCGCATTATAATACATTCCACAAAATTACATTACTTTGCATTGCAGGTGAAGATTTGGTTCCAAAACCGGAGGATGAAGCAGAAGAAACGACTCAAAGACTCTTCCTCCTCCTCCTCCTCTTCCTCCTCTTCTTCATCTTCAGGTAAAGATGGCGGAGCACTGCCATCGACTGCGCATGTCAGCGAAACCTCGCAGGACGGAAGTTCGTCGTCGTCATCAAACGACGACGAAGCAGACGTCATTTCCGGTTCTCCGGCGGAAATGATTACCACTCGTCAGATGGAGAATCCCAGATGACGGCGGAGTCCAACAGTGTTACAATTATACATCCAGTGAAGCTTCAACGTGCGCAAGAATGTAATAATTACAGTTCGAAGTTCAGCGATTAGCACCTGGGTCTGTATACAAAAGATTAAAGGTTCATATCTGCTGACCGGATTCCGTATATCGACTCTGGACAAGTTGTTTGCGTACATGTGCCTCTTTCACCAAACAGCATAATTCGGTACTTGCGTAAGAGTTCTAGGAAGTAAAGGGCATGTTCTGATATGACCTGACCCCGTGCCCAGGACCTTGAACTCGTCCAATTCCGGCTCAAGGGTCGAAGAACAGGAAATGAGTTTCTCTCCACTGTTCCATTGTGGCGCATAGGGGCTTTGCTTACTTAACTTGAGTTCAGAGGTGCACTAGTTTGTGCGCACATAAAGGCATATTGTCTGGTAGCATAACACAATCACTGTGGACTACTCTCAGACTCTTCTCTGAGTCTCTGACACGGTGGTCTGTGTGCGGAAAAGTGGTCTATTCTGAAGTGCTGAGTATCCAACGATTGTGGTTTCGAGCCTACTGAGCACACTACATGTAAACTCCATGGAGTTGTTTGCGCACATTTTTCTGGCGCCGTATATTCAGATTTACTGAAATTGCGCGTAATGAGTGCAGTAAATAAATAAATAAAATCAAATGGGCATGAGTGTTCTAAGAATGTCATCATTTTATGGTTTACAGCAGTGTTGGAGTGCCAGGGGGAAGAAGCCTATGTCGTTATGATGGAAATGTAGTCTTAATCAGTGGGGACGAGCTAGTTCATTTTCCCCTTTTTTAAGAAACACCCTTTATACTAAGTATAAATTTAAATGGGGTTATGTCATGACGTATATTTTAGACGCTGAATCCTCTGATTCTATGAAGTGAGTTCTAGACAATCGTAAACCACTTTAAACCACGCCATGTTATATTATGTTAACTCAACCCACATGTTTTAGGATCGATAAATGATTACCAGTTACGCAACCTAGGAAATTTAAAATGGTATCCCATTGCATTATGGCTGTGGTCACATAGGCGCCGAGGCTGAAAGGTCTTTTGAAAATGGGACAACGCTTCTTAGGAATGAATAAGCGTAACACCTTTGCCTTTTACTTTGGTCCTTATTACCAGTGGCCGGGGAAGTGTTTAAACGTCGTGTGAGCCAACCTCGGTCAAGTACAGACCTAAGGTGGATAAAATTATACATTATATCGGATATAATCTATAGGAATATTTTTGGCATTTTTTGCAACTACTGGAAAAGATTATTCGTCACTTGCAAAATTTGTGACGTAATATCAGAGTTTATATCTCTGTGGGACGCGGTGGTGTAGTGGTATGGTCTGTGCCTCGTAACCGGAGGGTCGCGGGTTCGAATCTGCCTCAAGCCACTGCGCAGCGATCTTGGACAACTTGCTCACCCACAACTGTCTGTGAGGAAGGCAACGGGAAACCACCTCACTCATCTCATCCCCGGGTGGCATAAAGCCATTGGACCTGCCTTCGGGCAGAAAACTCATCATCGTCATCATATCTCTGTATTTTTTATAGTATTAGTGTTTGTTCCGTGGCATAGGTAGATATATCCGTTGCCTAAAACGTTGTGTGAGCATGCTCCTGCCTCGGCGTCACAGAGCCAAAACTTGTGTGAGCATTGGGACCTTTGGCGTCATGGCTCCCGGGTCCCTGCTTATTACCGCCATTATAGATAACAGATTTGATATATGTACATAGATACATCATCATATCATATCATGCTATTGTTGCACGTTAGCCTAGAGGTAACAACAAACACTCGTAGCAGTTAAAATGGCACGTATTTACAAGGAAAATATATCACTCGCGGGTACACAGAAAACGACTACAGCGGTCCACAGAACATCAGAACAAAGCATCGACTTCACAGGACAAGGTCATCCACGGCGGGAGACAGAATCAACATCAATATGACCCACTTCAAAACCATCACCCTCAAAGGAATCTCTTCTGAGTCCGCCCCCCCCCCCCCCAACACAGCAAAACGACCAACAGGCTCAAACCAGAAGCCGGACTGACTTTAACTCACAGTCGCGCCTATTTATCGGCTGAAATTCCCGCCGACAAGGGACACTCCTTCATCTGGTACAAGTGGCGCCTGCAGATAGCATTCCAGCCTCCCCGCCCACACGTGCCACCTCGCAACACTATATATATATATATATATATATATATATATATATATATATATATATATATATATATATATATATATATATATATATATATATATATATATATATATATATATATCACCAGTGTGATAAGGCGGAACCTGTGAATAAGCTGGTCCCCGCGGAACACAATAATTTATAAAAAGTGAGAAACAGTACCCAACTGGTTGCTTTCTGCCCACAAGCAATCAGTTTAGGATCGTCCTCTTGTCACAAAGGACCTTGACGTTTTACAGAAGTCCATCGAATTAGGGCAGTAGCTTCACTCCATGCTGGTTGACTGGCTTCTTGACCTCCTCTGCGGTTTAAGTCTCGACGACGAGGCAATTCGCTTTGCTGTGTTTGAGTCGTGGAGTCGAAGTTTTCGCTGCCCATGGTCTCCTCGTGGTTCCCTGGTTTAGCTGATGCGTCCCACAGTATCGCCTGCCGCCTTGACCCCGGTAGGACCATAGCTGATCCATCCCTCTGGAAGGAACTCCCCGCCAAAATTACGACAATTATCTGACCCATCATACGAACTCGCCAACACTTCCTCTTGCAATTTCTGCACTGGTCTTTCACTCAAAACTGCAAACATTACTATTCCAAAAGTCATCCTAATTCTTCCTCTTCCCCTTCGCTCCTCTTGTTCCAATTTCAAACATCATCCACGTAACCGTCTGTCTGCCCGACTCCTGGATCTTGACCTGGAACCGCTCTTTCTGCCTATCAATTTTGTTTTGTCTGAGCGCCTGTGAATAAGCTGGTTCTCGCGACTTAGCTTTCGTTGGGCGCTTTAGAAATCTCTACACCCTAGTTGATTCATATCTATTACAAACTGCCGGTACTGCAGCAGCAGCTGCCGAGCTGGCAGCCCGAAGGAAGGTTATTAGGATGAAACCCTGCCAGGCTATTACAAGTTCGTCACTTTGGCTTTTGAGACACGTGGTCTGATCAATCACCAGGGATTGGAGTTCATGGCTAGCCTGGATCGCCATCTGACCATGGTTTCTCGAGACTCAAGGGAAACTTCCGTCCTCTTCCAACGTCTACTAATTGCCTTTATAGTTTAGCCTAGTTAAATAAAAGAATTCTTCAACATTATCTCTCGACCCTCAAACAAATCTTTGCTCTCTGGATTTATATTCCAGCAAGTTAACCAATCGACTTGAAACCATTCTATTTGATCATGGATCTGTGTTTTCAGATCAGAACGCCTCTGATGAGGTCTCTTTTGAAGAGGTGCTATACAATTTTACGATTACAATTACAAAAATAACACAACAGACTACAGCAACAATCAGGATGTATACAATGTGTTTCAAGATATATAATCCTGTCTAGAACAGTCTGCCAGAAATCCACAAAGTGTATGTATAATTACAACGTATTATTTCATCAAACTATAAGCCAACAGCATTCAGAAGGTGTAAATGTTAAACGGATAATACAAAAAAGATGCATAGTCTATTGAAATGGACTGGAGATGGAGAAGTTTCCAATGTATTTCAAGATATAATTATAATACTGCCTAGAACAAAGTCTGCCAGAAATCCACAAAGTGCATTTATAATTACAATGTATTATTACATCAAACTATGAGCCAACAGCATTCAGGTGTAAATGTTAAGAAAATACAAAATGATGCATAGTCTATTGAAATGGACTGGAGAGGGAGATGTTTCCAATGTATTTCAAGATATAATTATAATACTGCCTAGAACAAAGTCTGCCAGAAATCCACAAAGTGCATTTATAATCACAACGTATTATTACATCAAACTATGAGCCAACAGCATTCAGAAGGTGTAAATGTTAAACGGATAATATAAAAAAGATGCACAGTCTAAGAAAACGGACTGGAGGTGGAGATGTTTCCTTCGCTTCTTGACATCTCCTCGCAGCTTCTCCAGTTTAAGCACCAGTCTTCGACTTTTTCGATGCTTTCTGCAAACCAAAAATAAATATCTTAAAATATTAATTATGCAGTTTGTTACAGGCTAAATTTCTATGAATAAACATTCAGCATAATTAAGTGTTAAGTTTCAGCCGAACAGATATTTTTCTTATTTATTTAACTCTTAACAGTGGTTCAAATAAAATCTCTGTAGGCCAAATTGCTTTAAGATCTGGCAGAAATAGCTGATGACTTCAAAAACCAAACAGCTTCTATATGAATACTGTAGGCAACAGTACAAGCTAATCGATGGAAGCAAGGGACTAGCTACGATAATTAATTAATGCTTTAATCACTAACACCAGTCAACTACTGTCACCCTAAAAGTTGTTACTTTTCAAGAATCCATGCATCTGTCAGTCAATTTTAAACTGATTATGTTCTTTTAAAAATAAAAATATAATTATTGCATTATAAATAAAAAGCAAGTTCTGCTTGAAACTGATAATAAAGCTTCTGTGTAAGTGAAAGGCTATTAAATGGAAATGGAAATGGAAAGCAGGCCGACCTGCTTGGTAGATTTCTTGGCACTCTGTGCTGCTTCTGGTTCTGGTTCAGCTGCCCCACGTTTCCTCAGCTCACGTTTGTCTGTATGATTCAGCGGACCATACCATACCTCGGCTGAAAAGCACAGAAGCCACAACCACTTTAAATTTATTTGGCTAATTTCAGTACAGAAAAGACCGTCAGACCCTTAAGCCAGCTGAGAAAATGACAAGGGGGAATAAATTATCATCACACTGTATGTGCTGTATGTAGTGAGTGCATACAGCTTTCGCATACAATTCTCGCATCAAGTCCACATTTCTGCTGTTTACAGCTGAGTTTAATATAGTACACTAGAGGAATAGAAATTAAATATAATTATTTTCCGAAGAAGAAGCTGGGCAGCCACCAAATTATAATATCACTTAAAACTTATCAAAGATTGTCTAAATATTTGCTAAAACTGTTGCATGCTTAGGTCATAACATAAGATTCCATGTAGTTTATCAGTGTTTTTTTAATAAAATGACACAATCGTCTTAAAAACAGGTAGCCTGCAGCTTCTAAAGACTAGATCTATGGCCGGCTGGAAATTGAAGCTGACAAATCTTGTAGAAGTAAACAGTTTCATATTAGTATTTCTAAGTTAGGCTACATGCTTTTCAGTCCAAAAGGCAGACAAACCTTGCAGGATGGTACTCTGTTCGGCGCTGGTTTTAGGAGTGGCCGATTTCTTCGCCGTTTTGTCAGCCTTGGCCTGGTCTCCACCCTGCAATTGAGAACATATCAACCTGAGCAACAGTATGTATACCATAAAAACTAAAGTAAGTGAAAACTTGGTAGCATGTATTAGCAAAAGTCGTGATAACAGGTTGTAGGAAGCTCATCTGTGACAACGACAATCGAATAATGCTATACGGTGCTATCTTCTTATATAATGCTATACATTTTGTGAAGTTGTCAATTTTGCTTATTTATGCGCCGAACGCAGAATTTAAAAGCTCGACTTGGCAAAAATAAATTGATAAATTACAGCTGTAATTGTAAATTGTCCGCACAAAATATTTTTCTACAACATAAGATGGTGTAAAGATTGCCTACTCCAAATCTGGATTCTACAGACTCTGTTTTAGCAAGCCGGTAAAAGTTAACTACGCTTATTCGACGATATTTCGATAGAAATTCTTGACATTTTCACGAGATTTTGTTACCTGAGGAGCCGTTTTGGCATCTGACTTCTCGACTGCCATTTCTTCGGTAGAATTTGCCCAATAAACTAAAGAAAATCGGCTTCAAATCGACAAATTCTGCACCTCTTTGTCTACAAAATGGCGAAGCGTCTTCCACGAACACGACCGTTAACAAACGGAACAAACGGCGTTCGCACGTGACTCCTGTTCTTACTTCTTATTGGCTCATACGAACATGTGACTTTATAATGTTGTTTCATTGGACGAGCAATGAGATTCAAATGAGAAGAGATAGTGACGTTAATGATGACGTTATTGTAAAATGGATGTAATGTAACCGAAAACTCATGTTATGCGAACATTCTATTTTCTCAACAGCTTTGAGAAAATGGACAATCCCGCATCAGACTGTATGTTGCAAGAAAGTTAGGGAATAATAATAATTTGCCCATCTCATTGTCTTGATCTCTTTCCAATCCTATGGACATGGAAGGTCTGCGTTAATGATTTTGTTTTGACTATGCGCTTTCGGCTTAGTTTAGCTCTTGGCTTAGTTTAATGACGGGTAACCGAGAAATGCAGTTCGTCAGAGACAGAATATTATATCACGTACTGTATATTTAACATCTATAGGCAGCAATACAGTGAAGCTACATGACCTCAAATTTCAAAATCTTATTTTTGTAGTTTAAAGTTAAGACAGTATTTCGCATGACTTACGTAAAGTAAAAAAGGTCGTATACTAGGTTGTCATTTTTGTTTTACAATGGTGTTTCGAGAATTAAAGATTTATATTTTAAAAGTGCTTGTAGGGACTCATAATACGCTTATAGATGGCACTAGATGTATAGGTACTTGAAGTAGTTGATGTTGAATTTGTATGGCTATATGTTATCTGTGTACTTCCGGTGAATAGGGAGGTTGTTTTGGAATCTTGTGTGAAGGTTTTTGTTTTACAAGTATAAAATTTACAGTAGGGCAATAATTCCAGCCGTTTATACTTTCAGAAATAGTGCAGTTCGCCCAATTACAACGTTTAGTTTACTATAAATATGTGTTCAGTGAATGGCGTGGCTGAGTAAATTAAAAACTTAAAAATCGCTGAGCTTAATTTACCGGGCAAACACAACGATCAAATATAAAAACTAAGCTCAACGAAATCGTCGATTTAAAAAGAAATGAGAATATAACTGCTTTTTGTAGTTGACGTTACTGCTACGTCGATATTTGTGAAGTAATAACCATTGTGCAGATTTAGGCGTCAAGTAGAAAAACTTTGATATTATTGATTGTCTTAACTGCATGAAAAGGAATTGATCATGAATTCATATGCCCCTAACTGTGCTGTTTGTTAGGTTTGCCTTTATAGTGTTGATATTAATTGCAGACATACGCATTTTCTATATGACACAGTCTGTTGCTTAGTTACTGGCACAAAGTGCAGAACTGTCTTTCCTCACTTTCTCCTGCCTAATTTTTGTCTCTTCAATCCACGTTTTGTCGTCCTTCTGTCCGTCTTGAATGCGGGTCTGACTGTTTGCTACTGAAATTCTGATTCTTGAGCCACTAAGGCACAATGAAGTTCCTACAATAAATAAAATGTTGTTAGCATGGCCTACTGATAAATTCTAGACAGGTTTCTCTAATTGGGTTTGTACTTAAACATTTACATAATTCACTTTTGATTAATTGATGGGTTGTGTCTTGATTTTAGGATTAATTCTTGCTGTTTGGTCATCTGTGCCTTATTACATCGATGTCAAAGTTGGGCCTTAACAGATCTGTGAAACAGTCAAAATTCATGGAACCGCCAGACAAGAGGCGAAAAGTTGATACAGCAGACACAATGTGGGACGATGACTTTGAACAGATTCTCACACAGGACAACTTAAACGCCATTGATGACATAATTGCGTCCCAGAATGTCGGCCACAATCGTACATCTCTTGCCAAATCCAGAAAAAATGGAGGATCTGCAACATCTCGCCCTCTTCCTGTGGACTCTAACATTGTTTCAGGAGCAGTTGCTGGTACAAGCAATGGAGTTTTTGTTCAAGAAAAACCAAGTTCTCGAATAATGATCAGTGAATCGAATAGCTCGTCAGCTGCGAAAAACTCAACGAAGTTTGAAAGGAAGCATTCAGAAACTGGAATTTCATTGAAGAGTTCATCATTTGGACCAGTTCCTTTACATCGATCTTCGTCCACAGATAACGGGAAGTCATCTGAATTGGATCTTACGCATCCAAGCAAAGATTCAGTGACAGAAAGAAGAGGTTCGATGAAAAATTCTGCTATCAACCAGAGTGGAACTGGTGACGCCGTTCCTTCGAGTGCTAACACCGGAAGTGAGACTATTTCTCCTGCTCTTCCAGGCGCCAGTGCTCAAGGTCCTCTGATCGACGTCACTCGAATTATGGAGGAGTGTAACTTCTACAAAACGGAAGTATGAAAACCTGAGCAATCCATGTGAATAATTGTCTGATACGATAAGATTCGTATATTCGTTTCTCACTGGAAACTCTGTATAACTCAGTGGTCTTGCACTAGCGTGATGAAACCTGGAAGCCTTTCTGTGAACAGGATTCCATGCAACCAGCAACACAAGCTTCTTCCTTCTGTGATTCTATCTCACTAATGATTCTATTCAATCATGATCAGGAGCGCCTCTGTTGAGTTTTCGTGAAGAGGTGCTTTATAAATGTGCAATTACTAATTTCGAACTGCAAACAAGCTTCACTGTAACAAAGTCTGCCCATATATCTACTTTTATTCATGACTCACTTCATTGGCTTCCTGTCAGTCAAGGCATCCAGTTTAAGATTCTAATCCTTATGCGCAACTGCCTTCTAGGCTCTGCTCCGTCCTACTTAACTTCTTTTTGTATTCCGGTTTCCTCGTTGCCTGCCCATGCCTCCCTTCGCTCAGCTACCAATGGTCTCTTGGTAGTCCCTCGCGTCCGCACTACAACTGCCCAGTCCAGGAGCTTTGCCTTTGTTGGCCCTTCCAGCTGGAACTGCCTTCCTCTTGAACTGCGGCTTCAGTTACTTAGTCTCTCTCCTACCCAGTCTCGCAAACGCCTGAAATCCTTTTTGTTTGTTCAAGTCGGGAGCGCCACTGTTTCCTAAGTGGCGCTTTATAAATGTTCGTTTACAATTTACGATTACAATCCTATAGAACACAGTGAGAAACTTGGATTCCAAATCTGGTTTGGGTTCAGAAAGTGATCTTGTTATAAAAAATTTCTTTATAATGCTGTGTCATGACAAGTTTCCAGTGTATTCAAAAAATTGATCAATATTGACGCATGTAATAAAACAGTTTTTGTTGTAACGACAAGCTCATTTTTTACGTATAAACTATGATTATTACTGTTTTAATTTTCATTCATGCAAATACTGGGCAGTTATATTTATCTGCTTTTAAAAACCTCTAGAATAGTGTAATCTAATGTAAAGCAAATATTTTATAGCGCCCCTTAAGTGCTTCTCGAATGAGCTGCTCACATATAGTACTCACATATAATATTTATTGCACTGGCTAAAAAGGGATTGATATCTAAATATCTAAGTTTAAAATTTATAAGGTTTTAAAGTTAATATAATTTACTGAGTCATTGAGTTTCAATAGGGATTATTAGTATCATATTGCAAAAATTATCTTTAATGTTACACTGTAACCTTCTTGTAACACTGTCTGAGAGCCATATCAATAACTACTCTGTAAAGTGGTTGTATTATGATAATGTCATTTTCTACTGCTCAATTAAATTTGGGGTCCTTGTTCTGGCTATGTTGTATCAGAACTTGGGTTTTAATGAAGCATGTTGTAACAAGGCTGTAATGTAATTGTAAAATAATTTTTATATTGTGTATGTCATTATGATGTTCATATGTATTAAGACACTTAATGTAGCGCCTTTTAAGTACCTCTAAGAAGCATTGTTGTCGTCATTCTTAGTTCTTGTTTGTTTCATTTTAGTTGAATAAATTGAAAGAAAGTCAGTACGCAAAAGACGGCCAGATAAAAATTCTTCGCGAGAAGTACGACCAGGCTCAGACGGAGATGAATCGTAAGAACTTGGAAATTGTGCGGATCCTCGGTCAAAAGTCGGAGGAGAAGTCGAAAAAGGAAGCAGAGTTGGAAGCAGAAAACGATAAACTGCGGACTCAGCTCCAATTTCGCCAGCAGGAGGTCACGGAAATAAAGAATCAGCTGAAAAGACGTGAAAAGCTTTCTGTCGATATGTCTTCATCCGAGTCCTCCAGGAGTCCCGTAGTGGGTTCACGAACCCGGCCGAAATCACCAAAGACGCCCACTAAACGCCCTGGTCTTAGTAATTTTCCATCATCACAGTCGTTCCTTGCGCCAAATAAGATATCGTCTTCACTTTCAGCCAGCGAATTAGTAGGCAAGCCTGACTGTTATTTTCTCTGTAATGGAGTATTTGTAGTGCTAGTAATATTGTGAGCTATTTACAGTACTAGTAATATTGTAAATTTTTGCAATACTAATGAAGTCATATTATAGTCAAGAATTTTTTATAATGTGTGGCTTGGTAGTCTGTTTGGTTGTGTATCAGGTCTGTAATGTAACGACTCTGGACAGATTGAAATTTACAGACGTTGCATGCATTATATATATTATATATATATATAATTTAAACTGCCATTATCCTGCAAGGTTATCTGATTGATTGCTTTTCTCTGGTCGTACCTAGGACTAGAACTGTTCTTGTTGAATGGGCTTTTTCTGTTGCAGGACCTAAATTTTGGAACTCTATGTATGTATGCATTTGTTCTGCTCAGTCACTTCTGTCAGCTTAAAACTTACCTTTTTCAAAATGCTTATCAACTGTAGGCCGCCTCTCTGTCTAGTTTACCCACTTTCTGGATATTGACCTGATTGTGGCTTGACTTTGATGCACCGTCGATTGTGCGTTAAACACTGGCGCATTAGAAGTTACTAATTATTATTATTATATAAAATAAATGAATAAATGAGCCGTTTCTAAAGCTGATTTGAGATTCCTGTCCCCGAAAGTGTTCTTTCAGAATTTGTGTTATGATGATGTGTCGTATGATGAGTCTGTATTCTGGTGCCGCTTTAGCCGTTGTTGGGTGTTTTGGATTCACCCAGAAGAACTTAGTAGTTTATTGATACATGATGTTCGAATTAGTTTTTCTTTTGCTTAACGAGGACTGTGTGTTTGTTTTAACAGATGTCACAAAAACTGCCACAACAACAGTCAGATATCAGAAAATGAAGCTCAGCTTAGTTCAGCCAAATGGTATCTTGTTTAGCTATTAAATTAAATGTTTCTTCTCATTTTCACGTGAAACTGTGTAAAAACAAAGCTGGAAAGCAGGAGAATGTAATTGTTCCAGTAGCTTCTTTGAAATCAGATTTTTTACATTTATTACTACTTTTCTGTTGTTAGTATTGTAACGTGTGAAATTGTACAGTTCATTTTAGTTAGCTTCATAAAACCTGTTGATATTGCTGTAAATGAAGATATTATTCAATTCATTAGGATTCATTTTGTGAATCCTGTAAGGTGAGATATGATATCCATCCATTACCTGCCTCTGTCAGTGTTTGCCTGGATGTGGATATCTTCATTCTGAGGCCTGAAGTGAAATTGTTATTTCTTTCGCATGCACTGCAATGATGCAACATCGCGCCTTCTCAGTGGTTGGGCCCTTTATGTGGAATGACCGCTCTCTTAATCTACGTGTCCTCTCGTGGGATGCTAAATGCGCATTTCACCAACAGTTTTTGAAAACTCTTCTCTTTTCAGTATTTAATGATTTTAACACTAGGTATAGCACCCATTCAAACGGACAGCAGTGGTGATTCAAGGATCTCACCCGATCAATTCATTGAAAAGTGAACGGGGTCGAGGCCATACGGCCGCTACAAAAAAAAACGTGTGCAATTACATTTAGCATAGACAGCGCTTTTTGAGGTGCTTAAAAGGTGCTGTGTTAAGTGTCAAGATTCATGTGTAGATACAAGTCTGGTCCTACGTCTTTGTTGTGTTGAAAAGACTCGGATGACTCTCTGATGTGATCTTGTGATGATTTCTGTTTAGGTCATCATTCAGGGAGTCAGTTGGTTCGTCATCTTCTTCAGCAGCAGTTAACTCAGTCCTCTTCAAGTCTCGTCGGTGGTTCGACTTTAGGATCTGCGGTAGGGCAAAGCTCAACTCGATCAAATACACAAGCCAGTCAGAAGCCCGACGTCGATTCTGCTTTCCTCTCTGGTATTTGCAATCAGTAAGAGCAGACTTTTTATCTAGCTAACTACTCTAAGTTTGTGTGATTTTCGAGTTTGGTTGTACTGGACAGTGAGCTCATAGATTGGGGATTCAGTTCCCCACTGGGGCAGAAAGATGTTTCGAGATTTCTTCTCCACCTTGCTAACTTTGCTATAAAATGAGTACATTGGTGATCAGTTGCTATCAGTTGTGAGTTTTTTATGTTTGTTTGCCTTGACAGCATGTCTTGTGTCTAAAATGTCACAGCTGTGTACGTTGAGAAGTCATGAGCATTGGAAGGTACAGAGAAGTAGGCAGTTGAATTGATTCAACATTTTATTTTGCAGCTCTGCCACAAAGAGAAACTCAGCACTTGATGCCGCTGTCTGCTTGGCGCACATGTCTCTTGATGCTCTTCTGACCAGCAGAAATCCAACCTCAGGTATTAGCGATTACAGTATCGAAGATGAAACGAAACCTTCCACTCTGCTGCTTCCACTGGTGGAGGAAACCCTGAAAAGGTTTGTGGGCTTTCTCCAGAACCAGAAAAAATCGCCGAGCTCTAGTTCAAACGGAACACTTTCCAGTGGTTGCTTTTGCTCACGGAACTCACTCGAGTCAGTTGGTCTTTCCATAGGTGGTGGAAATTCTCGGGAATCAGAAGTCGTTTATATGCTTGTTATTCTTTACCAACTGGTTACTCGGTGTGAGTACGTCAGGGCTGCTGTGATTGGTGGAACATCTGAAACGCCCAGCAAAGATGTGCAGGTATGTTCCATTTACGGCTAATGTTCTGAGCGCGTAATGCAATGTCAGAATGTACATACGTGTAGTTTATCTTCAAGGTATCTTCTCGAAGGTAGTTATCTTGAGTTGTCAAATGACTGAGCAGTCATCTGACATTGAGGAGTTTTGACTTCTTGGAGTCAGTCGCTTTTGTAGACTCGTGATTTGCAAGTTCTCGTAGCTCATTTGCTTTTTGCTACTGATTGTTCTTAGTGCTGTGTGATAGGTGATTGTTTGTGAAAGAGAACTGCAATACAGATGTTTGGTTAATGGAGGAGAGTACTGGTAGGTTCAAATAAATTTGCTTCAAAGTCAGAATCTCTTCTTTTGCATCAGTTAAATTAATTTGAGTAGGTGTTGAAACTCACATCTGTCTGTTAGGCATTTTTGAACTGGTTTGCTTTGCCACTTTGAATCAACAGAGTGCACAGATTTTCTGTGTGTATGTGTGTATTTGTGTAGGTATCTGATAATTTATGTAGCACCTTTTAATTACCTCTCAAAGGTTCATGATTGTCTGAAGGTTGGAAGGGTTTGAGCATACCCACACAAACTTATTACTGCACAGACTAAATCTTCTTTGTTGGCAGTTGTTGCAATGTTTAGAGACCTTCTATGCTGTTGTGATGAAAGGAAGATTCTGGTTTTTGTCAAACTTCTTTATTGTTTGTGGTTGCATTGTTAGATGGAGTCGGGGTTTATGGATGCAGTTGTGTCTCTGAGCATTCCAAAT
The DNA here is from genome assembly GCA_964023275.1 of Norana najaformis. Taxonomy (NCBI): domain Eukaryota; kingdom Metazoa; phylum Annelida; class Clitellata; order Crassiclitellata; family Hormogastridae; genus Norana; species Norana najaformis. Next base: position 30,820,694 of record OZ029919.1, read on the forward strand.
ATCGAGAGAGGTTGCCATCTTATGGATCTGTTAACATACTTGGCACATCCAGTTCACACACAGGTTGGTGATATTTGTTGGTGTCATTTGGTTGGTGTCATTTGGTTGGTGTCATTTGGTTGGTGTCATTTGGTTGGTGTCATTTGGTTGGTGTCATTTGGTTGGTGTCATTTGTTGGTGTCATTTATTGGTGTCATTTATTAGTGTCATTTGTTAGCTTTCCTCCTCTGCTGACTGGTTTTAAACCTTCTTCTCATTTTTATTATGTTTTTTTCAAGGTTAGTCTAGTTCATCTGCATATCTGCCTTGGCCTGTCTTCCTGTCTCAGGAGACTCATGATCTTGACTAGTTACACCCAGTTTCTCTGATCTATCGGAATTCGACCTGACTTCTCCAACGGATTATGATTTTGGATTGCAATTTTGACTTGGAGCGACCATCGACTGATGCTTTGGGCATTATGATGACGGCACAATAGAAATGTTTAGATTAGATTAGTTGATTGTGGTTTTTGTAATGCAGTTTTGCTTAGAAGCAAACATTAATTGATGCCTCATACATTGCAATAACAGAGCTGTAGAAGTTTCCAGATTAGAATAGATTAGATTAATCATGAGCTTTATGAGGCTTAGATTAAAATAATCAGAAGTATGCATTTGAAAGGACATCGTCTATTTCAGTTACAGTTAGAAGCTCTCTAGTGAGTGGCTTGGGTCTTCTGTTTTTTTCCATCCAGTTCTTGATAGAACAAATTATATGCATAGTTTTATGTGACTTTACTTGGAATTTGTTAGTTTCATATTGCTATGATTATTCCGTTCATGCAGGATTTGTATGTATTAAATTAGGGATTATTTACTGACTTAGGCAGTGAAAACCTTGTGTGCGACCCCATTGTTGTTAATTGAATTCAGATTTAACTGATCGAAGGTTCAAACATGTAAAAATGGTATATACGAAATTGTTTATGTGTTCATTCTGTTGAGTAATTTCTTCTCTTTCTTGTTATTTGCTACAGAATAGACGTCGTTGCCAGCTTATTCCAGTTCTTTGTCTAAGCATTCTTCGGATTCTTGTTCAGAGTTCAAAAGAAGAGCAGGTCACAAGGTCAGCCGAATGATTCATGACACTCATTTGAGCACTTTATTGCATCTGAATGCAGAAAAAGTTAACCAAAATATCAGAACAAATATTGCAGCAGACGCAATTTAACACATGAACTGTGAAAACGTTCATAAATATTGTCATTGACATTTGAATTGTACTTCTAGAGTTAACGCTGCATTTTAATGTGCTGATTTGTGCATTAACATGTCTTCTAGTGACTTCTATAGCGCCGTTATTATAATGCATAAAGCATCAAATGTTGGTTGCTTCAAGTGAAACCGCAGTCAAATATTGTAATTAGTTGGAGACGCCAGGTTGACATCCAATAAGTCAGAGAAACTGGAAGTAAAACACATGTTCAATCCAGACTCTAAATCCTTCATACAGGTTCCATAATTTGAGCACCTTCCTTGTGATTCAAAGTGAGCAAGTTCAAGCTTTCCCTGAGATGGTCACTGTGTAGGAATCTTGGGGAAGTCCTTCACTCACAGTTGCTCAATGCCATCAATTGATGCTTGGTCATTAAATAGTGGCACTTAATAAATACAGAAATAATGATAATAAATAATAGTAATTCCTGACTTTGTATTGCATCTTTCTAGGTTTCTGCCACTGTTGAAGAGCAGCTGTCTCTTCAGTTGCCTTAACTTCGATTCGGATGCTGAGTCTAACTTCTTCTTGGCCAAACGTGCGCTGGAACTGTTGTCGTCTGCGGTTCATCTGCGATCTGTAGCCAGTGGCTTGTGTTCGTTTTCAGGTAGAAGGTGTTTGAATTTTGTAATCTAATCTAATCTTATCTTGTCTAGATTATCTGCAATCTGTGACTTATGTTTCTTCACAGTTAAAAGGTCTAACTTTTCCGTAAATAATAGATTTATGCCGAGTGCATCGTTTTTCATGGTCATTATCGAAGGCAAAAACAGTTTTCCCTAATTAATGACTGCATGAGATGGGAAATAAATTTCTAAGACTACCATCAGCCTTTTCTTACATATAACACATCTCATATCAGTTTGACTTGCCACTTTGGTGAAAGCTGACGCATTGGCTTTCAACCGTCATGCCAGATAAATTGATGGCTGTCTTAAGGACCAGCTTGTCTCTGCCCTGACAGCCAGTTTCGTTGGGCCCACAGCTTGCGTATACTAAATGTCAGTGGCACTAAATGTCGGCCCACTGTAGACAGTTGTCTGGGTAATTACACAGAAACGAAAGGCAGAGGAATGATGTATCGGTTGATTTCTTTGTTTAGAAAGTTGTCTTCTTTTGTCTGTGATCTCGTTCTGTTCGGAGCAAAAGTTTCCTTCGAGTTGGACGTCAGCAGCAATTACGTCCATCCATCAACAGGTGAGACCAGACTGTAGCACATCTGGTACGAATCCCAGAATGAAAACTCCGATCTAATCTAATGACTTCTATAGCGCCGTTATCATAATGCCCAAGGCATCAGTCGATGGTCACTTCAAGTCAGTCGCTATCCAAAATCATAATCCGTTGGAGAAACCGAGTGGAAATCTGATACGTCAGAGGAAGCAGAAGTTAGGCAACAGTAGGTAAGCAAGTTGATAGAGATGAGGCTTAAGTTTAAAGGACTGTGTAGTCTATTAAATTATTTTGCCTGTTGTGTTGTAGATGGTGGCTATTCTTGGTGTTGTCTTGCGTTGTCATTTTCTTGGCTGTCGATGGCTGACATCTACCCCCTGTGAATGTAGTTCAAAGGTCAGGGGTCATGGTTCTGATCTGATCTAATCTAATGACTTGTATAGCGCCATTATAATAATGCATGAGGTAGCAGTTGGTGGGTGCCTTAAGTAGGTTTGAGGTCTTGCAGAATTAGACAATTGTCTCTGATAGCAGCTGTGAGACAATCAAAGATTTTCAGCTTATCTTAAGTTGCTTGTGTTATGCTTTGGTACCTCTAACAGGTGCTTAAAGGGTGCTTTATGAGTGATCAGATACTGGGGCTGGACTGTGGGCACCTTTGAGGAAGTATGTTGGAGTAAGTAAAGTGTCCTATATCCCACAAGTGAGGCATAGAAGGGGCGCTCATTTCTCTTTCTTTAGGCCTTTGAGCTGGCAATGGACGAATCCCATGGTCCTGGAAACAGGGCCAGAGCTTCACAGAACTTGACATTTACTTCCCAGCTTGTGTTGGTACCAAATTATACTACTTGGCGACAGAGGTACAGTATGCACAAGCAACTTGTCCAGGGTCGTTACACAGAGTTGAACCCGCAACCACAGGATCATTGACCAAATGTGTTACCTACAAACCACCGTGCCACGCTATATTGGAGGGTGCTATATAAATGCTCTGACTGTATAAATGAATGAATTGTGTACATACATTTGAAAATATTAATTTATTTGCAGTAGAATAAATGCAGTTTCAGGCATTTTTTTCGGTTTTGGCTTCTTTATTGTTTTAATGATGTGTTTAGGTCGTCAAAGGACTGTTGCATGTGATATGCGAAGAATATCGAATGTTGTCGAGTTCAGAGAGTGAAGCGAGCATGCTCGTGATACGACAGGGAATCAGTATATTGCATCTGCTGGCCGTAAATGACAAAACCTTCGTCACAAGGTCGCTGGACGTCGGCAGTGATAACTATGTCACTCTGATTGCCATCAGAAAACTATTCAAAAGTCGCTCTGAGATTCCAGACCATGAGGGTACATACTTTACAGTGCTTTACTCTGTTGTAATAATACCTTGTAGTAATGTACTGGTAGTGTAATCTGTAATGTTTTGTAATGACTTTTCAAGTTGTTAGTGTTCACAGCAAGAGAATTTATTTCTCTTTATTTATTGAACTTATTTTGCGTACAAGGTCGATGAAGCTGAATCAGAGGGGCTAGACAGTTGTTCACAAGCACCTTGTTCGGGCATTACACAGAGTCTGCTGAGCAGGTTGGAACGAGCCATCGTTGGATTGCAGATTCAGCACTCTAATAAACCACTGTCAAAGAAAAAAGTGGTAGATAAGTTTAGATTAGAAACCGCAATATTGTAGTCTCTGGCAAATCTTTTGTGATTCAGTGATTTTTGAAGCATCTTTTAGAATTATGTATTCAGAGAAGTGCAAGAAGGATTTACAGTTGGGTTTGTGGAACGCTGTAGAAAATTTATGGTAAGGCATCTATATGATAATACTCTTAGAAATGTCCGTGCGTGGTCTCGCAATGGTGATTTCTGGCAAACAGTATGATTTTTGGCAGTTACATTCATGGCTTGTAGCTAACGAGAGAGGGAGCAGGAGGGACAGGAAGAAGGGAAGAGGGAGGGAGTGGGAGAATAAGAAACCGGGAGCATGAAGGGTTTTCCAAAAGGGACATTTAAGCCAAACTAGCATGCAGGTGCTAGTTTGTGATTGAATACGCTATAAAAATAGATTGTGAAAACTATTTAGAAGACAAAGTTTGTGAGAAGTTTATTTTAACTCTTGTATGTTTGTATGCAAAAACATACATCTAGGGATTTATGTAGCACCTTTAGGAGTCTCTCGGTAGCTTTTACAGTATTAGTTTTGTTTTCTGTTTGCAGAGAATGACTTTTTGGAGCTGCTTCCATTCAGCGGAAGTTCCTCCGACGAAGAGGACATGGAAGGTGTTGAAACAGATCATCCAAGCAAAGATACTCCACAAGCGAATGGAACGCCGCCAAGCACAAGCAAAGATGCTTGAAGCGAACATCAGGCTGGTGTGCCATGTTGCTGCAATCATGAGCACGTGTTGTAAGCCAGAGTTGGCCATCAGGTGCTGTTCATGACTGGCCAGGATTTTTGTCTCACAGGTGGCCACAAGCTTATTAGCCCGAGCTGAAACCGAGCGTGAATTGTCATTTGCTCGTTTCTGTGGGTGCTTGCTGGCAAAGGCCTTCTCTGGCTGTCCATGCACTTCAGTTCTAATATTGAGGGAGATAACCTGGTGTGTGGCTAAACAAAGTGCTTTTGAGAGACTTATGAAAGGCGCTATATAAATGTCTAGTTACATCACAGTGTCGCTTCATCTGTTACATGCAAAGCCCGTTTAACATCTGGAGTTGAGTTTTGCTTTTCCCAGCGCATCTGTAAGTGGCTGGCTGAACTGGCTAACTTGTAACAATTGACTAAATTTTGACTGGATTTTGGTTGACTGCTTCAATCACTCAGTGTTCAATCGGTGTCTCTTGTGTTATAAATTGTCTCAGATCTTGAATTCCATGCCAGAATCGGCTGACGTGAATGGGTTTGAGATTGCGTGACATCTGTGTATTTACCAGTGACCCTTCCAAATTGCTTTATGCAGTAATTTGCAAGAATTTGTACATGGCATTTGCAGTGTTTGGGTGAACTACCTTTTATTCACTCTGTTACATCCAGTGTAATAATATCAAAGTTTTGGAGTACATTTCCAGTCTGTTCACAGTCCTTAGCGTCTGTCTGTTTTCGATTTGAGACGTTTTTGTATCAATGCAATTATTCTTTTTAGGCCGCTTTCTTCTACCATTGGACTGACTTGGAATTGACTGGATAATGGATCTGTTTTGGAGTGCCACTGATTGATGCCTAGATGGTGCATTATTATAACATAGGAATTTTAAGATTAGATTTGATCGTCTAAATAGGAGTTCTAAGATTAAATTTTGCCCTTTGCATACTGATATAGCTACGAGCAATCTCTCGTAGATAAAATTGCACCTTCAAGCTGTTGTAAAGGGCATTGAATATTATCAGATTTAATCTCTTTTGTATGGTATGGTGTTCATGACAATATATTGACATACATTTGTACTACAAAATGACACAGATTAGTTTTGTGAATGGCCACAAAATTGACGACATGTTTGAATTCAAATCAGCAATGCATGTTTGATGGTGTTGTGAGACTAGAGATGTTTATCGCATTGAAATTTTCCTATTATGTCTTTTGTTTTAAGTGGATGCATATTGAAATTGAAGTCTCTGTAAATTCAAGTCAAGTATTATGATGTTAATAAAGCTGTCAAATTTATTGTTTTACAGTGTTGGGCATTTTTGAACCACCAGAACTTTCTCTTAACTTCAGTTTATCTGAATGACATTAAGTGCCTTCAACTCATCCAAAATGCTCTTGCCCAAGCAAAATCTTTTGCTTATCTATCTAAACTCTCCAAAATAATTTCTGCATATAGCCCTGGTTTTTTGTATATTACTGTACAAGCTCAATTTTAGGATGTAAACTGTAAAATTATGGATAAACTACTGTAACGTAATGTAATTGAAAATTTATAAAGCACCACTTCAATGCAGACTCCTCAGAGGCACTCCTGGCCCGACAACCCTGGGAAATAAGGTCTTCAAGTGCTTGCGGAAAAGAGGGGGAGAGAGACTAAGAAATTCCTGGCGTGGGTCATCAGGAAGCCCAGTCAAAAAAAGCAACTTGACTGGCACTCAGACTGAGCCGATAACAGCATTGGTTGGACCCATACTGACCTTCAGTAATCACCATTGGTGCAATGTGGGCCAGTTATGGGCCAATGAACATGGCTGTATGGGAAGGTACAGAGGCCAACAAAGTCATTGGCTCATCCAGGGACTTTGGTGGTGCTAGTGTTCCTTCCCATCCAAACATATGGGAAGGAGATGGCCCTGATATCTGCCATTGTAAGTGTTATCATATCCGACTTTGCATTAAGGAATCTAAAGATAAAGCGGAGAGTTCCGAACCCTCTAATCTTCAAACTTTCACTTCTTTCATCCCAAGTGACACAATCCTAGAAAGTCACCACACATCTTCAGATGTGATCATTCATTAATAATCTCAACAGGAATTGTTTTCAACGTTCAGTGAAGATTACAAACCGTTTCTTAATCAGGACAAACCATAAGAATTCTTGTATTGTACAAGCATAAATAGCCAAGAAGCCAAATCACTTCAAACAATGCCAAAGCGTACAAGCGGAATGGTCGACGCCACTTCAAAATGCGCGAGCCGCTTTGGCCTAATGATCCATGCCGTCTACAGTTCTAGTGCAAGGTCTAACACGTAAACACACCCGGTTCAAGTGAATAAACTAGGTTTTCTCGGAAACTCTCTGTGAGAGAAATCGAACATGCAGAAAACAAAATATACAACACGTGTGACAAAATCCTAAACAAGACGCTTCCGAAGACGATGTGTAAAACGCATGGTAAAGCAATGCAAATCTCGTCAAATCATGCAGGTCAACTCCTGCCAGGAAACTCAAAACATCAGTGCGTGTACTTCATTCTACTTTTGCAAAGCAATTATCAGTACTACAAAACAGTGAAGAAAATATTGTTAGTAGCGGTAGATTCCGAAAGTAAGGTAAGGTAATTAATTACTCAATTACTATACAGCTCTCAAATCTCAGAGGCACGAGTTATGTCGATTTAGTCACTAAAATTAGTGGGGACAAAATTTGTTACTCAAAATCGTAAAACTACACGGTAAGGTCAAGACTGTCAAATACCTTGAGGAGTTCAAGCACATTGGTTAAAGAATACCTATTACCTGGGACAAAAACATCAGTATCGTCTTGTAGTGCTAAAAGTTTAAAGCCTGGCCTGACCAAATCCTCAGCAGGATGACCATAGCTACACCGGTGTCATATGTCCAGTATCAGAGCAGTACAGCAAGAGACGAAGTGGAGGTCACCAAAGACCAATAAAATGACCAGTGTGCAACTTCTGGCCACTTAGAATTAATCGTGCGAAAAAGATAAAAAAAGTCTAGCTTCTGGCAAAACTAAAAATCTACTTGGGATTTGTCCTTCCTTGCCATTAATTTTAATCTATACTTAGCCATGTATAGAAAGTTTTATTCTATTTCTTATTAGAATGACTGGAGTTCTTACTCTGTTTACAGTATGTCTGTATATCCCTCGTTAAGTTCTTCACTTAATAATTAAATAAAATTTTATTCTGACTGCTTAGAAAACATTTGGTTAAGTCCATAACATGTTCAACCTATAAAGATAAGTGAGTTTGGACCCACAATGAAACGCACATTTAAAAACCCGAAGAAAACATAACTAGATATCAGTTGCTAGCAAGACAGGACAGCATTACTGGTAAGTGCTGCCCTCTGGCGGCTGTGCAAGTTTACAGTTCTCTTTCAGCGTCATCAGTCGGCGAAGTTCTTTCAGCAAAGCACACAGAGTGTAGCTATGTGACCACTGCGTCAACATCTGAACCTCTTTGGGGTTTACCTAAGAACAAAAATCACAAGTCTCAATAGTTATTGCCAGGACTATCCACGTTTTTGGACTGCAACTTTGCTTGGAAGCGCTGATCAACTGGTGCCTTGTGTGTTACGACAACGGCACTCTAGATTTTTTCTGGATTAGATTCAAATAGTTTTATTAATTAATTTATCTGGGCATTAATATAGCTCAGTTATAAGGTGTTGACAGAGTCTGCACGATTCTCAACAGCCATTACTGTGAAATCCTTTCAGGGCATTTACAGAAATCCACAGTGTCAACATCTATTGGGCTTACCTAAGAACAAAAACCTCCACACACGATTCTCAAAAGTTATTGCTAGGAAATTGCTACCCAAAACCACCTAGTGACTTTTATTTATTTTTTCATGGAATTTATGCAGCTGCTGTAAAAGATATCTGCTAAATTTTGGTAGACATCTTCAAGAGGCATATACACCATATATATACACCATTTCATTAGAACATCTTTATTGGAAGCCATATCAAGCACTGCCTCACACTAAGGTCAAGTTAAAACTAGTTTACTTTCAGTAGTGGAATTAATTTTTGAGATCCACATCCCTGACCATGTTATATCAGAATACGCGTTAAAACAAAGCGTGTAATAACAAGTCTTTGGTGTATTTAGTATTATATATTTAAAAGCACTTATATATAACCTAATGAAAGTTTAAATTTATGCTTTGCTCATATTGTTGCTAATATAAATGATTAAAGCTGCTCATTATTGAATCTCTTATTGTTTTCGTTTTACGTATCTGTTAACCAATAATTTATTTACGATAAACAAATACAAGAATGTATCTTTGGTTGGCTTATCCACCATAGGCTGCCTCTCAGTATCAGCGGAACGACCTTCTGGATACTGACCTGACTGCGACTTGAATTTGGTGCACCATCGGTTGATGCCTTGCACATTACACACTGACACAACAGAAGTATCTAATTAGTAGTAATAATTTTTAACATACTCTTCCATTTTGTTCAATTCCTTTCATGTTTACTCTAGACATGAACCAGACGTTTGGCGGCTTGTCAGGATAATCTGCTCCACATTCAATGCGAAGCTGATACATTCTGCCTTCATAACACGTCTACAGCAGAAGAAAAGGGACACAAAATAAATCCCAAGAAGTCCAAGGCAGAAACATGAAATCCTAAGAAGTTAGATAAACAGAGGTTGTTTCCAGTCTATTGAAAAGAAATAACTAATAATAATATTATAATAATAATAATAATAATGTTAATAATTATAAGCCCAGTAGCACTGGGCTTGATCTTATTACGGACTAAGGCGCTGTCTTATTCAAACTTCCGGATATCATAAAGAAACTTGTTATCTCTTCCAGTGTCTAACTATAACAATTCAGTGTTTCAATGCCATTGTCTTCTACAGCACTTTTGCCATGCGTGAACTTGACGAGATGTAGCCGTTCCAGATAATTTACAATTTTCTCCAGACATTTTTTAATCCTGATGGATCATATATACCTCGGGGAAAAAATAATAACAATAGTAATAATAAGAATAATAATAATGATTATAAATAATAATAAATACAATTTATTGAGTGCCATAGTATGGCCAATGCTGATAAAAGGGAACTGTACTTGTACTGTTATGCACCAACTGCAGGCAAGTATGGTGCAAGTATCAGCATATACTGTAGACTATAAAAACAATGTTATTGCAATCTCGATATGTGTGACTGTGCAGAGATAACCCAGACTAAGTTAGAAAAAAATTTTAAAATGAGGTTAATATTGCATTGGATTTGGTTGGAGAGCTGATTAATATGGCAAAACCTTCGTGTTCTTAAAAAAATAGTAAAAATTTTATGTGTTTTAATGTGTACATCCTTAACCTAACTGTTTTAGAAATGTCACAAGTTAAATTTTAACAGAATTCAGCTCTCGACGGCATAAATTAAATTTCAAACGTGAAAAATTAGTTCTAGAGCTGAACCTTGCAACTAACTTTGCAACCAATATAACCTAACAGAAGTTTTAACTAACTCGGGCTGGTCCAAGAATCATTCCATTCCAGATTCTAAGATCCATGTCATCTTCATTTTCCAGACCCCAGCTGACACTGCCATCTCCAGAGCCTTTCTGACCTTGCTCAAGCTCTTCTAGAAGCCGAAAGTTGCGAGGTACTTGAACTGGAAGCCACAACGCAAAACAAAATAAACATATGCCGCCGCAATAATATGTCGAACTGTATCATCCAATTTGACAGTTAATTCAGTCATCGTAACCTGTAATAAGAAGTTCTCAAAAGGCGCTATATAAATATTCAAGCACCCTGCGTTTTGCATTGTACATTGGCAAAAGTGAATACTATTAACACTATTAGCCCTATTACATAACATAATGCGTCCCGACAGAGATAAACCGGGTCTATAAACCTTCACATACAATCAACTTCGGAAAACAACTGCAGCACAAAAGGTTAGTTAAATAGATATCATATTGCCTCTAGACATAAACCAGACGTTTGGCGGCTTGTCAGGATAATCTGCTCCACATTCAATGCGAAGCTGATACATTCGGCCTTCATAACACGTCTACAGCAGAAGAAAAGGGACACAAAATAAATCCTAAGAAGTCCAAGGCAGAAACATGAAATCCTAAGAAGTTAGATAAACAGAGGTTGTTTCCAGTCTATTGAAAAGAAATAACTAATAATAATATTATAATAATAATAATAATAATGTTAATAATTATAAGCCCAGTAGCACTGGGCTTGATCTTATTACGGACTCAGGTGCTGTCTTATTCAAACTTCCGGATATCATAAAGAAACTTGTTACCTCTTCCAGTGTCTAACTATAACAATTCAGTGTTTCAATGCCATTGTCTTCTACAGCACTTTTGCCATGCATGAACTTGACGAGATGTAGCCGTTCCAGATAATTTATAATTTTCTCCAGACATTTTTTAATCCTGATGGATCATATATACCTCGGGGAAAAAATAATAACAATAGTAATAATAAGAATAATAATAATGATTATAAATAATAATAAATACAATTTATCGAGTGCCATAGTATGGCCAAGGCTGATAAAAGGGAACTGTACTTGTACTGTTATGCACCAACTGCAGGCAAGTGTGGTGCAAGTATCAGCATATACTGTAGACTATAAAAACAATGTTATTGCAATCTCGATATGTGTGCCTGTGCAGAGATAACCCAGACTAATTTAGAAAATTTTTAAAAAATGCATTGGATTTGGTTGGAGAGCTGGTTAATATGGCAAAACCTTCGTGTTCTTATAAAAAAGTAAAAATTTTATGCGTTTTAATGTGTACATCCCTAAGCTGTTTTAGAAATGTCACAAGTTAAATTTTAACAGAATTCAGCTCTCGACAGCAAAAATTAAATTTCAAATGTGAAAAATTTAGTTCTAGAGCTGAACGATGCAACTAACTTTGCAACCAACATAACAACCTAACAGAAGTTTTAACTAACTCGGGCAGGTCCAAGAATCATTCCATTCCAGATTCTAAGATCCATGTCATCTTCATTTTCCAGACCCCAGCTGACACTGCCATCTCCAGAGCCTTTCTGACCTTGCTCAAGCTCTTCTAGAAGCCGAAAGTTGCGAGGTACTTGAACTGGAAGCCACAACGCAAAACAAAATAAACATATGCCGCCGCAATAATATGTAGAACTGTATCATCCAATTTGACAGTTAATTCAGTCATCATAACCTGTAATAAGAAGTTCTCAAAAGGCGCTATATAAATATTCAAGCACCCTGCGTTTTGCATTGTACATTGGCAAAACTGAATACTATTAACACTATTAGCCCTATTACATAACATAATGCGTCCCGACAGAGATAAACCGGGTCTATAAACCTTCACATACAATCAACTTCGGAAAACGACTGCAGCACAAAAGGTTAGTTAAATAGATATCTCATACATCATCTTTAATTATAGAAAATTTATCTAAACCAGTTAACAGGCTTGTGGCTGAACACATTAACTAAATTCAGCAAAATTTCTAAATCACTATCTAGAACAAATTCTCCACCTGGCGCCGCCATCTTTGTAAGTATGTCACTCGCAAGTTGTCGCTACACTATAACTAACAGTTGACAGTAAGAACTGGGACATCCAGTACCTACTGTAGTAATTTGGCCTTCTGCGGATGACTATGGTCTTATCTAGGTTAGTCCCGTACAAGTTTTACGACACTTCATAGTGCCACCTACTAAGTTCTGTCAAATTTCTAACGTGTTGCAACACCGTTGCCTGCTTGAAGAAGAGCCTATACCAGCGCATCTCTGATGAAAAACTCCTGTAAATAGGCCTGAATATGATAACTTCACGATAAATTTGAATTCCATCGCACCTTGATCGCGTAAATTCTTGAGTTTTCTCTCAACCTTTTTACAGGATTTAAGCAATAATAAGTTATGCTGTTTTAAAACGACTTGGCTGTAGTTATCTGCTTGAAGAACTCAACAGAGCAGAGCAGTGCCTAACAGAGAATGAGAATAAATTAGATGGAAAGGAACCAGAGGAGAAATGAGACGGCGAGAACAAAAATGGGTGGAAACTCGACGGACATTTAAGGCATCTGATATCGATCGACTCCTACAACGTAGAAGTAGATACTTGCATCCTTGAACTTTAGTAGCATCGAATGGGACGAGGCCGCTGACATCGGTCTCTATACCTTACCCCTTTCGGGATTTTGTACTATTTTACTGAACGCAAATGAAGAATATCGCACATATAGCAAAATAGGAGCACGTTTTAAATGCGTCTACTACAAACTGAACACTGTATATAATAAATATAAAGTTTTTAAAGGAATTTTGTCGCTTCCAGGGTCGTTGAGGGCCGCCTTACTTGACTTTCAGTGTACCTGGCTCCCCAATGTGTTCAAAATATGCGGAGACTACGACATTCCCGCGCTTTTTTCTCCCCACGAAGTGCGACTTGTGTAAGTAAAAGCGGTGGTGAAGGATTTCACCCAACAAATTAATTGTAAAATGAGTAGGTGGAGGCCATACCACTGGTCGCTATATAAAACCATGTACATTTACATGTACATTTACATTTATGTAACTTACCTGAACAAGTCTATAGGCCTTAATTGTCTATCGCCTCAGACATAGGCCTATACCTGTAGGACTAACCCAACCTCGATGATAACTGAGCTTGCTTCTAACTATACAAAGATTCATAATATGCATGATTAGCCTCGGCCTTGATTTGCTTTCATTCATTTCTCGACTGAGACTTTAATGAACTTGTTTCCGGCTGCGCCATTGTTTATCGTTAAGTTCTGTTGGCATTACGCCATTGCTTCAATTGTAAGCCTTTAATTCTTCCTTTAATTCTTCCTTTAATTCTTCCTTTAATTCTTCCTTTAATTCTTCGTGGTCACAGAGATTCCGCGAGCATTCACTGAAATGCAAATGTTCCTACAGACACCTGAATATCAATTTAAAGACTTTTCAAGTTACCGTATACGCTGACTTGCGGAGGAGTAGTTGGAGGAGCTTCAGTAAATCCAAGCTGAAGACACGACTCTGTAATAGTATTCCTATGCTAACCAACTCCAGGAATAAGTTAATTCAAACAAGAAAGCAACATTTTTGGCCGGCATTGAGTCGCTGGCCAAGCGACACCTGCCAAAGTATCAGGTTACAGGGTGCCAAATCTGTCAATCGCCACGTACCTTTTGTGAGTTCTATTCCTCGAATAGGCAATATATAAATGTTCTGAATGAATGAAGAAATGAACTGCTCGCGTTCTGTCAGCTGAGGCCATTTCGTAAGCTTTTAGTTCGGTCAGCTGAGGCCATTTCGTAAGCTTTTAGTTCGGTCAGCTGAGGCCATTTCGTAAGCTTTTAAATCAGTTGAGGTCACTCAGAAGAGAGTCGATAAACCATATCCAACACCACGGTTAGCTTTCCAAAGTCTAGTAGATACAGCTTCATAAACTGACAGTAAGTCAAGCGTAGCACATTTAATCCAACTCATGCCAATTTCATTTATAAAGCGGCAACAAGTCAAGCGTAGCAAATTTATTCTCACTCGCGATTTTCATGTAAAAAATTGTAATAAGCCAAAGTCAAACACAGCAAATTTATCTCAAGTTGAATATAATATATTCTTGCAGACTGACATTGTGTATGACACAAACATGTGGTAAGTGACGGTTATTTTGTAATCTCTCAGTCAAATGAAAAGCATTCAGTAATCTTTTTCTTAAAAAATCTTTCCTGTATTTTTTATTTTAAATGTTATTAAATAGGGAGGAGATTTGTTTCTGTGAGGTACAGTTTTGTTTTTATTATAGTTTCAATATAGTTTGAAGTATTCAATTTTTTCGATTTTAGTAGGCCTATGTGGTTGTCAGTCACCTTTACAGGGGTCAGTGCGATAAGGCCAGACCAGGCTTATTAATCTGACGTTAGAACTTTTATAGCGCCATTATAAATATACTATGCATAAATCGATGGCACAAATAATAATAATAATAAATAGTAACAAAAAATAGTAATAAAATTACGTCAATAAATAATAAAACTATGTTCATAAATAATAATTACAGGAGTAACTCTTCTGTGATATTAAATAGCCTAAGACTCAATTGTTTAGTTTACTTTTTGAAAAATCAACGAAACAACAGAACATAGCAGTTTAAAACATTGAACAAAAAGTAGTACATCGTCTTAAGTTACACTTTTGGATCGGAAAAAGGCTCTATATAAGTGAATAAATGCGCAACGAAAAGTAACCGCGTTTTAACTGTACGTATTTCAGCTTGAAATTGCTGAGCAGAAGCTTATACGACACGGTCTGTTAAACGACTCTCAAGTCCACCCTGAAGAACGAATGATGGCCTGCCAAACCCACGCGTGTGTCGAGTGCGCCAAAGTGAGACATTCAAACTCAGGTTCGAATCCGTTTTACGCCCAGAAAATTGAAGGAGGAGGATTCGGGCAAACAAGAGAGGTGCATACGTACCTTTCGTACCCGAATCACTTTCTACCGGTCGATAGTAGGCCTACGTCCGTCAACTTTCCGGATGACCAGAGCGGACTGTATAATCATTCCACAAAGCCGGACATCCAGAACATCTTCTCTCTTGCCTCATATCCTCTTCCTTTTTTCCCTCATGGTCCTCCTTCTGCTGTTGGTCCTCCTTGTCCTAATAGTCCTACTATTGAGTCTCTTCGTCCTACTGGTCATCCTTGTCCTGATTGTCCTCCAGGTCTCGCTTGTCCTGTTGGCTTTCGTTCTCCTTATAGTCTTGCATGTCCTGCTCCCTCTCTTGTGGACAGTATGGGCCACCCATATGGGCAACCCTTCCTGGATATTCCCAATATGGGGTACCAATATGGGCAACCCTTCCTGGATATTCCCAATATGGGGTACCAATATGGGCAACCCTTCCTGGATATTCCCAATATGGGGTACCGATATGGGCAACCCTTCTCGGATCTTCCCAGTATGGGCCACCAATATGGGCAACCCTTCCTGGATCTTCCCACAAACCAGGACTGGATCCTTCCGAACTGGACTGAATCGCTGGCAAAAGACTTCAACAACCATCAACTCAACGCCCCCACGACCGGTAAGAATATCTCCGTTCCACTTGCATTTGCACGTAGGTTGGGGCTTCGAATCCCAACCAAAAAAAAATATTTCAAGATTTCTGCTTGACTCGCGCCGTCTTGTGAACTCAGTTATAAACTGGATGCATCGAATGCACAATGTCGATGTGAAGATCATACGGCGGGAATGAGGACTGACTGATATGCCGAGGGTAAGAAAATTAAGTCGTTGTAGCTTGATGCCTGAGTTCCTCTCGGGATTTGACCTAAATTAAATGACTTACCCTAATTTGTCTTCAATCATTCATTCATTTTTCATTCGTTCATTCATTTTCTTTCATTCTTTTCTTTCATTCTTCCATTCATTCATTCATTCATTCATTCATTCATTCAATCAATCATTTATTCATTCACCTGTTTGCCTATGTATCTGTTCCTCCATTTATCAGCTTGTCTATGCGTGGGTGTATATTTCTCTGTCTTTGTATATATGTTTGCCGTCCTGCCTTTTGTTCGTCTGTTTCTCTGCCTGACTCGTTCGTTCATTCATTCATTCAGTCAGTCAGTCAGTCATTCATATCATGTGTGTCTGTGTATCTGACCGTGTGCGCTTCTCAGTCTGCTTGTTTCACCGCCTGTGTATACGTCCGTCCTTTTCTTTGTCAGTCTGTTCGCCCTTTTGTTCGACTCTGTGTCTCAGTCTGTCCGTATATCTTTGCGTGCGTTACCATAGGTTGTTCTGTGCTGTAGATGATCGTGGGTCAGCTGTTGGTGGTGGTCGTGGGAAGTGGGATGGGCGCCAGTGTGTCGGCTGTGGGGTCACATCGACGCCCCTATGGAGGAAGAACCATCTGCGTCAGGTCGTCTGCAACGCCTGTGGTCTGCGCGAAAAAAAGCACGGACCACGACAGCGCAGAACATCGATGGTCTGTCATTCGCCTCTTGAGAGGAGAGTTCTTAAAAAGGCGCTAAATGAATGAATAAAGACATATTCAGGGTTGAACACATACGTACTTAAGTAATCACGCGTGTACCCACCAGAAGACTCGCGCTCAAAGACGCCGTGACGTACGCGTTAACCAATGCAGATATGCCAGGAAAGATAACATTGCTTGTCTCTTGGAACAATCTTCCGGCAAACATAAGGGGGTTAATTCTATAGACGGAGTTTGCCCACAATAGTAGTAGTAGTAGTAGTAGTAGTAGTAGTAGTAGTAGTAGTAGTAGTAGTAGTAGTAGTAGTAGTAGTAGTAGTAGTAGTAGTAGTAGTAGTAATAGTAGTAGTAATAATAATAATAATAATAATATCGGACTCCTAACCGGTTCTAACAAGAAGACGATGAAGACGTTTTCGATGACAGTTTGAAAGATTTTGAACTCGTGTTTAAAATTAAACGTAATCTTTGTAAATAAACAAGTGTTTTATAGAAGATGTTTTGCTTTATTTTGCAGTTATTACTTCAACTTTAAACTATATTAAGTTTAAATAAAAGGACAGAGGAAAATCAACAACAGCAGAATAATCACAAACCAACAACACACTTCAAAATAACGAAAATACCTGCAGACAATACGAATCCTGAAATCAATACAAGTGTTAAACAGTGCGTTTACACCGAAATGCAGGAACTTCAGTCACGCCTACACTAGATTTCACAACTGCTGAGTGAATCGACGAAAATTAAAACGCAAATTTAGCAAAATTGCAGGGCGAATCATCAGGAGAAAAGAGAAAATAAAACGGAAGTAGAAATAATTTATGCAGCAACAAAAACAAAGTTTAGTTTAAGAAATTGAAATTACCGTAAAACTGCATGAAATCAAAACGCAAGACAGCAAATGAATTCTTTCCGATGAAGCAATCCGTATCTTGCTTCGTAATTGAAATCACAGATTTTGCTTGCTTTGTTGAAGCAAATGTAGATGTACTGGCTTTATAAAGCGACCCCCAGAATTGCGATAGTTTTCTGACCCATCATACAAACTCATCCACCGCTTGAAATTTCTGCTTCGGCCTTTCACTCAAACCTCAAAACATTCCTCTTTCACAGATCGTACCCTGACACCCTTCTTCCTCTTATCTCTCTCTCCTCTCCAACACCAAACACCCCCCCCCCGTAGCTGCCACGCTGTCTCTACGTCTGACGTTTGGATCTTGACCTGGAACCGAACCCTTTTACCTATCGATTTTGTTTTGACTGAGCGCCTGTAAATAAGCTAGTCCCTGCGGCGCGGCTTTCGTTGGGCGCTGTAGAAATCTCGGAATTACGATTACGATTACGACCGTGTAGCCTCGGATATGCACTTTTTACAATGAATTTATCGGGTGAGATCCTTTACCACCGCTGCTCTGCTTAGTCCATGCAAGTGCCTCAACCCCACGGGAAAAGAGCTTGCAAGGATAAACTGTAAAGAAATAAAAATGAAAAGAACAAATGTTACTAAATCAAAAACTCGAAGTAGAACAACTAAGCCTATAAAGACTGTCAAAACAAGAACCAATGTAAACAGAACCATCTGTCAGAACGAACATAACATCCAGGTGTCCAAACACCTGCTAACGGGAATAGCCGTAAATTTGACAAACGTCAAAACAAGAATGCCTGTCGAAAGTGAACAACTGCCAAAATCATTAAATAAGGTAAGGTCAAGTAATCATTCATTTATTATGCGCCTATATTATAATATCAGAGGCGTAGTCCGGTACCTTAGTTTACCCAAGGGGCTAAATGCTGCAGTGCCTCTATATTTGGATTGAAGTGAGTTACTGTATTTATGTATGCATGCATGTATGCATGTATGTATGAATTTATGTATGTATGAATGTATGTATATATGTATGTATGTATGTATGAATTTATGTATGTATGTATATATGTATGTATGTATGTATGAATGTATGTATGTATGAATGTATGTATATATGTATGTATGTATATATGTATGTATGTATAAATGTATGTGTGTATGTATGAATTTATGTATGTATGTATCAATGTGTGTATATATATATGTATGTATGTATGTATGTATGAATTTATGTATGTATGTATATATGTATGTATGTATGAATGTATGTATGAATGTATGTACGTATATATGCATATACGCATGTATGAAGACACTTAATATAGCGCCTTTTAGTAACCTCCAAAAAGCGCTGCAAACATAACTATCTAACTGATCGAAACAAGAGCGTTTTATGAAAGTGTTCCTGCTTGACCATAGTCATTGGTAATTGATAATGTAAAGTAATAAAACTGGGATTTTCAAAAGTAGCTTTTAGGGTTTCTTAGTAGGAAAAATATTCACAATATCTTCATCGTTTAACGAAGAAATAACTGTATTAAGTTTCCTTTTTATTGTTGAAATAAATAATAACCCTTGCCCGAGAGTGGAAGCCAGTGGGAAAGAAGCAAGAATTCTAAGACCGTCTGTCCTTGCAGGGATTTCAAATATCCTGCGCTCGTATGCAAAGATGTTTAAGCACAAAGGTAATTAATTAATCACAGTAGGGTGGTACAACCACTGTTAAACTGTGGTAACAGACAGAAGGGCATTGTAGGGCTTTCCTTGCGGCTCACGACTCCCATGGACCATGAGTTCCTGGACCGTCGTGAAATCGTCGAGGGCCTTCTTCGCCTTGTGCCGCATGTTCTTGCGGTGACCGAGTTCGACGGCGTTCAGCTCCTTCCGCGCCTCGAACTTCTCCCGGTTGCTTTCCATCTGCTGCTGGAGCAGCATCTCCTTTTGGCGCTTGTGGTTGCGCGCTTTCTCCAGATGGCGTTTCCTTTCCTCTTTACTCCAGTACCGTCCGATCTTCAGCTCGCTTGCAGCATCGTCGTCCGTCGTCAGGCCGCATCGTTCCTCGGCCAGCTTCCTTGCTCGCTCCTTGAGGATGCGGTTTCGAACTGGGCGCCGTGTGATGTACCTCGAGCCGTCCGCTCGCCGCTTCACCACCCATTCCATCTCCGCACTGCACCTCGACGACCCCCCAGCGACGGATGGAAGTCCGGAAGCCCCGGAGTCAACGTTCGATGCCGACTGCTTTGCCCCTTTCGGCTTTGACGGTGAGGGCGGCGTCTTGGTTGAGTCGGTGTTTCGAGGGGGAGTCCATCGCGCAAGCTGCTGCTGAAAGAGATTCTGTTGGACCATGATCGTGTGTTGTAGATTGGCCTTGTTCGTGTACATGACGTCGATGTACTGATTGTACAGAGTCTGCAGCGACTCGACTCGGTCGTGGGTCTGTGATGTGCGGCTCGTGCTTCTTGCACGCTTTGAATCTCCGCCAATACCAGAATCTTTAGCAGTTTCTTCGGACATTGTTGTAGCGCCACTTTGGTCCAGTCTGAGGCAAGAGTTTGCTCTTTCCGTCGTGCAGTCGTCCGTGTCCAAAATATCTTCTGACGTCCTTAGCAGTTCAAGAGCTGCGGCCGGCGTACTCCGACAACTTTCTCCCGTATTGTACGCGCTCGTCTCCTGCTCCGACGAACCGCGACCGGCTGGGCTCCGCTTCGGTGACGTCTTCATGTGCGACGGAGCGGAAACGGTCGCTTGACTCAGCTGTTCGGAGGCCATATGCAGCTGGCGGATGTAGTCCAGTCGCGTTCCCATGCGAGGAACGAGCCGAGGACTCCGAAGTACGTCGAGTTTCGAAACCTCGCCGAGAGGAGCAGTACAGTCGGGTCTGTGCGCGTTCATGATCTCCTGGTACTGCAGCTGGATCATCTGCATCTCGCGATTGAGAGCCTCGATTTCGGAGTCGGTGTTGACCACCGCATCGCTGCTGGCAAGACGATGTGTCCTAAGACCGACGTCTGACGGTTTCTGGTTGTTTTTGACGTGGGATTTGGGTAAGGCCAGTGCAGGGTCTTCGGCTGCCTCTTCTCTCTGTCGAACTGGAGGTTTACGTTCAAGCTTCAGGCATTCCGTGCTCGTACTGTTATTGACGTAACAGGTTCCCTAAAGGAAATTAGAAAAACAGAAAGATTCCTAAAACAAGAATAAATAAAAATAATAAATAAAAATAATAATTAATAAATAAATAACTAATAAATGATTAATAGGTAGAGAATAAATATTACTTTCATAACAGATTCTCAATAATTTAAAAGAACGATTCTCCATTCGATGGATACCCATTATTATGTGCCTTTGAGAGGTACCTAGTGGCGCTATACAAAAGTTCACATACATAGTTACATTACACTATATTGCATTGTTTTTACAATTCAGCCAAAATATCTCCTAAACTTCAGTTACCATACCTAACCTTTCCTAACCTTACTCAAGATATTGCACCATTAACTGCTTTGTTGCAGAAGTGATGCTATTCGAAGGAATAAAATTTACTTTACCATATACTTTTGAGGCAGACCTGGTTAAAGGGTACAGGTTGTGGTAATGGTCTGTTCTGTGAGTCAACTCCTTCGAGTTTGCTGCGAAGGTCATCGATGCTGTGGTAGATCTCTAGGAGCCCGTCATCCATCTAAACCAATTCAACATCTCCACATTTAGCAACAACAATTCTTCAATAGTCCATCGTCTTGCAACAAAATATTCCCAAAAGGTGCTATAAAAATGCCTGGTTATATTACGTTACAAAACTGAAAACAGATGCAGGTGGTAATTTGATCTTAGAAGGAGAAGAGCACCCCCTTAAGGTAACCTCAAAACGTCGCAATAGATAGATGGAGTGTTAATAACAGCTATAGTAGCAGCACGGTAAAATGACAATAGAACTACGCTAACTTGGTAATACAAGGATGGATGGTAACTGAGTTGATAATATTGCTAATAATTAACTAATTAGAAAATAAGATGAAGATGAGTTGATAGTTAGAGGCTCACAATTTAAGGATAATTAGATGATAAGTTCAGCTGACAATAATCGTCAAGTGTAGATGGCCGTATTTATGTATATATGTATGTATGCATGTATGTATGTATGTATGTATGTGTATGTATGTGTATGTATATATGTATGTATGTACGTTTGCACCTGGACATTAATATAGCACCTATTGAGGACCTCTTGAACTTGCTGAAACAGGGATACCAGGCAGATTGAAGTATGGAAGACTGACAACGATAAAAGTGGAATGAATTCCATATTTGTTCTTCCCTTTCTCTTCTTTGCAACAAAACACCAGCATCTTCCTGGTTTACCACCATCTTCCATCCAAACGTCAGCGAGAACAACCCTACCTCCTTCCCTCTCTGTGCCCTGCCTTCCTCCCTCTCTCCCTCCCTCCCTGTCTCTGTCTCCCTACATGCCATCCTGAATACATTCCTATCCGCCTCCCTGCCTGCCTCTCTTTGCCTCCCTGCTTGACTTCCTATCTGCCTCTGTCTGCCTCTCTGACTCCCAACCTGCCTCCTCTCTTGCCCCACTGAATGCTTGTCTGCCTTCCTTCTTATCTGCCTCTGTCTGTCTCCCATATGTCTACCCATCTGCCTCGTTGCCTGCTTACCTATACGCCTCCCTATCTGTCTTCGTATCTGCCTCTGTCTGCCTCTCTGACTCCCAACTTGCCTCCTCTCTTGCTCCACTGAATGCTTGTCTGCCTTCCTTCTTATCTGCCTCTGTCTGTCTCCCATATGTCTACCCATCTGCCTCGTTGCCTGCTTACCTATACGCCTCCCTACCTGTCTTCGTATCTGCCTCTGTCTGCCTCTCTGACTCCCAACCTTCCTCCTCTCTTGCCCCACTGAATGCTTGTCTGCCTTCCTTCTTATCTGCCTCTTTGTCTGTCTCCTATATATCTTCCCGTTTGCCTCACTGCCTGCTTACCTATAAGCCTCCATGTCTGTCTGCGTATCTGCCTCCATATGTCCCTTTGGCACCCTGCCTGTCTCCTGACTGCCAATCTTTGTCCGTCTCCTTGTCCGCCTGCTGCTCTGCCTGCAGGCTGCCACGGCTAATATTTTCCACTTAGCTAGGCACATTTTCGCGGCGGATGAATGAATCCCAGGCAGGAAATATTAACCGGGCCGACGAAGAACGCGACGCCTTCCATTACCGGAGATAATATCGCTGCCGAGATCCGTTCACGGCTTCACCGCCGGACACGACTTGCGACTTTTCCCGAGCTTTCACGCACGATCCATCATAATTAATGGAACGCTGTCCGACTTCAGCGTGTCCTAACCTTCATGTCGAATTTCCCTTTCACGTATTTAGGGCTAATCCCTGCAAGACCTACCCCCTCTGGACACGAGCAATGTGCGCACGAACGTCTTTATCTGGACACGAATTCTGATTTCATCTGTCAAGATGACACGAGCAGAAGATGATTCGAAAGCACGAGATGGACTGTTGCTGCATCAGCTACAGCTCCGATCCGTTTGAATAGAACCTGTTAAGAACCTTTCTTAGCGCTTATGACGGGTACCGGAAAATGCATTAAGAAGGCATTAGCTCCCTCTGCCGAGAAAGTGCAGTAAGAAGGCGTTAGTATCCACAAGTGAGTTGATATGCGAAATGGAAAAAGCAAGAGCAATTATTTTTCTCAGGGTTACATTCTTAGAAGCAACATCTGTTAAAAGCATCCAGATACTAGAGTCGTTCGACCCCCTTAAAGACATACTGTCATAAAACCAGACAGCAGACTGGCTTTTATAGAAACAGAATAATAAATTTAATATTGAATTTAATAAAATACAGTAAAAACAATAATAAATGCAGTAGAGTACAATGAAGTAAAACATAATCTAAACTATTGTAATCGTAATCGTAAGAATTCTACAGCACCTAACAAAAGCTAAGTCACGGGATCCCGTTTATTCACAGGCGCTCAGTCAAAACAAAATCTATAGGCAGATTCCAGGTCAAGATCTAACAGTCAGGCAGGCTGACACTACACTTTCTGACCCATCATACAAACTCATCGATGCTCCACCGCTTGCAATTTCTGCTTCGGCCTTTCACTTAAAACTCAAAACATTCCTCTTTCACAGATCGTACCCTGACACCCCTTCTTTCTCTTATCTCTCTCTCCTCTCCAACTCCAATACACCATTCTCCACAGCTGCCACGCTGTCTCTCCATCTGACTTTTGGATCTTGACCTGGAACCGAACCCTTTTGTCTATCGATTTTGTTTTGACTGAGCGCCTGTAAATAAGCTGGTCCCCGCGACGTGGCTTTCGTTGGGCGCTGTAGAAATCTCGGAATTACAATTACGATTACAATGTATTACAACACTATGCAATACAATACAGTGCTGAAGAAACAATACAGCGGTGTCAATTACGATTACAATTACGATTACAATGTATTACAACACTATGCAATACAATACAGTGTTGAAAAACAATACAGCGGTGTCAATTACGATTACAATTACGATTACAATGTATTACAACCCTATGCAATATAATACAGTGTTGAAAAAACAATACAGCCCACCGCAATACAATCCAATATAGGCCTAATACAAGACGGTTGGCAAATGACCTGAATCGCAGGCCGGGCGACGAGCAGAGTGATGGTCGATTTGCTTTCTGAAAACATCCGAATCGCCTCCTGTCTCGTGTGGACATCGCAGCCATTAATCTGGAAAAGTCGAAAATGATGGATTACTCCGGCAATGTAAAGACAAATATTCATCCCAATGCAATTCATCGTCCATGAAAAATTCCTCCCACGGGACTCGGCTCCATGAATCAAACATATGATACTCGTATTTCTTTGATATGGATTCACTAATGTCATCGCTCAAACAATAATAAGCAACAAATTAATCACTGGTTTGTATGGAACTAACACCAGAAGAAATGTAGTAATTAATGGGGTTAGCATGCAGTAAAAAATAATGAGGTCGGAGTAGAGTAAAAAATAATGAGGCCAGAATAGAGTAAAAATAATGAGGTCAGGGTAGAGTAAAAAATAATGAGGTCAGAGTAGAGTAAAAAATGAGGTCAGGATAGAGTAAAAAATAATGAGGTCAGAGTAGAGTAAAAAATAATGAGGTCAGAGTAGAGTAAAAAATGAGGTCAGGGTAGAGTAAAAAATAATGAGGTCAGAGTAGAGTAAAAAATAATGAGGTCAGAGTAGAGTAAAAAATGATGAGGTTAGTGTACAGCAAACAAATAATAAGTTCAGAGTACACAACACAACAACAACAAGAATATACAATAAAAAAGTAAAAATATTAGTTAAAGAATAATTAGTTTAGTTAATGAGGTTAGTGAACTTAGAGTACGGTACACATTGATAGATCAAAGATTTGAAGACATTATAGGCTTCAGCAAGGCGTTAGCCTGTATGTTAATAAACAATAAACACACTCTGGTCAGACTTGTGAGTATCTAATCTAATCTAATCTAATCTAATCTAATCTAATCTGCAGACCACTAAAGACTACCTGAAATATATACGTACATGCATATATACGTACATAAATTCATACATACATTCATACATACATACATACACACATACATACATACAAACATATATACATACATACATTCATACATACCTACATACATACATATATACATACATACACTGATACATACATACACACATACATACATTCATACATACATAAATTCATACATACATGCATGCATACATGAATACATAACGGTACAATAACAAATACCAGTAAGTAGGTCGGTTGAATCTGTTAAAGATTATTGTATGACTATAATGTATGCTACAACATATTTTGGTGAAATGATCAGCTATAAAGACAACAGCATCAATTTTCTAATTGTTAGAAAATAAAAATAATTATACTATTATTACTGTAAAAATGCTAACATTAAGGAAACTAATCAAAGTATTTACAGTAGTTCAAAATCTATTAATCTAACAACCTATAATTGAAACATTTCACAAATCAAACCCTAACCCAAATCAGATGAAATTTTGACAAATGTAGGCCTTAATAAGTTCCCAGTGTCTAGTTAGCGAAGTCCTGATCAAAAGAGTTTGCCCCATTTTGACTCTTACAAATCAAATACGAATTTAACAGGGATAAAAATATTCCTACAGTCTAGTTATCTTGGTCAAAAGGGTGCGCCCTGTTTTGACTCTTCGCAAAACAAATGAGAATTTGACAAATGTAAAATAATTCCTGCGGTGCATTTGATGATGCGCTGTGAAGGGTCAAAATGGGCTAACCATTGCTGAACTGGCTGTCATTTAGAATTCCCCATCACGTTTACCAACTGATGTAGCTTCCACCAGCAGCAGCAACAGCCAAAGCCGCCATTTAATGCAGTGCAATTGATGAAGTGCCGCACGATAATGGAATGATGGGCAGCACGAATCAGAACCGATTTCCTGCGAAGAGCACGACTCGCAATCCGGCCAAATCACTCAATTTCAAAACGACATTGGCACATAATCGTCGGGGCCTCGCAAAAGCCACTCTACATTTGACCGCGGATTACGGCCTCCGGCGGCCGGTAAAGCACCCGGGATCTCGAAGTATTCGCGTTCATTTGCATCGGGCAACAGTTGCCATTAAATGGTGACAGAACGACGAGAGACGGTCGGAGAAAATCAAAGAAGCAAATTACATGTATGCCAAATGGAAAGTCGTTTGATGGACGGGCCAGTTACGGCATCCGATAAATAAAATCTGCACTGATCAGCCATGAATTACAATATGACATTGCAACTCGAAGTCCTGGCATCTGAACAGGAATTAATGAGCAATAACATAACATAACATAACATAACATAACATAGCATAACATAGCATAGCATAACATAACATAACATAACATAGCATAACATAACATAACATAACATAGCATAACATAACATAACATAATATAAACATAACATAATATAACATAACATAACATTACATAGCATAACATAACATAGCATAACATAACATAGCATAACATAACATAGCATAACATAACATAACATAACATAGCATAACATAACATAACATAACATAGCATAACATAACGTAACATAATATAAGCATAACATAACCTTACAAAGCATAACATAACATAGTGTAACACAACATAACGTAACATAACATAACAAAGCATAACAGAACGTAACATAACATGGGTTTTAAGTGATTCAGTTCACATTTGTGCGACACGGTGGTCTATCGGTAACGCGTTTGGTCAATGATCATGCTATTGCGGGTTCGACTTCGTGTAACGACCCTGCCTCTGCTACCAAGCAGTATAAGCTGGGGATTCCTGCGATGCATTGGCCGCATGTCCAGGACCTTGGGATACTTCAATTGTCGGTTCAAGGGCCTAAGGCCACATGCTAAGGAGGCTTGGAAATTGGAACATATGGGCCTCAATTTCTTGAATTGACCTGAGTCTCTTTCTACCTCTGAAGGAGACTGTTGGTAAGTATTAATTAAGTTAAGGATGACAGGGCAATTATTTTTCAGCCAGGGCAAGGAAAAGTGAGCCAAGGCAAGGCAAAGGTCTGGCAAGACAAAGCAAGGCTATGTATGCAAATCAACCCTTTCCCATTTTACCCCCAAATCCCAACCCCATCAAAAACTGATTTGATCAGACCTGACTCTATCCTCACCTGAAGAATTTGATCGCCCTCACGTATGCGTCCATCCTTTGCAGCGATGCCTGCTGGATCAACCTGCAGAACAATCATTCTTGCATTTATTATATTTATGAAGCGCCAGATCAGATTCGGAGTGCAAAGACATCGGATATCCTCTGAAATTTATATGCACCTTTTGGGGAACCTCAAAACATTAAGAAACATTAACAGACTGGAAGAGGTAAGTTTTCAGTTTAGAGCAAAAGATAGTCTCGGTAGGACAGTTGTGAACGTTATGGGGTAGAGAGTTCCAGATGGAAGAACCAGCAACTGCATGACCGTCGGCTAAAGACAATACGTGTGCCAAGAACAACATACTTTCCAGAAGATGCTGATATGAAGAGAGGATCGGCCTGTAACAGAGCTAGAGGGTGCAACCATGGCTGATAAGTAGGATGGCAAATGATTTATACCTGCATGCCTGTGTGTGTATGTATGTATGTACGTATGTATGTATGTATGTATATATGTATTTATGTATGTATGCTTTGTATATGATGAATGCCAGCTTGAAGTGATTATGCTCCGATACAGGAAATCAGTACAGAGAACAAAGAGCTGGGGTGATGTGGTCTCGGTACGGAAGCCCAAGACAAATCGTACAGCCTGGTGCATGACTCTGGTTAGAGCAAGCAATTTGCTGTTAAAGGCCATAAGTATAGAAATGCGGTTGTCAGATCTTGTCAGAATAAGGCCGTGTTCTGTTGTGCTGAATCTAGAACAGAGCGGAGCTGTTTGATCCTTCTTAGCTGAAGCAAGGATGTGTGAGAAGCTGCGTCTCTTTTGGGTTTAGAGAGAGAGAGAGAGAGAGAGAGAGAGAGAGAGAGAGAGAGAGAGAGAGAGAGAGAGAGAGAGAGTTGAGCATGACTTAAAGATCCTGAAGGGCATAGGAAGGGGAAATTAAAGAGGAGGAAGAAGAAAGCGACAGGTCAGTGTACTGTAGGAGCTTGGAGGAACAATACAACGAGCTGAGCTCAGATTTGTCAGAGTACATTTTGAGCATGACTTAAAGAACCTGAACAACATAAGCAGACTCATAGACGCATAGACAGACTCCAGATCCTGATGTTGTCAATGCAGGTGCAAAGTCTCTCTGTAACATCTGCGACCTCATTCACCCGGAAAATCGATGTATACAGCGTTTGGTATCATCGGAATGAAGGTGGATTTTTATGCCATGGTGAGAGGCAATGGCTGACAGCGCAAAGGTACAGACGATGCACAGAAGGGGCCCTAAGACTATACAGCTGCACACATATTTGCAATGCTTCTGGGAGGGACTAAGGTGTCATTCCTTCCTTCCTTCCTTCGTCATTCCTTCTTTCCTTCCTTCCTTCCATTCTTCCTTCCTTCCTTCCTTCTTCCTTCGTCATTCCTTCTTTCCTTCCTTCCTTCCTTCCATTCTTCTTTCCTTCCTTCCTTCCTTCCTTCCTTCCTTCCTTCCTTCCTTCCTTCTCTCCTTCCTTCATTCATTCGTACACTGATAGGCAATCGCAGCAGCACCGGATGAGAACTGTTGATACAATCGTCAGATACATAAATTATTTGTATTTCATTTTACTTCCTTCTTTTTTCCTGCTGTTTCGCTCTGCAGTGTTGGCAAATTGGCGCGTTCGAAAATTCGTCCAACAAGCCTGAAGCCTCATCTAAATTTTCATCTTTTTCGGATTGCTTATCACCCACAGCCTGTCTTTCGTTCTCTGGAGCATCACGACCTTCATTTGTTTTATCCGATGGATAATGGTTTTGGTTTATTTCGATTGATTCTTTTCTCTATACGATAACGGCGCTTTAAAACTTTCATTGTACTTACTATATTATACTTTACTATATAATACTATACTTAAAATTGTACTTACCTATTGTACTTTAAGAAATGTATTGTACTGAATGGCATTGAACATTGTATTGTATTGTGTTGTCTTGTATTGTACCTCTCCAATGTATATGTCCGTGACTTCGTCGCAGGCTGAACCATAGCAAAGCGTCAGCCCGACCTTCTGATCAGATCCCGTGCGATTTAACGTCACTTCCTGAACAGAAGAAAACACAAGAACATTCTGCACATGATGCCGACTGCCAAAGCAGGTTCCCATGTTATACTCTAATCTGTACTATACTTCTATAGCGCCCTCATATGAATAAGCGAGGCATCAGTAAAGTTGTGACACTCTGAGTCCAGTTATTACAGTACTTGGATGGGTTACGTTACGTGGAATATCAAGTCACTTGGCACCAGCTCCATCCTCCCTCTGTCTTTCATTAGTGGTTGAATGACAGAAGCAAGGTGGTAGATTGAAAAAATGTCCTGCTGTGTGTTTGATGTATGTTGTGTTTGTATGTATGTATGGATGTATGCATAAGTGGTGTGTATGGATGTATATATGCATGTATGTAGGTATGTGTGTATGTGTGCATGTATGTATGTTATGTGTTTGTATATATGTATGTATGTATGTACGTATGTATGTTGTGTTTGTATGTATGTATGGATGTATGCATAAGTGGTGTGTATGGATGTATATATGCATGTATGTAGGTATGTGTGTATGTATGTATGTTATGTGCTTGTATATATGTATGTATGTATGTATGTACGTATGTATGTTGTGTTTGTATGTATGTATGGATGTATGCATAAGTGGTGTGTATGGATGTATATATGCATGTATGTAGGTATGTGTGTATGTATGTATGTTATGTGCTTGTATATATGTATGTATGTACGTATGTATGTTGTGTTTGTATGTATGTATGGATGTATGCATAAGTGGTGTGTATGGATGTATATATGCATGTATGTAGGTATGTGTGTATGTATGTATGTTATATGTTTGTATATAAGTATGTATGTATGTATGTACGTATGTATGTTGTGTTTGTATGTATGTATGGATGTATGCATAAGTGGTGTGTATGGATGTATATATGCATGTATGTAGGTATGTGTGTATGTATGTATGTTATGTGCTTGTATATATGTATGTATGTACGTATGTATGTTGTGTTTGTATGTATGTATGGATGTATGCATAAGTGGTGTGTATGGATGTATATATGCATGTATGTAGGTATGTGTGTATGTATGTATGTTATATGTTTGTATATAAGTATGTATGTATGTATGTACGTATGTATGTTGTGTTTGTATGTATGTATGGATGTATGCATAAGTGGTGTGTATGGATGTATATATGCATGTATGTAGGTATGTGTGTATGTATGTATGTTATATGTTTGTATATAAGTATGTATGTATGTATGTACGTATGTATGTTGTGTTTGTATGTATGTATGGATGTATGCATAAGTGGTGTGTATGGATGTATATATGCATGTATGTAGGTATGTGTGTATGTATGTATGTTATATGTTTGTATATATGTATGTATGTATGTATGTACGTATGTATGTTGTGTTTGTATGTATGTATGGATGTATGCATAAGTGGTGTGTATGGATGTATATATGCATGTATGTAGGTATGTGTGTATGTATGTATGTTATGTGCTTGTATATATGTATGTATGTACGTATGTATGTTGTGTTTGTATGTATGTATGGATGTATGCATAAGTGGTGTGTATGGATGTATATATGCATGTATGTAGGTATGTGTGTATGTATGTATGTTATGTGCTTGTATATATGTATGTATGTACGTATGTATGTTGTGTTTGTATGTATGTATGGATGTATGCATAAGTGGTGTGTATGGATGTATATATGCATGTATGTAGGTATGTGTGTATGTATGTATGTTATGTGCTTGTATATATGTATGTATGTACGTATGTATGTTGTGTTTGTATGTATGTATGGATGTATGCATAAGTGGTGTGTATGGATGTATATATGCATGTATGTAGGTATGTGTGTATGTATGTATGTTATATGTTTGTATATATGTATGTATGTATGTATGTACGTATGTATGTTGTGTTTGTATGTATGTATGGATGTATGCATAAGTGGTGTGTATGGATGTATATATGCATGTATGTAGGTATGTGTGTATGTATGTATGTTATATGTTTGTATATATGTATGTATGTATGTACGTATGTATGTTGTGTTTGTATGTATGTATGGATGTATGCATAAGTGGTGTGTATGGATGTATATATGCATGTATGTAGGTATGTGTGTATGTATGTATGTTATATGTTTGTATATAAGTATGTATGTATGTATGTATGTTGTGTTTGTATGTATGTATGGATGTATGCATAAGTGGTGTGTATGGATGTATATATGCATGTATGTAGGTATGTGTGTATGTATGTATGTTATATGTTTGTATATATGTATGTATGTATGTATGTACGTATGTATGTTGTGTTTGTATGTATGTATGGATGTGTGCATAAGTGGTGTGTATGGATGTATATATGCATGTATGTAGGTATGTGTGTATGTATGTATGTTATGTGTTTGTATATATGTATGTATGTATGTATGTACGTATGTATGTATATATGTTGTGTTTGTATGTATGTATATATGTATATATCTAGACATTTAATATAGCGCATTTTAAAGCGCTGAAGAGCTACAACACTGTTTGTCGGGTTCAGACTTTCAAGAGTGTCAGAGAGAAATGCAATTTCGAAGAAGACCGATCACAACAAACCCCTCTAAACTAATAATAAGCGCTACACGAAAGCCTTAGGACAGCTGCACAGTAACAGGATCCACCCAGACACCCGTCGAACAACTGGGTCCAGCAGGAGAAGGGGTGGACGAAGAGAGAGGGGTGGGGGCCTCGATTCTCATCAGCAACCGATTCATGATGCTCCGCAGTTCTCCGTCGCGACGCGGCATCAAAATGACGACATCCGCTAATCGGATTGCACAAATGCAATCCAAATCACGTCGCCTGCTTCTTCGTAGGTAATACGTTGCCTTGGCAACTCCAGGTAAAGTAGCAGTGATAATCACTCCTAGCCGCACTTCCTGCTCACCTCCGTCTCTTAGGCTTACATCAGCGTTTTCCGCTGCCATTTCGCTACCTGACTCTAGTTTTAATCTCCGGTTGGCCACCTGTTGATTCTTCCTTTGTATGTAATCATGCATGTATGTATCCATGTATGTATGGGTGTATGTATGTATGTATGTATGTATTAATTTATGCATGCAAGTATGTAAGCATGTATGCATGTATACATGCATGTATGTATGTATGTATGCATGTATACATGTATTTATCTCTTATATCTATTTATCTCTTATTTATTTATTTATTTATTTTGATTTATTTATTTCTTATATTTATTTAAATATCATTTATTTATTTATCTCTTATTTATCTCTTTATACAGCATGCATGTATGTATGTATGTGTGTGTATGTAGATATGTAAGTATGTAAGTATGAATGCATGTATAATAAATCTAATTAATTACGGTCAACTTTACCTACACTGATTATCTTACTTTGCCTTACTTTGCTTCATCTTATTTTACCTTGCCTTGTTTTTGTCTTACCTTATTTTATATATTTCTTTATCTGTTTCTTTAGCTATTTCTTTATCTATTTCTTTTATCTATTTCTTTATCAACTTCTCCTAAATGAGCTACATCAATCTTCTCTATCGCATTTTATTCGAGCCTTGTATAAAGAAAATGACAAGTGTGTAGTCCTTCTTTACAGAGCAGGTGTTGAGTTTTCTTATCAGAACATAGCTAACGGCGTCGGTGGTTAAAAAACCACGAGGCAACAACAGTCGAAACACCCTGTAGCATAAGAAGACCACAGCAAAGCAATCAACAGACAGAAGACCGCCTGCATTAGCGCGATATAAACCAATTTATATTACCTTACAAGGGTCAAGTGATCCTCTCAACACCTGGAAGCCGTCGTCGAAGAATGCAGAGACGGGTTCTTAATTTTTCCGAATGCTGCTTCCTTCCTCCTGCCATCCATCCATACATCCATACATACATCCATCCACCCATCCAGCCACCCACCTATCCATCCATCCGCCCATCCATCTATCTGTCCATCCGTCGACCATCTGTCCACCTGTCCATTACTCTCTGGTCCTATATATCACAACGCAGGTGCCCATCGTAATTCCTGCCTAGACGGCTTCTCAAAGCCCTCCTGCGGTCGAAACCATCTTTGTCCGTTGCTGGGCGTGTTCGCCACCCGCACATTCCCAGCAGGAGCTCGGAAGCCGCACATAAGAAATTGGACTCCAAGCAAGACTGAGACGGCCAATCCGGCTTACCCTTCATTTGATTTGGGCGTACGCTGTTCAGTTAAAAGTACATAATGATATATGTATCAAGACGCTTAATATAGCGCCTTTTAAGTAGCTCTCAGAAACGCTGCACAAATGACTATCTTACTGATATAAACAAGTGCGTTTTAAGGCAGTTTGAAAATATCTACAGAATAGAGAACAACACAGGTTTCAGTGGCCCTGAAGACATTTCGTCAGTGTTAGAAACACTGAACATTGCCGGGAATGCTCGATAGCCAATCAATGTTCCAATTTTCAGTGTTTCAACTTTTAGTGTTTCAATTTTCACTGTTCCAATTTTCACTGTTCCAACTTCTAGATTTTCAATTTTCAGTGTTTCAATTTCAGTGTTCCAATTTTTAGTGTTCCAACTTTAGTGTTTTAATTTTCAATGTTCCACTTTTCACTATTCCAATTTTCAATGTTCCAACTTTATGATCTTTTTTAACTTTCCAGTTTCATCACGGCGTTTTCTGTTTCACAAATTCTGCGGGCAGCCCTCATCCAAAACAGCCGGAGGCAACTCAAATACGCCACCCCCCCCCCCCCCCCCAAATCAATGTAAGCCTCGTCTATAAGCCCACCCCCCAAGATCCACCCATGCCTACGCATTATCCGGTGTTCGGAAACCATGCAAAGGAAATTGGACTCCTGGCAAGAAAGGAAGCGTTTAGACCACGGCTGGTAAATAGGCAGACTCGAACGGGGGACAAAATGCAGCCTTAGAAAATCGCCGGAGCGCCGCCAAGCTGCAACAAGCGAGTATCGACTCGGAAAACGCTGGCTGTCTGGTTCGCATGAGCGCCCGCCCGTTCGCTCGAAAACGATGAATTCTCCGACTAATTGCACTAGTTACGGCTTCGCAATCAGACGCCGGTGGTTCGAAGCCCTCGTCTCCCGGCTGACGAATTGATTTGCTGTCGTCGCCAGAAACAGCTTCAAGCTTGCTTTGTTTGATGCTGAGACAACCTTTCTCGAAAATTACACGGAGCTTTCTCTTTGGGGAGGATTAGTGCGGTTGCGATTTGGAGTGTATCATGTCAACGGTGGGTATTGTGCTGCCCATCCCTGACGCAAATCAATATCCACCAGTCTCAGCGGAGTCGCTATAGGATACGAGCTGAAGTTTAAAGTAGCTCGTGGAAATCAGTAATCTGATACCTGCTAATCTAATCCCTCATTTTAATCTACTCCACGCTACTCTAGTCAAATCCCTCATTTTAACTACTGCACTGTACTCAGCTATACTCATATATAATTCATATAAGTGTATAGCTAATTCCTCATTTTAATCTCGTCCACAATAATCTAATCTACTTTAGCCAAATCTATTAGATTTCAGTGCAGGGCGGTGTCCAATCCAATCTAATCTAATAATTTCTACGTGTGCGCGGTAGCCGATTGGTTAGAACGGCCCTAACTCGGAGTGCATGGGTTCAAGCCTCCCCCGGGGCGGTTACTATGTAGGGACCTTCAACAAGTCCTTCACGTACAATTGTTCAGTCCCTCGATGGCCTGTTTCATTATCATGCATATACTTCTGAGCCTCGGAATAAGGGCAATGTCAAATACAGTTGTATTTGTATATATGTACGTATGTATGTATGTATGTATTCATGTATGTATCTATATATGCGTGCGTATGAATGTATATACGTACGTATATATGTATTTGCTATAGTATCAATTTTAGATTTCAATACTCATCAATCGATGGTCTTCGTCAAGTAATGTAAGGTAAGACAGCTCAGGTAAGGTATATAGTAATTTATTACATGCCTCTATAAGCAATGGTTCTCAGGCTTAGAGTGGATGAATATTTCGGCTGAAGCGCATATGCGACAACCAACGACAAGATAACCAGGAATGACAACATCGCCGTTGTCTTCGCTCATCTGATCGGGTGGTCTATTTGTTCACAGGGTTAGGACTACCCTGGAGGGGTTCTCATGCTGGTATCACCCCAAGTAGTTTGTTTTGTAAGATACGCTATATAAATTGATGAGTACAATACAATGCACTTAAGTGAAAGCGATACCAAAGCCACAATCCAGGATCAATCCAGAGTGCAAGCAGAATGCAACCTCACTCGAAATGGACTTTCAAGAGTGAAAGAGAGAAAGTCCAACGTTGATTTTCCAATCCCTTCCAAGTTTTCAATCCCCCTTGGTCGCATTCAGACTCTGCAGCGGTCACTTACTGGCTACATCTACTGGACACTGGTCAGCCGCTGCTGCTGCTGCTGCTGTTGCTGCTGCTGCTGCTGCTGCTGCTGTAAGAGCATCAAATGTCGTCTGAATCTAGACTGTATCAAGTGCAGATGCTGAAGCCCTTTGTCAATCTCTTCTGTTGATCTGATGTTGGATCAAACCGCAAAAACAACTGGACCAAGATGACAACATCGGTAATAATAACAACAATAATAGCTAGAATAAAAACGGTAACAATTATAAAAATATAAATTATTAATAATAGAAAACTTTAAAATGAGATTAACAGCAATACAAACAACACTAGAAATGATAGTAACAATAACAAACTATACCAAATACTTTAACAACTGTGTCAACAGTAGGAATAAATGCGAAAATGAACATATACATAAACAAATAAATAAACAAACAAATAAATAAACAAGTCAACAAATAAATAAATAAACTAAAAATAAATGATCAAATAAACAAAATACAAATAAAGAAGCAAATAAATAGCCGAATAAACAAACAAAATAATTAAAAAACACATAAAAAACAAAAGTAAGAGTTGAAAATAGTCACAGAAAGCATGTCTGCTTCCATTTTCTCATTTACACTCGTCGTTGACCATGGACTCATTCAAGAACCGCAGCAAATTTACAAAAAATAGAATTGTAACTAAACAACCGTTTTGGGCAAATCACTAAGTAGGCCTACTGCGTCTCCTATTTGGCAGAGAGAAAGGGAGAGAGAGACAGACAGACAGACAGACAGACAGACAGACAGAGACAGAGAGAGAGAGAGGGAGGGAGAGGGAGGGAGGGAGAGGGAGAGAGGAGAGAGACAGAGCGAGACAGAGACAAAGAGACAGAGAGAGAGACAGGCAGAGACAGACACAGAGAGACAGACAGAGAGAGAGAGGAGAGAGAGAGACAGAAACAGAGACAGAGACAAGATACAGATAGAGACAGGCAAAGACAGAGACCAAGAGAGAGACAGAGACAGAAAGATAGAATGCCTGACTGGCCAAAGTGCTGAGAGAGAGAGAGAGGGAGAGAGACAGAGACAGATACAGAGACAAGATACAGATAGAGAAAGACAAAGACAGAGACTAAGACAGAGACCAAGAGAGAGACAGAGACAGAAAGAGAGAATGCCTGTCTGGCCAAAGTGCTGATTAGAAGACCTGATCATCACCTGTACAGCCAGGCGAAAGCGTCTGTTCAAATGGCAAAGTAATTACTGCTATAAGCTCAGATCCGCCTCCTCTTCCTCTCCAATCGCCGCCTCTCCACCGTTTTCCTTATCCTCTTATATCAAGCTCCCCATAATCCTCATCTATCCTCATCCTACTCAATCTCCTCCTCTGTATATTCCTCCTCCACTCCAGCCTCCTATTCTTTATCTCTCCTGTCTTTCTCCTCAATCATCCTCTTATCCTCTTTCTCCTCCTCTTCAGTCTCCTGCTCTTCCTTCTCCTCTGACTAAACAATATCCAGCTTGTCCTCCTTTTCTTCAGTCTCCTTCTCTTCCTCTTAAATCTACTCTTGAATTCCATCCTCCCCTCCTCTTAGTCTCCTCCTCTTCCTGCTTTCTATGGATCTTTCCTCCTCCTTCATCTCAGCTTCCTCTTCCATTGCACTCTCTTCCTCCCACTCCATCTCCTGCTCCTCCTCATTATCCTCTTCATTACCATTCTCTTTCATTCTATCCTCCTTTTCTACAACCCCTACTTTTCTTCTCCTCCTCCTCCTCGTCCATCTCTCCTCTCCATCGAGTTCTCCTCATCCTGCTACTCCTTCCATCATCGTTGCTGCATATAAACCACACTATAAGAACTTAATTTCTGGTAACAACAGCCACTAGCGTGGCAGAACACTCAAAAGAACCCCACGCTAATGAAAACATCTTACAACCTACAATCAGACATTTACTGCAGCCGTTTACGAAAGCCAGATCTTGCTAACAGCCACGTCGACTACCAGACTACCATTATCAGACAATTAATGTATCCAAGAATTTGACCACACCGCTTCTAACCGCAACTGCCTGGATCAAACTGCGGGCAGGTAGAACCGAGACACAGCACAATCTGACAGCGACCACCGTTGAACAACTCGAATAAGAACCACGCGAACGTCAAAATATTTACAAAACACAAGAGTGGAGCTTGATGGATGAAAGAAAAATTGTGACCGAAATTCCGGCAAAGACTCCGAAATAAATCGACCAGCGTCTAGACGCAGACATATTTCTTCCCGAATGAAGTGCTGCACATTGAAGCGATGGCAAGTGACATGCGAACAATAGTCGGCGCGGTTTATTGATGAAACGACCGCTCGCTCAATAGACAATAGCTAGATTTCGTGGCTAACTAAGCGATAATTGCCAAACGTGAAACAACATACCCTATTATATCTTCGTTCGCAGACGTTTCTAGCGTTCCATCGACCGACCGCAAGGAAAATGCCACAGAAATGCCGTGAAAATGCCGAGAAAGGCATCTTTGCGACCATAGAGTGGAATATGCCGAGGAACGGGGAACAAAGGACGGTCGTGAGCGGTGAACAGAAACTGCGTCGGCGCTTGAGACCAGAAGATTGACAGGGCTTAGAGGAACTGATCGTTAGGAAGTGAAGAATGTAACAGAATGAGACAGACAGACACACACACACACATACACACAGAGACACAGATACACAGATAAAAGAGTAAAACCAGACTTAGCAGACCGAAAGATAAATAGAATCACATGCTCGTAGAAGGTGCTATATAAAGTCAATAGATAAAAAGAAAAAGAAAACAGACAGACAGACTGAATGACTGACTGACTGACTCACTCACTCACTCATTCACTCATTCATTCACTCATTCATTCACTCATTCACAGGCAGGCAGGCAGACAGACAGACATAGATTTATACATACATACAGACAGACAGAGACAGACAGACAGGCAAGGAGACAAGCAGAAAAGTAGGCAGAGAAATTACTTGCCACTGCTGCACATTGCACGTAACGTGTTGTGAAGAAGCTCATTTATGCAGACATTTATGAAGCGCCTTCGTGAGTTTCCCACGCAAAGACGCCACATAAATGTCCTGTTATAACATATAACTATGTGAAGCATGAAGTATAAATGACTCATGTGATGAATACCTCATATTCGAAGTCGATGGTTCGATTCAGTTCTTCCTCACAGTCCACTTCAGTTCCAAGGTCCAGTTCCGTGAGTGGAACCTCCATAAGTGACCTAAACAGTTGAAGAGTACACAACAGCTTTAAGATTCTCTGATATCATATGGGCCTGAAAGCCCTAAATACATATAAAACCCTTTTAAATTCTTCTGATTTTATAATAAATTTGAAATAATTTGAAATGAAATTTTGAAATAAAGCCCTAAATACCTATAAAACCATTGTAAATTCTTCTGATATGATTTGATGAGTTTGTACAGCCCTACATGTCTAGCTGAATTCTCAGATTTTGATCCTACAAAAACTAGTCTGAAAATGTTTGTCAGCAAGCTGTTGATGGCGTCCACATAATAATACTGTAGCTTTAGACGCGTGGTCCATGGTCCGGTTAGGCATTTATAAACGGCGACATATAAAGTAGGTGTGGTTTCAGATTGGTTCCGGGGAGAACGGCTCAGAAAAATATTGTGATTGGTTCACGTGACCGATGACGTCAGGTAATAGTTTTTTGCCACTTCGTCAAAATAATGCTTTGTTCTAATTATGACTGCACACGTACGGACTGCTTGGGTGAATGCTTGGGCTTCTATTTTATCCATCTCCTGAAATATTGTTTTGCATTAAATTTTGCTATCAAGACACAGAATACTTTAAAATTCGCTTAACTTTGTCGCGCCTTGGTAACAAAAAGTGGGCGGAGTCGGAACCGTTTTCGTCCCGGAACCGATCTCGCACTACCCCGGCGCCATCTCGTGAATAATATGAAAACAAACAGGGACTGAGAAGCAACTGAGGATTTCCCCAGAACGGATGGACATTTTTCCCGAACTTGCGTGCGGATAGTCTGCGGGGGACAGACTAGTTCAATTATTAATAACATAGTATATTTCAGATATGATATTGATCACGTGTTATTTCTTATGTGTAACGTCAATCAATGTTTGAAAATGAACATTTTAAAAAAGCTGAAAAGGTGGAATAATAAAGGGAACTGAATCCAACGGAATAAGGGAATTGGAGCGAACCAAATTGAAACGTTTGCACAATGAATTGGGCAAATAAACTTCGGACGTTTCTTCTCGTTATGTCGCTTTATTGGATTTCCGGAAATTTAAACACCGACAAAAGATGAAAGAAATCTGCCGCAAAAAGATCACGGATAGATCACCTCAAGTCTCCAGCTGTTCTGCTATCACCCCCTGTCTGTCTGTCTGCCTGTCTATCTGTCTGTCTGTCTCCGACGCATTTAGTCTGTTTCTCTCAATTGATCTTTGTCATTATCTAGTTTTTTAATGCACACGTCTGTATGTGTCTCTGTCTCCTGCTGTTTGTATTATATCTATCCCTTCTGACCCTACGTGTAGATCTGTCTGTCCGTATGTCTGTCTGTCTGTCCGTCTATGCTCCCTCCTTGCCTGTCTCATTCCATGACCATTATGTCCTTATCTTCTCTCTGTCTGTATGACCGTCCTCTCTCGTTCTCTTTCTCTCTTTCTCTGTCTCTTTTTCTCTGTCTCTCTCTGTCTGTCTCTCTCTATATATATTTTTTCTCTATCTCTTTCTTTCTCTTTATCACTCTTTCTGTCGTTCTGTCTGTCTGGCTATCTGTTTGTTTGTTTGTCTGTCTCTCTGTCTCTCTTTCTCTTTCTCTCTCTCTCTCTCTTTCTCTCTCTCTCTCTCTCTCTCTCTCTCTGGGTCTCTTAGTAGTTTTGCATCTGTCTGTATCTCCTCCATCGTCTGTCTGATTCGCTGTCTCAGTCCTGCTTTCTCTCTCCCTCCTCTTCCAACCACAGGGCTCGGAGGAAATCCCTCTGCCTTCCGTCTGAAACGACTCTGTCATTCCATTCGGTCGTTACAAGTGAATGACGATCGCGCAACAGGCCACTGGCGCTAACCGTCTCTGACAGATTTTCACCGAAAATCAATTTACGCCGATGTGATCCCCGTCGAATCCCACTTCCTCGAGCGAATTCCCACGACATCCCGCCCAACCTCACCCACGTCTCTCCCCCGTCTGGCTACCTCCTCCCTTCGTCTGCGGTCAACACGAAGTCAACGACGACGAAGGCGGAAACGGAGGCTTTCCGCTAGAAATCCATCTCTTGACAGGCAGCCGATCACTCTCTGGCAGGGTGGCTCTTGGGGGCGACCCTATGGTGGCAGTAGAGGGCAGCACTGACTGGTTGGTGTCACTTGGAGGGTGGCGGTAGACGGAAGCGGAAGGTGGCAATGGAGGATGCCACTAGGAGGGTGGCACTGCTGGGTGGCGCTTGAAGGGTTGCGGTGAGGTGGCAGTGGAAGGTGTCGCTGTAGGGTGGCACTTGAAGTGTGGTAGTGGAGGGTGGAAGTGGAGGGTGGCATTTGAAAGATGGCACTACTGGGTGGCACTTAAAGAGTGGCACTGCTGGGTGGCACTTGAAGGGTGGCACTTGAAGGGTGGCAGTGGAGAGTGATACTGTATGGTGGCACCTGACGCGTGGTAGGGTAGGATAGCACTTGGGGCAGTTGCAGTGAGGTGGCAATTGAGGGTGGCAGTGGATGGTAATACCAGAAGGTGTCCCTGAATTGTGACACTGGCGAGTGGCACATGAAGGGTGGCACCATTAGGCTGGCACTTGGGAAGGTGGGTGACAGACATCCCCAACCAGACAGTAATCCCAAGACCATAAAGATTTAACAGCTATTGATGTCGGCGTAGGATTCTGTCTATCACGGAAGGAGCACCATTACTTCAGCTGACAAGGCTTTGCGATTACTCGCAAAAACTCCATTTATTGACAATTCTCGTGAACTCGAAGACATCATCCCAAGACATGGAAAGTCCATTTGGTCCGTCTGTTCCCCAGATAAAAAGTTCAAAAGAAGGAATGACATGTAATCTAATCGAATATGACACGATCTAATCTAATCTGATATAATCTGGTTTAAGATGGAAACTTCTATTGTAATGCGCAAAGCATCGGACAGAATAAGGTACGCAGGCAGATTCACAAGAGACTATTAAGATGGACTATACTATTGTTCTGTTAAATTTATAATGACAATGTGCCAGAGTTATATGTATTAACTCCTTACCAGGACTGGGTGACTGAAGAAGAAAGCACGCCCCTGGTGGCAGTTTGGACCTCGAGACAAGCTTGTCCTCGAATCCGCGTATTTTAAAGTTTTAAATCTCTTTAAAGCAATCTTGAACAACCCAAACTATGTCTAACATCAGCTACTCCCGCCAGTTAGAACCCTCAGTTATTCCCTACGGCCCCACACCCATGATCGTATAATTCCTCCTGCTGACAATTTAACGCGTAGATGTTTTATTATTAGGATGCTGTATGCATAATAAGTTTTCTTGTGTTCTTAAATACTTGTAAACCGATGTGCGATTAGCCATTGGTTAATAAAGAATATACTTACTTAGTTACTTACTTATTTAATTGTAAGGTAAGGCAAGACAAGGTAGCATGAGGTGAGGTGAGGTGAGGTGAGGTGAGGTGAGGTGAGGTGAGGTGAGGTGAGGTGAGGTGAGGTGAGGTGAGGTGAGGTGGAGCAATGTGCAGCAAAGCATGGCAAGGATCATCATCAGCAGCAGCAGCACCATCACCATCATCATCACCACCACAAGCACCACGACCACCAGCAACAGCATTAACACCACGACCACCACCACAACCACCGTCTGCAGCCAGGTCAACAGCAAAGGTTGGTGCATGCGTGGTTTAAATCAGACTCAGATGAGTTACCTAAAACAGTCTTTGGCAAAAGAATCACGAAAGCTGAGCAAAATCTTCATCTGTGCAAACACCTCCGAGTCTTCGCCAACCGACTCATCACAACATCACTCATATCCACAGAGTATTCTCCGGCTTCTCTCACCCAATAAATATATTATATATTCAGATTTCAAGACATTTCATTACAGCCAGGGTTTCAAGCTCCTCTCAAAGTGTACATATGTATTCACATATATGAATAGCATGGTTAAACACCTTCCAAAAATATATATATATTTTTATACTATATTTATATATATACCCCTATATATTATTTATATATGTACACATTATATATACGTATATTAGTAACTCAGCTGTAATGAGTACACCTACCGTACACCGTCAGTGGAAAGCCCAGACGGCGAGGGAGAGGACAGGACATCGCCCTCATATGCCGAGACTAAGAAAATGAAGTCAATAACACTTCATACCAATGGCTGCCTCCTGGGGCTGGCCTAATGGACCGCTGTTCTTCCTCTCGTCTCATATTATTTATATGTAAGTATGTAAGTTAGATTCATCCACCTTAGCTTGACTTTTAATTTCCCTGAACTGTTGGATTTTGACTCGGATTCTCCAGTAGGTTACGATCTTTCACTACGGTTTTACTTGAAGCGAACATCGACTGATGTTCTGTGCATCGTGATAACATGGATATAATATAGAGAAGTCACGTGATAATGTAGAGAAGTCACGTGATAATATAAAGAAGTCACGTGATAAAATAGAGAAGTCACGTGATAATGTAGAGAAGTCACGTGATAATGTAAAGAAGTCACGTGATAATATAAGGAAGTCACGTGATAATATAAGGAAGTCACGTGATAATATAGAGAAGTCACGTGATAATATAGAGAAGTCACGTGATAATATAGTAAATATAGTTAAGCCACTATATTACATTAGATTAGAGTAGATTCATTAATTCATTCATACATAACAGCTTATATTAAATTGGGTTACTTATTAAAAACACTCGAGCTGTTTATAAAACTATTGAAACATGTCGTTGGCAGCACCAGTCTTAACTAGAAACACTTATTTTTATTTTTAACTGTAAACATCACTTATTGACTGCTACCAACAGTGCTTACATGAGGATATTCAACTGTAAAGATACATTTTTATTGAAAAAAGATTTTTCCATAATTATGATTGATCCCAGATGTTGGCTTGTCAGATGTAATCAATAGAGTAATTTTTCGGCAATAGAATTGTGACTTACAGATTGTGAACGATGGCTCATAAATCCCTATCTGCATCGTGCACTACTGCAGTGCATTACTGCAGTAGTACCTTATGCAAAAACCTCTTAGATTAGATTAGATAA
This sequence comes from Norana najaformis, assembly GCA_964023275.1. Taxonomy (NCBI): domain Eukaryota; kingdom Metazoa; phylum Annelida; class Clitellata; order Crassiclitellata; family Hormogastridae; genus Norana; species Norana najaformis. The sequence goes on from OZ029919.1 coordinate 30,864,899, forward strand.
GAAGAAGCAGAAGGAGAAGATAAGGAGAATGAGAAGGAGAAGGAGAAGAAGGAGATCGAGAAGAAGGAGATGAAGAAGAAGGAGGAAAAATGAAATGAGACGAGGGTAGAAGTAGAACGCGAAGAAGAAGAAGAAGAAGAAGAAGAAGAAGAAGAAGAAGAAGAAGAAGAAGAAGAAGAAGAACGCGAAGAAGAAGAATAAGAAGAAGAAGAAGCAGCAGCAGCAGCAGCTAACTCCGAGAGGCAGCCATTGAAATGAAGTGTTAGCGACTTCATTTTTCTTAGCCTCGGCGTACATTAAATTACATCACAGACCAACGTGAGGACGTCTCCAGCTGTTGCGTTGCATACCACCCCCCTACGAATCCAACCTCCCCGAGTCATCAGATTGTCAACCGTCCCCGCCCTTACAAGCTCTTCCCATTCCACCCCCATCGACTAATCACAGCGGTAAACGTCCGCGCCAGATATCGACATTATTAACGGCGTGCACACGTCCCACGGCGGATGAATTCGATTCCTGTGAGCAGGCCGGGTCATGACCCCGATCGCCATGATGGCCCCATAATCCTCGCTTCATCCGACGCTGTCAAACGCACGTCAAATTGCAATCACATCGAACAATCAATATCAATCAGCCGTGATTCATTATTTTCGTCTTCTTTTAGTGCATCCAAGACATTCATAGCTCATACATAAATATATATCAAACACGCACAATATATATATATGAATATGTATATGTATACTTAGTTTATAATCTATTATGCATACTATATATATAGTAAATCATAAATATATATACAGTACATTGTATATGTGTGTATATATATATATTACTGTATTGTGCGCCTCTCATAACGAAGAGTTGTATATATATATATATATTATATATATATATATATTAATGTATTGTGCGCCTCTCATTACGAAGACCTTAGATGTTAGGATGTATAGATGCACTAACGTTCAAGTTGCAGCTAAAGTCATATCTTGGATGGACTAAGATACTTTCATGTTATGGTCGATTGTGCTTGCTACCGGAAGTTATGAAGACACAAAGGGAAGTCGTTTGTAGTGTAGTCAGAGCAAAACCAAAATACTGTAATTCGCTACTGCGTGGCACTACAAAGTCTAAAATTGCCAAGCTGTAACATGTCCAAGACTCGTTGGCCCGACTTGTGACAGGAACCCACAGGTGTGATCACATCACTTCTGTTCTAGCATAACTACATTGGATGCCAATTAGGTCCAGAATCAGTTTCAAGATAGTTCTCCTTACACGCAAGATTCTCTCAACTAATCAACCTGTTTACATCAGCCATCCAGATCTCTGCGATCAGCTAAACAAAACCGTCTGTCTCTCCCTGACATCAGAGACTATATCGGTCTGAATTCTCCCGACGAGGATTCAACAATTCTGCACCAGTCATCTGGAATAGTTTCCATGTTTACATTACTCACAACAATATCTCGCTAGACAGATTCGCAAAGCGGCTTAAGACCTACTTGTACCGTCTTGCCTTTGTTGTCTGACCGCTCTGACCCACCCACACCCGCAATTCCTCGCTCAAATGATGGATATATGGCGTGTTAACGTTGCATTTTATACTTACTTACTTCCTTATATGTAATCATTATACGTACAAACAATAAATGTCTTTGATATGCTATCATAAAGATATATGAGTATATATTATGTCCTATCGCGTTCCTCAAGACAGACGTCTTTAAATAATTAATACGCACATAAATCCGATATATATATACAATGCATATGTAGGTAATATGTTATATTTATAGCATAAAATGTATACAAGTGCATATATATACATGTGTTATGTATCATATAGTATAATGTATGATATAGGAATCCAGGCCACTGAGCAGAAATAATTCCTGATCACGTGAGGTGGAGGCTGAAATTGTTCTGTGCTAGCCAGCCATAAACTCTGTGACACATTCTACACATTCTGGCATTGCTATTTGTCGCATATATATTATATATATATTATATATATATAATAGTAAAAATTGTTAATGAAAATAACACTAAAAATAATGATAATAGTAGAAGTAATTAATAATTAATTAATCATATTAATTAATAATAATACAGTAGTTTCAGAACACTCAGTTCACAGTATAATGATGGACTCATATATAGGCAGACAGACACACAGACAGACACACAGACAGACACACAGACACACAAACACACAGACACACAGACAGACATACAGACACACAGGCGCACACAGACACACACGCATACAGGCACACAGACAGACATCAGAGATACAGGCAAAGAGACAAACAGACAGACACCCAGACAGACAGACACCCAGACAGACAGACAGACACCCAGACAGACAGATAGAGAGACCACTATGCCAGCCGTCTGGTATACTGGACATAGTCGTCATCGGATACTAACGAGTCGTTGCAGAATTCTGAAGCAGCCACTTGAAGGTCGGCATAACAGATGTCGTCGGCGTCTTCGCATCGATCCGTCTGTGTTGCCACAGTTTCCATGACAGGTGGCAGCACTGTCTGAACCGTGACGCTGGTTCCATCTGGCGTCAGCGTCCCGGAACTGGAGTCCATTCTGTGCAGCACTTTGATTATCACTGGTTCACTTCCGGGGTTGAAGATCTTGATTGCACCATCGCAACTCCGACAGCTTGCATCGTTTATCTGAAAGTTGCAAGAAACAAAAATTTTAAGACTCTTGCAGTTTTTTGTATTTTAAGGACGACGTAGAATAGAAAAGCAGCGATAGCCATGGGTATGAACCACCACCACCACCACCACAACCACCACCACCACCACCACAACCACTACCACCACCAACAACAACAACAACTCTATCACTACCACCATCACTACGACCACCACCACCACACCACCACCACAACCATCATCACCACAACCACCACAACCACCATCATCATTATCTTCAGCCACGCTCGGCCACTCAAGATCTCCTGTTTGTCCCTCGCATGCGTACCGCTGCAGCCCAGTCCGGAAGCTTTGCCTACGTTGGTCCCACTTGCTGGAATCGTCTCCCTCGAGTATTGCGACTTCAGCTCCTTTCTCTCCCCCTCTCAGTGTTCCGCAGGCGCCTGAAGACTGTACTGTTCAACAGTGATTTTACTTTTTCGGGTCGGAAGCACCTCTGTTGGGTTTATCCTCTAAGAGGCGCTTTATAAATCTCAAATTACAATTACAATTACAATTACAATGTAACGACCCGGGAAAGCTGTTCACGAACACTTCTCTCACGCCTCAGAATCATATTTACTGACCTCAAACACGTAATACTGTAAGTACAATAAAAATAAATCATAAATAAGCGTTCGGCTTTAGAGCACACACAGATTGCGAACTGCTACTAGACATTTATGCCCACAAGGGTTCTGGCCACACTGGATCCCCATGTTGTCAAACACTACTCGCAAACGAGTGCATGAAAGTCCATTAAACGACAACCGAGACAACACGGGCAACGCGTGCAACGACACTTAATGGAGCCCGACTACCTCTCTCCAACCGTCTGCACAGCCTCCGAGTTTCCCGCCTGAAGCATCGTCCAGAGTTAGTGCGCGCTCCATCGACCTCGTTGCGCTCCCGAAACCGTTCTCTCTGTCCACTCGAGACGTGATTTAGGGCAGAATAATCACAGATTTCCAACCACAAATATCATCACTGATATCATCATCACCCCTACCACCATCACCAATACCAACACTACTGCAACCACAGATACCAATGTTTCCTCTAAGCGGCGAGTGTGCGCGCACTACTTCTAAAGTTAATGAAAATAACACTATATATAATGATAATAGCAGTAAAATTCATATGAATTAATAATAATACTTACAGTAGATTCAGAACACTCTCAGTTCACAGTTTAATGATCCTCTCATACAGACAGACAGACAGACAGAAAGACAGAAAGACAGACAGACAAGTGTCTGATGATAGCGCGCCTAATAATTTTCTACCAGCTCACATATTTGAGGGCGTTCAGGTTACTCAGAAGTTATATTTAGCTCACCGCTACAGTTTCTGGCATAATTATCCTACTATGTTCCGAAAGCGAAAGTTTCCAGACCCTATACTGCGAAAAAACCATACGGTCCGCCTAGGCTGCGGGAGTCCTTCTTAACGGTCCATATAATACATTTGGCAAATAGCTGGTCATAAGTTGTCACCGGTCGCACGGTGCGCGGTTTCTGTACTCTGAACTCCAGCCTAAATTGTTATTTTAGTCTTTTTCTTTGTATACATGCGCTTTTGAGAGATGCTTGAAAGGCGCTATATAAAAGCTTGTTACATTACATTACATTACATAATGTGATTTTATAGCCTTTTAGTTTAGGTCTAATATATATGCATTCTTACAGGGACTCAAAATGTTACGGCCCACGCGGTAGGCCAGTGCGCACAACGCGAAAAAAATTAGAGGGAACATTGACCACCATCAGACCACCACTACCAACACCCCGACCACCACCATCACCACCACCACCTCCTCCTCCTCCTCCGTCACCTTCATCACGACTACCATCAATATCAACACTATTACCACCACAACAATCATTATTACAACTAATACCATCACCACAATCATCTCTCACCACCGCCACCACCATCCACCACAACCACCATCCCACCATCATGGAAGGCAGATGGTGGCGTGGATGGGAAGGGCGTGAAATGAGAGAGAATCTGCCAGGCTACGCACACAATGTCTGGTTCCCCTGAGAAGGACACAAACAATTAATCACACCCCATGACAGACAGAGGCTCTCCGGACCCAGACAGAGACCACTGGAAAACGTCTGCCATCAATCAGAAGAAGGATTTTATTATCCACCGACACAGGTGCAAAACAACGACACCAAACTCAATTCCAGGGCCACGGATCAATCCATCTTCCTTGGCAGCGCCTCAGATCTAACTGGATGGAGTGGCCTACCATGAACCACCGGCGACTCTTTAGATAAACTAACCAATAAAATACAATATAATACAAAACAATACAAGACAATACAAGACAATACAAGACAATACAAGACAATACAAGACAATACAAGACAATACAAGACAATACAAGACAATACAAGATAATACAAGACAATACAAGACAACATAAAACAAAGCCAGACAAGACAATGCAATACAAGACAATACAATACAAGACAAGACAATACAATACAAAACAATACAATGAAAACAATACAATACAACATGATACAATAAAAGACAAAGCCAGACAAGACAATACAATACAAGACAATACAATACAAGACAATACAAAACAAAACAAGACAAGACAATGTAAAACAATACAAAACAAAACAATACAATACAATGCCATAGAAAACAATACAATAACTCCCAACCAATGTTTATGAATGATGGGAGACAAATGGCTGCATCCCTGAACAGTTTTGCATTTTTTTGCATTAGTCAGTGATTTCCTTAATTAATTAACAATTACTTTAATACTGTTTATTGTTAAAACTAATTTAATGAATTATTTTCCCCGAGATATATATGATCCTTCGTGAGTTCAAAATTCTCCAAAGAATAAAAAAATGAGACGGCTAGAAATCGTCAAGATATGGTGGACCAAAATATTATTATTATTATTATTTTATTTTTTATTATTTTGTGAAGAGGACGATACATAAATCCAAAGTAGATTTTGGTAAACAATACAGTTGAATAGGAATTCTTTTCTATGTAAGAAAAACAAAAGGAACTGGAAGAAGGTCAGTTTTGTTGCCCTGGGGCGACTGCTAGGGGTTCAGGCTAATGTTAAAGTAATTCGAAGCCATCCTACTGCAGCACACATCCATCACACAAACCTAATCCTGGCTTGACAAACAGTCCGCGTCAGACGAAGCCATCTGGAAAAACACGGTTTTAATGCAGCATTGCTTCACATGAAAGACTCCGGTGTCTCCACTGTATGTACGTACGTACGTACTTATGTATACATACGCACGTACATACATACATGCATACACACATACATACATGGATACATACATGGATACATACATGCATATATGCATACATGCATACATACATACATACATACACACATACATACATACATGCATACATACATACACCCATACATACATGGATACATACATGCATACATACATACATACATACACACATACACACATACATACATGGATAAATACATGCATACATACATACATACACACATACATACATACATGCATACATACATACACCCATACATACATGGATACATACATGCATACATACATACATACATACATACACCCATACATACATGCACACATGCATACACACATACATACATGCACACATGTATACATACATACACACAGATGCATACACAGATACATACATACATACAACTTAACCGTTAATTTTCTCAGTGACACAGTTAATTAACACGTGCTCTCAGGCACGCCACTCCGAACACCGACAATATTAAGAAGGAGTCCGTTCTAGACCGATGCCATTGGCAAATATCCGAGCGGACTGGGTCGCCAAACAAAGGTGATATCGCGAAACAATCTCCAGCAGTAGGCAAACCTTCCAAGTTCTTTCCCACTGTAACATCCGGCCGAGCAATCGATGCTCAGTGCGAATGCAAATCACGTTTACGTCGGCGCCAAAATTGACTGCGCACCGGAGCCATTAACAACGACGGTCACGATCCGACTGGTGTAGTATATCGGCTGGACGGCTAATCAAGAGTATAAGATGTAAGTTCTTGGGTTCTATGTTTAGAGGTAGTTAAAATAACTATAAATCTACGAAAGTCCCGGATTATGTTTTGAAGTTTCCTACCCGAGGTAGGAATACATTTGGCCAAATGGCTGGTGATCAGTTGTCACCGGTGGGTAGCACGGTGCGCGGGTCTGTACTCTGAACTCAGGAACTAAAAAATTAAGTTAGGAGTAACAAATGATTGATCTCTCAGAAATCAGGCCTCGTCGCAGTAGGTTTTTGATAGAAATGAAACAATATGTTTTTGTTGTTGTTTATATATTTGGTTGAAAAACAATTTGTAATATTAACATCGCGGTGATTGCAGATTTTTAGCAGATTATGTTTTAAAGTTTTTTATCCGAGGTAGAAATGATTCCGCAGGAACTAAAAAATTAAGTTAGGAGTAAAAAAATGATTGATCTCTCAGAAATGAGGCCTTGTCGCAGTAGGTTTTTGGTAGAAAAGAAAAAATATGTTATTATTGTTTTTATATATCGCAATCGTAATCCCGAGATTTCTACAGCTCCCAATGAAAGCCGCGCCGCGGGGATCAACTTATTCACGGGCGTATATTTGGTTGAAAAACAATTTGTAATATTAACGTCGCGGTGTTTGCAAATTTTAAGCAGGTTATGCTCGAGCAGCCCGCAGCTCAGCACTGAACACAGAATTGAATATTTTATCCACCGCTAAAGTTCGGTAAAAGTCGTCGGGAATAATAATAATAAAACCTGAAAGCTAAAACCTAGCGCTTCTAAAAACTTTAAACGCACAGCTTTTCATTTCAAAAAGTAGTTTTTGCACCTCTGGCCAAGATTTACGCCACACGGGAGCCATTAACAACGAAAGGCAAAACATATCGCCTGGCTGGTCAACCTGCGACCATAATGTACAGTTCGTTACCCAGCAAATTGATTTGATGTCAGCAAGAAATAACGGCAACAAGTAATTCATTGCATGGGTTCGATTCTTTCGCTGTGACCAGTCAGTAGGAAAAATTACTTCAATTAATTATTACGGACAGCGGAGTCCGTGTAAAGAATTGCGATTTATAGGGGGAAATGATTGATTGTATCTCTCAACAACTGTTCGAGTACGTGGCCAATAATAAGTCGGTCTGCCGTCTCTATGCGTACGTCAGATGGAAAACAGTGGAGGAAAGATGATAAATTTCTGAGGATACAAACGTAACAGGCAGGTGCAAAAGACTAGCTGACAGACTAAGGACAGACAGATGGAAAACAGTCGAAAATTCACCGCAAAGAAATGGTAAGCAGTGGTTACATGCCTGCCAGAACAAGAGCTAGAGAAGTACAGGAAATACACCAGGCAGACAGACAGATCCACCGACAAACAGAGACAGGCAGACGAATAGACAACAGACAGACAGACAGACAGAGTGAGTGCGTGAGTGAGTGACTCATTGACTCACTGACTGAATCACTGACTGACTGACGCGCTGACTCACTGACTCACTCATTCTCTGACTCAGTGACCGACTCACTGATTTACTGGCTCAATAAATTACTAAGCCCACTCTTTCTACCTACTGTAGCTTTGCCACTGTTTGAAGGCATCTCATGACCTGGAAACTGAACTTAACATTGCGGACAAGAACGGAAACATTTCCCAGATATCAATAAACGACACGTTTATCGCCGCTGGACCATTCGCTTCAGACTCTCACCCTGACCCTTGACCTTGGGCCCTCGTCCTGGCCCCTGGTGTGGTCCACCCAAGACCCTGACGACCATAAAAGCGACGGTGTTGCTGTGAGTTCGTTACAACCGACGGTGACTGACTGAGAGACTCTACGCGATGGCCAGTCCGAGCTAATCCTGCTGGCAATATTTCACATTAACCACACTCGTCAGGCATACAGGCAGACAAATACAGACAAATAAACAGACACCAGACAGTCAGACAGACAGACAGAAATAGAAAGACAGACATGCAAGCACGTACGCACGCAAAATAGGTGCGCGGCATGAGTGCTGGCAGACAAGTAGACACGCATAGGCGGACAGGCAGGCAGGCAGATAGACAGACAGACAGACAGGACAGACAGACAGTCAGCAAAAACATAGGGTTAGAGAAAATGGAGGCCAATATCAGAGGAAGAGACAAAACACGCAGAAGGCACTCCTTAGTAAGGTAGGCAGTGGGAGACAGAAAGACAAGCAGGCAGACAGTCAGACGCCATTCAGTCAGCGGGAATGAGAACTGGAAGAGGAGGAGTCGAACCCCCGAGCGACGAGAAATGGGCTTTTCATTACTCTATATGGAGGAGACAATCGGAAGTAGCATTCGCTCGATTCAGCGGCGGCTTTTAACCAACGGACCTCACTGAACCCTCAGCGCCTCTAGCGACGACTGGCAACCAGTTCCTTCCTCTGGTCATCGTTCTGGTCATCGTTCTGGTCATCGCTCTGGTCATCGCTCTGGTCATCGCTCTGGTCATCGCTCTGGTCATCGCTCTGGGAGTCACTCTGGGAGTCACTCTGGGAGTCACGCGAGGCCAGCAAATTCATCAGCTACTGCCTTCAACGGCTGCGTCAGGATGCTTCTTCGAATGTCATATCTGCTTCTGAAACTGGCTTCCTGTATGTGTGTCTGTCTGTGTGTCTGTCTGTGTCTGTCTGTGTGTGTGTCTGTCTGACTGTCTGCTGTCTGTGTGTCTGTCTATCTGTGTCTCTCTTCTTATCTATGTCGACCCGGCTTCTCCAACGGATTATGATTTTGGATTTCGATTTTGACTTGGAAGTGACCATCGTTTGATGCCTTGAGCATTATGATAACGACGCTATAGAAGTCATTAGATTAGATAGATTAGATTAGCTCTGTCTATCTCTCCTTATGTTTGCCTCTATGTTTATCTCTTTCTGGCTCTCTCTCCTTCCCCCTGTTTGTCTTTGCTTGTGTCTGTATTTTGTATTCAACTATCTCCGTCTCTCTCTCTCTTTCTCTCTCTCTCTCTTTCTCTCTCTCTCCCCCTCTCTCTCCTTCTGATTCTCTGTCTCTCTGTCTTCCTCTTTCCCTCTCACTCTCTGTTTTAACTGTCTTTTCTTTGTCTCATCACATCTCTCTCCCTTCTCCGTCTCTCTCTGTTTGTCTTTACCTCTGTCTGTGTTTCTCTCTTCCTCCTCCGCATTTCTCTTTCTCTTCTTCTGATTCTCCGTCTGTCTCCCTCTCTCCCTCTCCCTCTCTGTCTTCAAATGTCTGTCTCCTTACTCGCATCTCTCTCCATTTTCCGTGTCTGCCTGTCGCTGCAACCCAATGAAAGCATCACCGCGGCTCCTCTCGTGGCTAATGGAAAACTAATATATCCTCTGCCCGGTCGCCATCAATCAATCTCAAATTGAGGCCTCGTATTCGTCGCCTAAACTAATTTCTGCATAAAAACTGGGCGACGCACACCTCTGAAATTCCTGCCGGTTTTCGGAAAAAGAGAAATGTGCAGCAGCCTCTGATTGAACAAGCTCATTCTTCACTTAACACCAGGATTTCGTGTCCACAGTTAAATCTCCGGAAAATTACCCGTCACCGAACGAACACTCGCTCCATTTCTTCCTCAATTAGCCAGGTGACCAACACCTAGACTTGCAGGCTATGCAAAAATGTCCCGAGAAATGACCTGTCACCATCATAAATGTCAATATCTCCAGAAAATGACTAGTCACCAGCTTAGAATGTCAGCTATAGAGATGATGGCAGGTTATTAGCTTAGAATGTCTAATTAGTTTCTAGAAAATGACCAGTTGCCATCTAGAGTATGAAAATCTCCAGAAAATGACCAGTCACCATCATAAATGTCAATATCTCCAGAAAATGACTAGTCACCATCATAAATGTCAATATCTCCAGAAAATGACTAGTCACCATCATAAATGTCAATATCTCCAGAAAATGACTAGTCACCATCATAAATGTCAATATCTCCAGAAAATGACTAATCACCATCATAAATGTCAATATCTCCAGAAAATGACTAATCACCATCATAAATGTCAATATCTCCAGAAAATGACTAATCACCATCATAAATGTCAATATCTCCAGAAAATGACTAGTCACCATCATAAATGTCAATATCTCCAGAAAATGACTAGTCACCATCATAAATGTCAATATCTCCAGAAAATGACTAATCACCATCATAAATGTCAATATCTCCAGAAAATGACTAGTCACCAGCTTAGAATGTCAGCTATAGAGATGATGGCAGGTTATTAGCTTAGAATGTCTAATTAGTTTCTAGAAAATGACCAGTTGCCATCTAGAGTATGAAAATCTCCAGAAAATGACCAGTCACCATCATAAATGTCAATATCTCCAGAAAATGACTAGTCACCATCATAAATGTCAATATCTCCAGAAAATGACTAGTCACCATCATAAAGACTTGCTGGCTATGCAAAAATGTCCCGAGAAATGACCTGTCACCATCATAAATGTCAATATCTCCAGAAAATGACTAGTCACCATCATAAATGTCAATATCTCCAGAAAATGACTAGTCACCATCATAAATGTCAATATCTCCAGAAAATGACTAGTCACCATCATAAATGTCAATATCTCCAGAAAATGACTAGTCACCATCATAAATGTCAATATCTCCAGAAAATGAGTAGTCACCAGCTTAGAATGTCAGCTATAGAGATGATGGCAGGTTATTAGCTTAGAATGTCTAATTAGTTTCTAGAAAATGACCAGTTGCCATCTAGAGTATGAAAATCTCCAGAAAATGACCAGTCACCATTTTAAAAATGACCAAATGTTCAGAAAATGACTGGCCACTAGGCATCATGTCTGTATATCAATAAATGGAACAGCCGCTAGCTTAGCATGTTTATGAGTCTCATGTAAATGACCAGTCAAATCGTTTGAAAATGTCACTAGGCTATGTCTATGCCTAGAAAATGACCAAACGACCAGTAACCGAATTATAATGCCCATAAAATGAACAGTTATCACTTTAAAATGTCTAAATGTCCAGAAACGATAGCCACCCGCATATAGCATATGTCTGTAAGTCTCGTGGTTAGGCTAAATATCAAGAAAATGTCACCAGGTCATTAAATCCAAATGTCCTAAAAATGACCAGCTTGATAATAAACTACCACGTCACATACAATGTCCTCTTCCCGTCTCCCAGCATCCGAAACCTTCCTGCCAATCGATTTTCTTTTGACTGAGCGCCTGCGAATAAGCTGGTTCCCGCGACTTAGCTTTCGTTGGGCGCTCTGGAAATCTCGAGTTTACGATTACGATTACAATTCTTGGTCGTTCTATGCGTCTTTCGTGTATTTGTGTTGACAGTTCGAGGACACCTCTGATAAGCTTCTCTTGAAATAGCGCTATAAAATGTACGTTTACAATTACATTTACAGAACGTGTAATGATGAAACAGCAATGATCGAAGCATTACTGGCTTAGCAGCGGCTCTTCGGCTAAAAATAACCATCAACATTGATGCTCAAGATTATGGCCGACTCTTGGCAAATCTTTCCAGAACAATTTTCTAAAGCAAGCTAATGTCTCATAGCACCAATCACTAGTGTGGCCAATGCGTTGACAGCCATATTTTGTCTGGCAACAAAACACAATCAAACCACTGCAGTGGCCTAAAGTCATACACTTTTGTTCATGAAAAGTCACACTCACTTTAATGTTGGAGGCCACATTAGGCGTGCGTTACTACAATGCATTGGGAATTGATTGGCGTTAACAGATATTCACCCTTAAGATCCTTAAACATGTCTGCACATCGTCTAAGGTTCTTCAGTTCACAGGCCGATGTATGCTAAATGTATGGAATGCATAAACAGAGTTCGTGTTTTTTCAAGTGTTTCTGCATTTCTTTTCCCGCTGTCTGCTTGGCGCAAAAAGTATAAAGCAACCCATATCCCACAAGTGAGACGTAGGGGAGGCCCTCATTTAATTTTCTTAGGCCCTTGAGCCGGCAGTGGATGAATCCCAATGTCCTGGACACGGGCCAATGCATCGCAGGACTTGCCGTTTGCTTCCCAGCTTATGCCGGTACCAAATTATACTGCTGGGTGACAGAGGTACTGCGTGCGCAAACAACTTGCTCAGAGTCATTACACGGAGTCGAACGCGCAACCGTATGATCACTGACCTAACGCGTTTCCGATAGACCACCGTGGCGCATACAAAAAAGTATGCACACTCTCATTCTAGGAGCATACTTCTGTAATTCCATCTCCCATAAAAAGCAAGACTTACTGTATTGCAATTCGACCACAGTAGTACTTGCAGCTATCAGACATTGAGTTTCAGAGCTCCTTGCGTAATCCGTAGACGCTCCCTCGTAACTTGGAGACGATCCCTTCGTCTAAATCCCATCATTTCCTGTCGAACAAAATTTGCCAGGAAATGGTAACCATTCTGTCCGCATAGGAACTTTGCGGTCGATGGCCGTGGTATCGCTGCAGCCGAGTCGGGCACACGACCCTTCTCCATCCCTCCCTCTGACCGAATAATTCATTTCCGGGGCGTTTTTATGGGCGAAAAACGATCGCAGCCAATTGCAATTAGTCCGGGCAGAAAGTCATGCCCCCTGGCGGTGCATGCCGTGTTCGATGCGAACTGACATTAAAGCCCGCTAATCCGCGAGGAAATAGGCAGAAGATGCGTCGGCGAAATCTTCACTGGCCTCAATGCTGCCCAGTGCTATTGATTCGGTCTAATTATTTTAGTTATTATTAGTGTAATTGCTGTTACTATTATTATTATTATTATTATTATTATTATTAATATTATTACTATTAGGTCTATTACTATTATTATTCGGCCTATTATTATAATTCTTTTTGCCCCGAGATATTTATGATCACTCAGGAAGCTAACAAATTATCTGGATGAAAAATTGCATTCTGAGATGGCTGTTATTATTATTATTATTATTATTATTATTATTATTATTATTATTATTACTATTATTACTATTATTACTATCATCATTATCATGTTCATCACCATCATTATTATCATCATTATAAAATTATTATTATTAATATCATTACATCAGCATAATCATCATCATAGTCACAACAATCGTAGTAATCGTATCATTATCATCATCATCATCACCATTATCGTTTTTGTCACCACTACCACTACCACTATCATCATCATCATTATTTACCCGAGATAAATGTAATCCATCAGGAACAAAAAATTATTATTATTATTATTATTATTATTACTACTACTACTACTATTATTAATATTAATAATAATATTATTATTATTATTATTACACGAGGTACAAATATACATAAAATATGTTCCCTCAGTATCGTCATCATTAGAAGACTGGGTATAATCATAGTTACAATACAACATTTGGATTCATTACTACATTACTTTGTTACAAGTATCTAATGCTAGGGCACACTCATTCAATTTAAAAACCATCCACGAAATCGGATGCGGAATTTGAATGAATATCAGCAGCAGCAGCAGATGGAAGTTGCTCGTCGTCGGCGATCGACAAAGACAATCATCGTTGTTATCTGAAGATCAGAAATCAGATGCGAGGATCGACGGGAAGCTCGGCCGGTATATCGGCCGAGCCATCGGCCGAGACATCGGCCGAGCCATCGGCCGAGCCATCGGCCGAGCCATCGGCCGAGACATCGGCCGGTGCGTAACATCTCGCCCGGGGAACTCAGTCAAGCGCAGTCTCTTGATTTCCAGCAATCAAAGGATATCATTCAGGGCTTAATTGCTTTTAGATTGTCGTGTCTACTATAGAAAAAAGACTTAGAACAGAGTTGGGCTATCTGCGAGAGTGAGCTTGTGCGAATGAAATTGGTTTTAGTTGGAGACGGTTTCCAAGTACTAATGATTCGTTTTGGATTAAGAATTTTCAAATAGGAGGAAGTGATCGATTGCAATTGATTGATTGATAAATTTAGACTAAACAACGAAATAAATTGAAATTCAGATGACCAAGGAAAATTAAATTACCGAAAAAATAAACAGAAATTCAAATGTGCAAAGAAATAAAGTGAAATTCAGATGACTCGAGATTATAGAAATTCAAATGACTGCAGAAATAAGTTGAAAGTCAAATGACCGAAGCAACTGAAATTCAAATGACTGCAAAAATTCAATCAAATGACCTGCAGAAAAAAGTAAAAGCTGGAATACAGCACATCTGGTTTAAATGTCTTGTCGATGTGCTATATAAATTAACTGATGGAACGAAAGATTGAATGAAATGACGGAATGAATTAATGAAGAAATTGCAAATTTATGTTGTGGTTATGTTCGCCCCAGTTATCCTCGTCCTCGTCCACATCATTCTTCTTCTTCTTCTCCTTCTTCTCCTTCTCCTTCTTCTTCTTCTCCTTCTTCTCCTTCTTCTTCTTCTTCTCCTTCTTCTCCTTCTCCTTCTTCTCTTTCTCCTTCTTCTTCTCCTTCTTCTTCATCTTCTTCTTCTCCTTCTTCTTCTCCTCCTCCTCCTTCTTCGTCTCCTTCTCCTTCTCTTCTTCTTCTTCTTCTTCGTCTTCTCTTCCTCCTCCTCCTTCTTTTTCTTCTTCCTCTTCTTTCTCCACTTATTAATCCATTTATTATTCCTCCTTCTCCTCCTATTCAACTGCTCGTGCTTCTCCTTGTCCCCTCATCCTCCTGTTGCCCTTTCGTCCTCCTCTTCCTCCTGATCCTCCTTTGATCGTCTTCATCCCCCTCCTCCTCCATCTGCCAACCGTTCTTCCGTCCGAGACAGGTGTTGTCCTGCATCAATCCGAAAAAGGTTTTTAGCTGATGAATTATTAATTGCCACGAACACACTGCCGATCCTCTGACCAGACAATTGCCTCCTCCTCCTCTTCCTTATCTTTCTACCATCCGCTTCTTTCTCCACCCGTCCTCTTTCACCTCCTCCTCCTCTTCCGTTTCCTCATCCTGCTCGTCCTCCTTCTAATCCCCTTGTCCTCATTCTCTTTCTCTTCCTTCACCTCCTCTTCCTCCTCCTCCTTCTCCTTCTCCTCCTTATCTTTCTATCATCCGCTTCCTTCTCCATCTTCTCCTCTTTCGCCTCCTTCTCCTTCTCCTCTTCCGTTTCCTCCTCCTGCTCGTCCTCATTCTAATCCCCTTTTCCTCGTTCTCCTCATCTTACTTCTCCTCCACTTCCTCCTCCTCTTCCTCCTCCTCTTCTTACTCCTCGTCTACTCCCTCCTCTTATCCTTCTTCCTCCGCTCCTCATCTTCTTCCTCCTTTTCTCCTCCCTTCTTCTTCCTCTTCCTCTTCCGCTTCCTTCTCTTTCCACGCCCCTCCCCTTCTTCCTCCTCTTCCTTGTCCGTGCCAACACGATCATTAGACGTGGTTGCCAATATTTTTAGCCAAGATAAGTCTCATATATATATATATATATATATATATATATATATATATATATATATATATATATATATATATATATATAGGGCCTATGTATGCAATATGTATAAGCAATTCTAAATATATATCTAAACTATATATGTATGGAATATCTGCAGAGCGTAAACATATTATGTCTACACATATATATTCACCTTATATATTTGTGTGTGTATATATATATATATATATATATATATCTTCTCCTCCTCTTCCTCCTCCTCCTCATTATATATATATATATATATATATATATATATATATATATATATATATATATATATATATATATATATATATATATATATATATATATATATATATATATATATATATATATATATATATATATATATATATATATATATATATATATATATTGTTCCCTGCATAGGCGTAATAATATGCCTGATGCGTCTGGCTGTGCAAATATTCAGAGTTGTTATATGGTGAGATAGAGTTGCTGATATAACCCGTAAATGTGCTTAATATCTATTCAATACTTTTGTTCGATTATGAAGCCTAGATACGATCTAATTATTTCCCATTAAAGAAATGTGTTTTACTTGAGATCTGACAGTCTACAAAATTTAATGCCAATTTTTATTTTTTGAAATTTCTTTCTGACAATTGTTTTATCTACATTTTCTGTAAAGATGCCTCATTGTTAATTATCATTGTTATAGTATTTATATATTAATATTAAAATTTGATAATCGTCGTCGTTGTCATCATCATTATCATCATCATCATCATAATTATCACCGTCAGTCACTAAATTCTCCACCAGCATCACTGTCCTACTCTTCCTTCTCTTGTTACTTATCATCATCATCATCATCATCATCATCGTCGTCGTCGTCGTCATTTTATGTCACCATTTGAGTTTTGAGTATGTATGCCACTGAGTTTGTTATGATGAGGACTGCCAACTAAACTTGCAAAGTAAAAACATGGCTTTGATGAAACTGGGGAACTAAGTATCTAATCTAATCTACTGACTTCTATAGCGCCGTTATCATAAAATCCAATCAAAGGTCTTTTCAGGTGAATTCGTTATCAAAATCGTAATCTATTTAAGAGAAGCCAGGTCGAATTTTGATAGGTCAGAGAAGTCAGACGCTGGGCAACAGTGGGTAAGCCAGTTGAAAGAGACGAGTCTTAAGTTTAGAACTGTATGACATCACAGAACTGGCAGAACGAACAAAACTTGGCAACGAATCCCAAGCCGTAGACTACCAGCAGGAAATGCCCTAGAACCCAACACTGTTTTGGTATCCGAGAGATAACGGAGAGTCGTAATATCCACTGATCGAGTGCAATATTTGCTGGTATGACGGTTGAGCATGTAACAGAGATGGGTGGACCGATTCAGCTGTGGTACTTTTTGTACTATAAGATACATTTTAAACTGGATTCTTTCCTCGATGGGCACCCAGTATAATGAATGCAATATTGGTGTAATACGCTGATACTTAGGTGTTTTTGTTATGGCTCTGGCCAGATAGTTTTCGAGGCTCTACGTTGGATTTTTGGCTTTCTATCTTCACCCCACTTCTCCTCCTCCTCTTCCTCCTCCTCCTCCTCCGCTTTCTTCTCCTCCTCTTCTTTCTCCTTCTCCTCTTTCTCCTCATCTTCTTCGTCCTCCTCTTCTTCTTCTTTCTCCTCCTTCTTCTCTTCCTCCTCCTCTTCCTCCTCCTCTTCCTCCTTCTCCTCCTCCTCTTCCTCCTCCTCCTCATTATCATCATCTTTTCATCCTCCTCATTCATCATCATCATTAATTTTAAAAATCGTCGGAGACAATAGTATGTATGGCACTGGCTTTTATTCATGTCGTTGAGAAAAATTCCAAGCCAGTGAACGACCACTGATAAACAGCAATTCCAATGCCACGTATGTCTGTAGACTACACAGTGATTTCATCTCTGCTTTTTAACCGGATGACCACGAACAGATATCTGTCAGACGCACAAGATGACATCAGATGCACCCATCAAAGACTCCACGAAAAAACCAAACGCAGACTATAGAACAATCAACGTCTCCGAACTTCATGTTTAAAACATAAGGAAAATGCTTTCTATAACATTCTGGATGGTCTTTATTATTCTTATATTTCTATATCTTTATATACCGCCGGTTTCGAAGGACTTGACTTCAGTCGCTGGTAAAAAGCAGTTTTGTGTAAAGCACAAGTAAGACCTATATGTAACTGTTGTAGCTACCATGTGTTATTGTAGCGTAACCAACGATGAGTTTCTCTTGAAATGGCGCTATACGAATTTGTTATTACAGTTACCCCGACAACAACGTCTTATGTAGAACATATGAAGCCCATATGGGAATGCTGTCCTGTGGGCTTCATATGACGCTGCTGTTGGGGTAGGTGTGGTTAGAATTATGTGTTGCCTTTGTGAACTTCTAAAAGGCGTTATATAAATAGTCAGATA